>CM029020.1:32020915-32438350 GCA_016801055.1 Panax notoginseng | reverse complement strand
TTGATTCAAGTTCACATGGATTGTTACTTATTACACACTTTGGCACCCCTAAAGTTTTTCAAGTTTGCATTATTCCACTTTAACTTTTGTAATTCACTTATCTTCAATAAACACATTTTTAATATTTCAACAATTATTCATTTTTAATATTAAACTCACAATATTGACAACCAGATCATTCTCAAGAAAGAGGGGCTTTCCGATAAGGATTTCTCCTTATTGACGCGTAATTAAATAACTTAACCCCTTTCCTTGACAGAACTTTCTTGACATTGTCAATAATGTAAATAATAATATGAATAATTATGTCGTCTCAATTATTAATTTAATAATATAAAATATTGTGCAGATGATAATGTAACAATAATTTAAACAACAATTTGAGATATTATGCAGCAACTACTGTTGCAATAATTGAATAAAACTGAGTGACTTCTTACATAAGCATCAATAATCAGAGACACTGTGCAATACCATGTGCTACTGTTCAACCACGCATATTACTGTACTTTTATCATCGGATATTTCAACAGTTAAACGGTAAGAAATTTGCTGTTATTTTTATAAAAAAATTATTTCTATCGCTTTCTATATCTGACAATTATTCTGTTGTGGGATCCACCAATGATTGTGTCGTCGTACGGATATTCCCTGACCAAAAGAATATTCTACGACCAAACGAATATTCCCCGACACAACGAATATTTTATATCAACTTGCTCACTTTGTAAAATTTCACATATCACCCTTAACTTTAACCTTTTATCAATTTAACCATTTACTAAATAGAATAATAATTATAAAAAAATTGAATACTTCCATTTCATAAAATTCGGGTTCTTACAACCTCCCATTCTTATGAAATTTCGTCCTCGAAATTGATGTATGTACCTGGTATGTCAAAGAGGTGAGGATACCTTGTTTTCATTTCAAATTCTAACTCCCAAGTCATTTCTCAATATCGTGAATTCTCCATAAAACATTGACTTGAGGTATAACCTTTGAGCGTAGAATATGTTCCTTCTTATCTAAGATCTTGACAGGTACCTCCTCATACGTTAAATCTTCCGCTATCTCATCTGGTTCTAATTCAATAATGTGGTTTGAGTCTTCTACATATTTACATAACATAGATATGTGAAAAACGTTATGAACACGAGACATACTTGGCGGTAAGGCGAGTCTATTAGGCCACGGTTCCTATTCAATCGAGGATTTCAAATGGACCAATGAATCGGAGGGTTGAGTTTTCCTCTCTTTCCAAATCTCCTAAGTCCTTTCCATGGAGCAACACATAACAATACATGATCTCCAACATTAAATTCCACGTCCCTTCGATGAAGATCAACATAACTCTTGTCGATCTTGTGAGGTTTGTATACGTTGTCGGATCATTTGAATCTTTTTCGTGGTCATACATATCAATTCTGGTCCCAACAATGTTGCTTCACCCACCTCATCCCAGCATACTGGAGAACGACACTTTCGTACATACAATGTCTCGAATGGAGCCATGCCTATACTTGATAACTTTTGCTGTAGGAGAATTCCACTAATGGCAAGTACTTGTCCCAACTTCCTTTGAAGTCTAGAACACAGAGTCTTAATAGATCTTCAATAGTTTGAATAGTCCTCTCCGACTGCCAGTCCGTTTAAGGATGATATGCCGAACTGAATTGTAAATCCGTACCCGTAGCAGCATTATGCAAATTGACCCAAAATCGTGAAGTGAATCTTAGGTCTCGATCAGAAACTATGAATACTGGCATACAATGCACTCTTACAATCTCATTTATATATATACGAGCAAGACGTTCAAGAGAATAAGTTTCTCGTATAGGTACGAAATGAGCAGACTTGATTAATCTATCGACAATGACCCAAATTGCATCTATGCCTTGAGAAACCTTGGAAAGACCAGTAACAAAATCCATATTAATGTGCTCCCACTTCCATTCTGAAATTTCAAGTGGTTGTAATAGACCTTTTGGTACTTGATACTCTGCCTTGACACGTTGATAAGTTAAACACCTTGAGATAAACTCCACGATCACTCTATCATATTGATCTACCAAATTGTATGTCGAAGATCACGATACATTTTGGTACTTCCAAGATGGATTGCAAACGATGTGTGTGTGCTCCATCATGATTTTATACTTCAAATAAGTTGTTAGGAACACAAAGTCTGGAGTTGACTCGAAGTGTTCCTTCTTCGTCGATTCTTGCTTCTGAAATAGCTCCTTCTTGTACTTTCTTCCTCATATGCATCAGCTCCGGTAGCTTGAGCAGCTTTAACTTTATCGATTAAAGTCAGTTATACTCGTATATTTGACATCATCACGTGGGTCCATGAAGTCTTTAATTTTATCTTCATCCTTTGTAAGTCATACAAAACTGGCCTTTGTGTTAATAATATCGCACTCGTACCCGTATATGATCTTCTAGACAACGCGTCAGCTACCACGTTCGCTTTTCCAAGATGGTATTGAATGGTATGATCGTAATCTTTTAACAGCTCGAGCCAACATCGTTGTCACATGTTGAGTTCCTTTTGGGTGAAAAAATATTTGAGGTTTTTATGATCTGTATAGATTTCTATTTTCTTCCCATACAGGTAATGTCTCCAAATCTTTAGCGCGAAAACAACTGCTGGCAACTCTAGATCATGAGTATGATAATTTCTCTTTATTCTTTGAGTTATTGTGAGGTATAGGCTATGACTTTCCCATGTTGCATGGGAACATATCCGAAAACTCTACCTGAAGCAGTCGTCGCTGTAGATGACAAATCCCTCCGAACCTGATGGTATTGTCAGAACAGATGTTGAAATGAGTCTCCTCTTGAGTTTTTGAAAACTCTTCTCACATTCCTCGTTCCATCCAAATTTTGTATCTTTTCGAGTCAGCTGAGTTAATGGAGTGGCGATTCGAGAAAATCCTTCCATGAATCTCCGATAATAACCAGCTAAGCCCAGAAAGCTACGTACTTCGGTTACTGACTTAGGTTGCTCATAACTTTATACTGCTTCAATCTTTGCCGGATCAACTGATATTCCATGATTCGATATCACGTGCCCAATGAATGCTACTTCTTCAGGCCAGAACTCGCATTTCTTCAACTTGGCATATAGCTTGTTTTCACACAACTTTTGGAGTATCAGCCTCAAGTGTTGCTCATGATCTTCACGACTTTTGGAGTATAAGAGGATGTCATCAATAAAGACAACCACAAAATGATACAAATATTCCTTGAATACTCTGTTCATCATATCCATGAAGGAAGCAGGAGCATTAGTCAATCCAAAAGATATGACTAGGAATTCGTAATGCCCGTACCGAGTTCTGAAAGTAGTCTTTGGAATGTCATCAGTTTTAATCTTTAACTGATGATATCCAGAACGAAGATCGATCTTTGAAAAGAATCTAGCACCTTGTAACTGGTCAAACAGGTCATCAATACGAGGTAACGGGTACCTATTTTTTATGGTGACATGATTCAACTCCCGATAATCAATGCAAAGTCGCATACTCCCATCTTTCTTCTTTACAAATAAAACAGGAGCACCCCAAGGAGATGTAATAGGACGAATGAAATCGATGTCTAACAATTCCTACAGTTGGGTTTTTAACTTCTGAAGTTCAATATGAGTCATTCGATATGGGGTTTTGAAAATGGGTTTTGTACTGGGTTCAAGGTTAATACAAAATTTGATTTCACACTCTGGGGGTAAGCCAGGAAGTTCTTCAGGAATACGTCAGGAAATTATTAACAATAGAAATATCATTCAAATCTGACGTATTTTTGTTTAAATTCGCGACATGGGCTAAGAAAGCTTGACATCTATTTTTCAATAAACGAATGGCTTTATGGCTTGATATGACAGTGATTGACTTTAGTGATTTGGTTGCTTGAATTCGCATAATAGGTTTGTTAGGAATATTAAAGCTAACAACCTCACGAAAATAATCAATTTTAGCATGATGAGTAGTTAACCAATCAATCTCTAAAATCACATCAAATGCAAGTATTTTCAAAGAGATGAGATCAACAGGTAATGTGAAAGTGTCGATTTAAATCAAATAAGATTTATAAATAGTGGATGTAATGAATGTTTCTCCCAACGGAGTCTCAACAGATAAGTTAAAGTCTAATTTCTATGGAGTCAAATTTAAACGTTGAGCACAAGCAGGTGAAATAAAAGAATGGGTAGAACCGGTATCTAATAAGGTATAGACTTCGTAAGAGTTTATGATTAGCTTAACTGTGATAACTTCGTTCGGGTTCCTCGCTTTTTCGGAGGTCACGACAAAAGCCCTCCCTTAAAATACCGGCTTTGACTTGTCTGGAATAGCCTTTGGTGTCATCATCCCTGCTGGACTTGACTTCGCTGCACGATAAAATCAAGCTAGGTGACCTTCTTTTTCGCAATTGAAACATACTTTGGGTTGCTGCGTCCTCTCCCTATCTGTAGCATACGACCGGTGATCGTTCTCCTTCCTTAAAAATGGGTGCTGGTGCTGCTGTCTTTCCATCATTATTGAACCTTCTCTTTTTAAAATTTTCACTTGACTCATTTCTTCTATTATCTTGGTCAGGATTACTACCGAAGTGGTTACCATTTCTGGCATGATAATTTTCTCCACGTTTGTTATCACCGCTTCGATGACTGTTTTCACTGGTATGACCATTATCGTTTTGTCGGCTGTTATCTTTTGGTTGGGATGACTCATTATCGCACTCCAATAACTGAGTCATATTCACAACATCTGAATATAAACAAATTTTGTGAGAAATGAGGTATTGACGAATTTTGAGCTTCAAACCTCGTAGAAACATTCGCGTCATACGCTCCTCATTATCTACCAAATGTGATGCAAACCGAGATAACTCCGCAAACTTTGCCTCGTATTGCGATACGGTCATATTATTTTGTTCCAGCTTGATGAATTCCACCTCCTTCATGTGACGAATACTTTCTGAAAAGTACTTGTCGTTGAACAATTCTTGGAACTTCTCCCAAGACATCTTCAATGCGGAAAGATGAGTACGTTTTACAGATTTTCACCAGTAATCTGCCTCTCCTCGCAACATAAAGGTGGCAAAGGGAACCTTTTGCTCCTCTGACCATCCCAGGACATCAAATATCTTGGTGATCTGCTTAATCTATGTCTTTGCCTTAAGTGGCTCTGGCTTAACTCCTTGAATTGCTTAGCAGTGACCAGTCGTGAGTTGCCATTGATTCCACCTGCATTTTGAACAGGAATCTTTCTTGTTTGGTGTTGCATGAATTGCAAAAAGCTCCATAACATTCCATCGTTCATCATTTGGTCGGTATTGTTGTTTACATGAGGATTATTGCCTTCCTGATGCTCATTATCCTGGTTATTGATTGGCGGTGTCTCAACGGTCTTATGTGCTCCATTGCTTATCTCAAAAAATTTAGATGTCATTCTCAAACACTGTCACAAAATAAGGGTTAATTGACATGCCACATATTATCCCTATATTTTGACCGACCAATTAAATAACAAATAAGCTTAGGTAGGATACACTAGCGAAGGATTTACTCATCTCTCCCCTCCTAGTTCTAGCCTCAAATCTCCGTCAGGAATTATATCCCTAAGCTTTGATACCAACTGTGACGCTCCCAAAATAGATCTACACAACCCATTCTGAGTCGCCAAATACATGGTACATAATTTAAATACAAACTTCATTTATACACTATTGAACTGTCGTGCAAAATACGACAAAACTTAGACTATGAGTTTCAATACAAATATTATCTCGTAGACAATATCTAAACTCAAATAAAGTCTTCATTACAATTATTATCACACTATTTATAGAATAGTGATAACTACTATAGCCACCATCTTGGACCATCACTTCATTCCCCGACTAATCCCAGCTATATTCTCATTTCCTGAAGAGATCAATGAAAGAAAAGGGTGAGCTCAAGTAGCCCAGTAAAGAATATTATGACTAAGATAATGTAGAATAAATTATCCTTAGTCCTCAATAGTGTAAAATCTGATAGAATATAATAGACAACAATTTTAGATCAACAACTGTAGCGGAACATCCAATCCATTAGAAGAGTCAAGTAGAGCATGATGTCTACTATCTTCTATGATTTAAAAGTTCATCATCAATATTTTATCTCTGTAACACAACTCAATAAATATTTCACATCAATGAATTATCCATGCACTACGGGCTAAGGATATTCGTTAGTATCACCAATGGTCATGATCATGCCAACAACTGTCCATATATGCACTACGGGCTAAAGAGAACTTTCATAACATCATTTGTCTGTAACATTTTAGGTCATGATTATACCAATACACAAATTCCTGATCATAATCATACAAATCAACAGTTCATCTATGTACTACGGGCCAAAGATGACTTTCACCATAATATAAACATGAGAATGATGACAATGATAGAAGGAATCAATCAAGTAAGATCAAGAATAAATATTAGGGATTTATAATTCAATTTATCCGGAGTTGAAAAATGTCCAAATTGTCAACATGATAATTAATTATGGAGTAAAATTTAAGAATGATATTCATGTATCAAAAATAATTTGGACAGAAAAAAACTAATTTTTTTCATGAATAGTAACCCATGAATAGTATCCCAGATGAATAGTACCTGAGTGAATAGTACCCCGTGAATAGTATCCCGGCATGAAAAGATTAAAATTTAATAAGAAAGTTCAGAAAAATATTTCAGTGAAACGATACTAGATGAAACGCAAAAGTCAAGGATATTATACTAATTTCAGGGAATATAGAAGCAATTCCTATCAAAATAAGTGTATATTTAGGAATATGAAACGAAATAATATTACTTACATACTATAGAGTATAGAAGAAAATAATATTTCTTACAAATATTGAATGAAAATAATATCTCTTACCTTAGTAGTAGAGTAATTCTGACTGGTATATCAGAGATATTCTTGAAGAAAACTTGCACTATTTGTTACACTCAAAGTATCCTTATATTAGAAAGAAATTCACACAATATTATAGAAGAAGAATTCTCTGATTCTGGTTTGATTTTCATTTCTTAACTAAGCATCCTATTTGTAGGAGAATGGCAGGACACTATTTAAAACTAATCACGGACGCACAGTAAAAAAAATTTGGACGAAGTTCACGGGTTTCAACTTATCAGTATTTTCTTTTGAAAGTTTTGGCCAATGAGGAAAGACTCAATATACCAATTTGGAAATATGGACCAATGAGGGAGCACCCTCAGTCATAAGTTATTGAATAGTAAATGCATCATTAGAAAATTTGGCCAATAAGGTCTATTCCTTGAAAATATTGTCTACCAAATCAAAATAAAAACAGATACCTCATTTGAAGGTAATTGAGGGTCACCCCTCCGTAGATCAATTTGCATCTTCCAAAATAGAACAATTACCAATTAAAAACAATAATTGAACAAACATATTCCACTCATCAATTATTATTCTTATTTTTAATCAACACGATCTTTCAACAATTATTCATCATTAATATTATAACTCACAATATTGACAACCAGATCGTTCTCAGGAAAGAGGGGGCTTTCCGATAAGAATTTCTCCTTATTGGCGCGCAATTAAATAACCTAACCCTTTTTCTCGACAGAACTTTCTGGACATTGTCAATAATACAAATAATAATATGAATAATTGTGTCGTCTCAATTATTGATTTAATAATATAAAATATTGTGCAGATGATGCTGTGATAATAATTGAATCAATAATACGAGATACTATGCAGCAGCTACTGTGGTAATTATTAAATGAAACTGAGTGACTTCTTACGTAAGAATCAATAATCAGATATGTTGTACAATACCGTGTGCTACTGTGCAACCACGCGTATTACTGTTCTTTTATCTTCGGGTATTTCAACAGTTAACAGTAAAAGTTTTGCTGTTATTTTTGTAAAATATTATTTCTGTCGCTTTCTATATCTGACAGTCACTCCGTTATGGGGTCCACCAATGATTGTGTCGTCGTACGAATATTCCCCGACAAAAAAAATATTCCCAAACCAAACAAATATTTTATGACAACATGCTTACTTGCGAAATTTGCACATATCACCCATAACTATATCATTATATCAAATCACATCTTATTATTCAAAATAATATTTAAATAAAATCAAATCTTTATTCATAAAAAGTTAGGGTCTTACAAACCATATCTCCAAATTTATGTAATTGAATACTTTCCTATATACTATTTATAAATATTAACCACTTCTACATAGGGGTGGGCAAATAAACCGGTTTTTTCGATTTTTGGATGAACTGGACCGGTCCAAACCGGTCGGTTCGGTATAAATATAAACCGGTCCAGTTCGGTACAAAAAAATCGATATATACTTGTTTTTCGGTACTGGTTTTGGTCCGGCGCTTTTATGGTTCGGTATAAACCGAACCGGACTGATATATACCGGTTTTCTAATTTTTTATTATTATTAATAATTTATTATTAATAATAATAATAATAGTAATAAAATATTGATTATAATAATAAAAATAATAATAATATTAATAAAAATAATAATAATAATAATAAAAATAATAATAAAATAATAATAAAAATAATAAAATAATAATAAAAATATTAATTATATTAATGTTCGGTAAAAACCGGTACCGAACCGGTACCGCCAGTTCGATATACAGGTTCAACCGGTACCGGTATCGGTACCTAAATTTGATTAATTTCGATACCGGTTCGGTTCGGTACCGGTCCGGTTCGGGCCGATTTTTACCAGTTGCCCACCCCTACTTCTACATATATTCAATATTGAGACCTTCATATTATTCATAAATTTTGTGAAATTTTAATATCAGAATAATGGATACAAATGGGTCAGGTCCACTTTTTTTTTAGTATATATGTTTTAAAATTTATAATTATAGTGTTTAAATAAATTTTACACACTAATATTTAAACAAGTTCGCGTGTCGCACTAGTTCACTTACTAATAATATATAAATAAATTCCTTAATATAAAATTAACATGTCAATATTGATATGTCAAAAAATCATTGGTGGTCACTGGTTAATTGGTTATATAGGTCTCTAATGCTTTTTACTAAATCTGAGAACACTTTGATCTCAATATAAAATCTAGTCATATTTAATACCCTATTAATATTATTATATATCTACATGTTAATGAAACCTGTTAACGCCAAGATCTTCTCCCACGTCCCAATCACGTAAGACGCTCTGATCTTGCACAGTTCAACAAGTCAACACCAAAAGCTTGACGGCCTGACCGTCGGGGGATAGCTCCAGCGTGAGAGTCAGTACAGGCGATCACAAGGTTAACAATGGAGGAAAATATTGACTAGTGTCTGAGTGTGTGAGAAAATAAAAATGTGTGTAGTGTTTGTTACCTCTTTTCCTTTTGTGATCATTGCCCCATACGTTCCCTAGACCCGATTTACTGTGCCACCCACTATCTCCTGACACCTCCTCTCACCCCCGGTCATCTCAGCCGAAAGCATGTAGCTTATTTTCCTACCTGCTACCACTGTTACCTCCCGCCGGCAATCGGAGTCCCATCCTCATTAATGTCATGCAGAAAGGTGGCAGACATAACAGTCAACTGTTACCTTTTGTGATGATTACCGGTCAAAGATAGGATAAGTAACACCTTACGTAATGGACCAACCCAGTGACTAAGCCCAATATTATAGTCAAGTAGCGAGGCCCAAGTTATTTGGTCATCGTGGCCATGAAAATAGGAGAGGTGAGTCAAGTGAAAATTTCAGAAAGAGGAGATTCAACAATGACGGGAAGACATCAGCAGCTGCACTAGCACCAACAACAAATTCTAAGGGAGGAGAACAACCGCCAGTTAGATGTTACAAATGCGGGAAAGAGGGACATATCAGCCCAAACTGTCCACAAAAATCTAAGGTATGTTATAACTGTGGAAAGGAAGGTCATATAGCTAACGATTGTCTTGTTGCGAAACCAAGTTAAACGGGGATAGTGACTCCGAAGGCTGTTCCGGACAACTCAAAATCGGTGGTTCCTGGAAGGGCGTTTGTCGTGACTATCCAAAACGCGAGGAACCCAAACGAGGTGATCACGGGTAAGCTAATCATAAACTCTTGCGAAATTTATACTTTACTAGATACCGGTTCTACCCATTCTTTTATCTCTCCTGCTTGTGCTCAACGTTTGAACTTGACTCCGAAGAAATTGACCTTTGACTTATCTGTTAAAACTCTGTTGGGTGAAACCTTTGTTACATCTACAGTTTATAAATCTTGCTTAATCCAAGTTGGCACCATCACATTACCTGTTGACCTTATTTCTTTAAAGATACTTGCATTTAATGTGATTTTAGGGATTGATTGGTTAACTACTCATTATGTCAAAATTGATTGTTTTCGTAAGGTTGTTAGTTTTCATATTCCTAACCAACCTGTTATGCGAATTCAAGCAACCAAACCATTAAAATCAATCGCTATTATATCAAGCCATAAAGCCATTCGTTTATTGAAAAACGGATGTCAAGCTTTCTTAACCCATGTAATGGACTTGAACAAAAACACGTCAGATTTGAATAATATTTCTGTTGTTAGTGAATTTTCTGACGTATTTCCTGAAGAACTTCCTGGTCTACCCCCAGAACGTGAAGTTGAATTCTTTATTGACCTTGAACCCGGTACAAAGCCCATTTCTAAAACCCCATATCGAATGGCTCATATTGAACTTTAAGAGTTAAAAGTCCAATTACATGAGTTATTAGACATCGGTTTTATTCGTCTTAGTACATCTCCTTGGGGTGCTCCTGTTTTATTCGTAAAAAAGAAAGATGGGAGTATGCGACTTTGTATCAACTATAGGGAATTGAACCATGTCACCATCAAGAATAGGTATCCGCTACCTCGCATTAATGACCTGTTCGACCAGTTACAAGGAGCATAATTCTTTTCAAAGATCGATCTTCGTTCTGGATATCATCAGCTGAAGATTAAAACTGAGGATATTCCAAAGACTGCCTTCAGAACTCGGTACGGGCATTATGAATTCTTAGTCATGTCTTTTGGATTGACTAATGCTCCTGCTGCTTTCATGGATATGATGAACCGTGTATTCAAAGAATATTTAGATCAGTTCGTTGTTGTCTTTATTGATGACATCCTCATCTATTCCAAAAGTCGTGAAGATCATGAGCA
Organism: Panax notoginseng; assembly: GCA_016801055.1. Classification (NCBI taxonomy): domain Eukaryota; kingdom Viridiplantae; phylum Streptophyta; class Magnoliopsida; order Apiales; family Araliaceae; genus Panax; species Panax notoginseng. The sequence continues at coordinate 32,427,116 of CM029020.1, read as the reverse complement.
CCATTTGAAGCTGGTACTACAAAGGCTTCATGAAAATAAGCTATATGCCAAATTGAAGAAATGCGAGTTCTAGCTTGAGGAAGTAGCATTCCTTGGGCACGTGGTGTCAAAACATGGAGTATCTGTCGACCCGGCGAAGATTGAAGCCATACAAAGTTGGGAGCAACCGAAGTCGGAGACCGAAGTACGTAGCTTTCTGGGCTTAGCTGGGTATTACCGGAGATTCGTGGAAGGATTTTTTAGAATCGCTACTCCGTTAACTCAGCTGACTCGGAAGGATACAAAATTCGGTTGGAGCGAGGATTGTGAGAAGAGTTTTCAAGAATTCAAGAGGAGACTCATTTCGGCACCTGTTCTGACAATACCATCTGGTTCGGATGGATTTGTTATCTACAGCGATGCTTCAGGCAAAGGGTTAGGATGTGTTCTCATGCAACATGGGAAAGTCATAGCCTATGCCTCGCGACAACTCAAAGAATATGAGAGGAATTATCGTACTCATGATTTGGAGTTGGCAGCAGTCATTTTTGCGTTGAAGATTTGGAGACAGTACCTGTATGGGGAGAAAGTGGAGATATATACAGATCATAAAAGCCTCAAATATTTCTTCACCCAAAAGGAACTTAACATGCGGCAACGACGTTGGCTTGAGCTGTTGAAAGATTACGATCATACCATCCAATATCATCCTGGAAAAGCGAACGTAGTAGCTGACGCATTGAGTAGAAGATCATACGCGGGTACGAGTGCAATGGTGTTAACACAAAGGCCCATTTTGTATGATTTACAAAGGATGGAGATAGAGATGAAGGCTCCAAGTACCCATATGATGATATCAAATATACGAGTAGAACCGACTTTAATTGATAAAGTTAAAGCCGCTCAAGCTACGGACATGGAGCTGATGCGTATGAAGAAAAAAGTGCAAGAAGGTGCTATTCTAGAAGCAAGAATCGATGAAGAAGGAATACTTCGAGTCAACTCTAGACTTTGTGTTCCTAACGATTTTGACTTGAAGCATAGAATAATAATGGAGGAACACAACACACCGTTTACAATCCATCTTGGGAGTACCAAAATGTATCACGATCTTCGACATATATTTTGGTGAGCAATATGAAAAGAGAGATCGCGGAGTTTATCTCGAGGTGTTTAATTTGTCAACGTGTAAAGGCGGAGCATCAAGTGCCAAAGGGTCCATTGCAACCACTTGAGATCCCGAAATGGAAGTGGGAACACATTACCATGGATTTCGTTACAGGTCTTCCCAAGGTTTCTCAAGGCATAGATGCGATTTGGGTCATTGTTGATAGATTAACCAAGTCTGCCCATTTCTTGCCTATACGTGAGACTTATTCCCTTGAACGTCTTGCTAGTATGTACGTGAATGAGATTGTGAGATTGCATGGCATGCCAGTATCCATAGTTTCGGATCGTGACCCAAGATTCACTTCACGATTTTGGGTTAGCTTGCAGAAAGCTATGGGCATGGATTTACGATTTAGTTCAGCATATCATCCTCAAATGGACGGGCAATCAGAGATGACTATTTAAACCCTTGAAGATCTATTAAGACTCTGTGTTCTAGATTTCAAAGGAAGTTGGGATAAGTACTTGCCACTAGTGGAATTCTCCTACAACAACAGTTATCAGGCAAGTATAGGTATGGCTCCATTTGAAGCCTTATATGGACGAAAGCGTCGTTCTCCAGTATGCTGGGACGAGGTGGGTGAAGCAACATTGTTGGGACCAGAATTGGTACGCATAACTACAGAGAAGATCCAAACAATTCGATAACGTATACAAACGGCACATGATCGACAAAAGAGTTATGCGGATCTTCATCGAAAGGATGTAGAATTCAATATTGGGGATCATATATTGTTACGTGTTGCACCATGGAAGGGAGTTACAAGATTTGGGAAGAGAGGAAAGCTCAATCCATGATTTGTTGGTCCATTTGAGATTCTTGACCGAATAGAAAATGTGGCCTATAGACTCGTATTACCTCCAAGCATGTCTCGTGTTCATAATATTTTTCACATATCTGTGCTTCGTAAATATATGAAAGACCCGAACCACATAATTGAGTTAGAACCGGACGAGATAGCCGAAGATTTAACGTACGAGGAGGTACCTGTTAAGATCTTGGATAGGAAAGAGCATGTTCTACGCACGAAGGTTATACCATGTAAGACCCCAATTCTTATAAATAAGGATGAATTTTCTATAAATATCATTTTTGAATATTATGGAGTTAATTTGATATAATGTTATAGTTGTGGGTAATATTTATAAATTTTGCAAAGTAAGCAAGTTGTTATAAAATATTCGTTTGGTCGGAGAATATTCTTTTTGTCGGGGAATATTCGTACGACGGCACAATCATTGGTGGACCCCACAACGGAATTATTGTCGGATTGAGAAAACGACAGAATTATCTTTCTATAAAAATAACGGCTGAGGTGTTACCGTTAAAACCGTTAAAACTGTTGAACTACTCGGTAGTAAAAGTACAGTAATACGCGTGGTTGCATAGTAGCACACGGTATTGATTATTGATGCTTACGTGAGAAGTCACTCAGCTATACTCAATTATTGCTACAGTAATTGCTGCATCATATCTCTTAAATTATGGTCATAGTATCATCTGTATAATATGTTATATTATTAAATCAATAATTGAGACGTTGTGGTAAGTTTGGTTATTTTATGGGGGGCCATATGTCATCATATAAGAGTCTCTTCGTCAATAGTAATTACCGTCGTCAATAGTATTTACTTTGGTCAATAGTAATTACCTTCGTCAATAGTATTTACCTGGTCAATAGTAATTACCTTCGTCAATAGTATTTACCTTGGTCAATAGTATTTACCTTGGTCAATAATAATTACCTTCGTCAATAGTATTTACCTTGGTCAATAGTAATTACTTTCGTCAATAGTAGTTGTCCCTTCAATATTTCCAAGAGTCATTTGACCCTTCGTTAAGACCAAGAGTCATTTGACCCTTCGTTAAGACCAAGAGTCACCCTCAGTTTTTCTATAAATAGAGGCCTAGGGCTTCATTATTTTTCACGAATTCATTCAAGCTATAGAGAGAGAAAGTATAGAGAGAATAAGAGAGAGAGAGAATAAAAGTATTTTGCTACATCACTTTTCCAATATCCAGTTCTTTTAAGGTAGGGAATATTATTTCTTTTATATTCATGAAGAGAACTTCTGTTATTCCATTCGTTATTATTCTGTTGGAATAACCAGTATACGCGGTCTACCCTATACTTGGTGACATTCTTCTATTATTCTGTTGGAACATCCTGTCTGTGTGTTTTACACCGGACCTGGTTCCGTTTTTATTATTATTCTGTTGGAACATCCTGTCTGTGTGTTTTACACCGGACCTGGTTCCATTATTTATTATTCTGTCGGAATATCCTGTCTGTGCGTTTACGCCGGACCTGGTTCCATTATTTATTATTCTGTTGGAATAACCTGTCTGTGCGGTCTATCGCATGCATGGTGATTTCTTTTGTTATTCCATTCTTTATTATACTCAGTTGGTTAAGTTTTGACTTCTATACTCCATGAAATTTGTGGAATATCCTTGATAGTTGCGTTTCATCCAGTATCTTTTCAAGAAAATATTCTTCTAAGCATTCTTGAATTTTACTCCACAATGCAGTATCATGTTGACAATTTGGACGTTGTTAATTCCTGGATAAATTAATTCTTGAACTTGTTTTATTGAATTCTTATATCATTGTCATCATCCTCATGTTTATAAAATGTTGAAAGTCATCTGTGGCCTGTAGTGCATAGATGGACTTGGTATGATTATGACCAGGGATTATTCGGTATAATCATGACCGTAATGTTACAAATGATGTGGTAAAAGTCCTCATTGGCCCGTAGTGCATTGATGGACAGTTGTTGGCATGATCATGACCATTAATGAATACACGAATATCCTTGGCCGTAGTGCAGGGGTGATTCGATGATGTGGATTATTTTATTAAGCTGAGTCTCAGCGATTACAGTGTTGAAAAACTTTTTAAATCATAAAAGATAGTAGAGTTTATTTTCTACTTGACTCTTTTAATGGATTGCTTGTTTCGCTACAGTTAAACTTGATGTCTATTATATTTTATCAGTTTAACATTGTTGAAGGCTAATGATAATTTATTCTGCATTATCTTAGTCATAATATTTCTTACTGGGCTAGTTGAGCTCACCCTTTCTTTCACTGTTCTCTTCAGGAAATGAGAACGTAGCTGGGGCAAGTCGGGGAACGGAGTGATGGTCCGAAGAATAGTATTAGTTAGTAGTCCTCACTATTCTATATAATGGTGTGTTAATAAATGTAATGAGGACTCCTTTTGAGTATGAATACTCTCTAGAAGATAATATTTGTATTCAAACTCACAGTTTATGTTTTGTCGTATTGTACACGACAGTTGTATTATTAAGTTGTATTTGTATTCTGTACTATGTATCTGACGACTCAAGATGGGTGATGTATACCTAATTTTGGGGGCGTCACATACCACAAGTTAAGGTTTTGTGGAGAAACCATGCTATTGAAGAAATGACCTGGGAGTTGGAATCAGAAATGAAATTGAGGTATCCTCACCTTTTCGAAATACCAGGTACGTACGTCAATTTCGAGGATGAAATTTCATAAGGGGGGAGGTTGTAAGACCCTAACTTATTAATAAATGAAATTAAATTTCCTCTATTTATTATTTTGAAATAGAAAGGGTTGATTTGATTAATGTGGTTAGTTATGGGTAAAATGCGCAAATATTTCAAATAAGCAAGTGGTTATAAAATATTCATTTTTGGTCGGGAAATATTCGTTTGGTCGTGGAATATTCTTTCTGTCGGAGAATATTCGTATGACGGCGCAGCTATTTGTGGGCCCCATAACGGAAAGCGATTGGATGAAGAAAATGACAAGTATAAGTTGTTTATAATTAACGGCGCAGTTGTTACCGTTAATACTGTTGGAATACCTGGTGGTTAAAATATAGTAGCACACGGTATTGCACCAATTATTGATTCTTACGAAGGAAGGCACTACTCAATAATTGTTACAGTAGTTACTCTTCAATATTTTATTTTATTGATTCAATAATTGCTGCATTGATATTTTATATTACTGTTATTTCAATAATTATCACTGCACAGTATTTTCCATTATCAGATCAATAATTCATATTATTTGAATAATATTATTAGATAACATTATTGGCAATGTCTAGAAAGTTCTGTCTAAAGAGAGGTTTGGTCATCTAATTGCGCGCTAGTAAGGAGAAATCCTTATTGGAAAGCCCCCTCTTTTCTGGGAACGGCCTGATTGTCATAAATGTGATTCTGTAATATTATTTATGAATAATTAATTATTGATTCATATGATAAGGAAATATTTATTTTATGTGGATATAAATGAGGGATATATTTTTGTGGTTACAAATGAAGGAGTTAATGTTGAAGTTTTTATCAGTATTTTTGTCGAAATGGAGGTATTAAAAATCAAGGTTTTTGAGATATTTTGCGGGGGTTATAATTTTTAATCCGACCGTTGGATCGTGGTAATTTTTGAATATGTTATACATATATAAGTTGAGTATATGTCCACAAATTTTGAACCGTTAAAAATGAAGGTATGATTTATTATGAATTTTACGAGATGACTAGTTCAGAAATTGTTGAATTTTCGGAGTTTATCATTTTGGTGAAAAATTCTAGAATTTGTGGGCCCCACTCTTGGTTGGTGAGGAAATGTGCTGAGATTTTTATTCAAATGTGGTGGGTGAGAATTGTAGCAGGTAAAGCCATCAGGTTGCAGGTTAAGTCTGCTTCGGCGTGCTAACATTTTCCTATAAATAGAGGGCTAAGTTAGAATTAAAAATCACACCAGAAACAAGTTTTCTCTCTTTCTCTCTCTAGATTATTGAGTATATTTTGTGAGTATTTAGATACTCTGAGAGTTTCTATTCATCAGAGCAAGTTTCTTTCAGCCTTATACCGGTATTCCGACCAGAAGTACTGATATGTTGAGGTAAGGGATATTATTTTCTTCTTAAATGATATTATTTACTTCAATATCATTATGCTGAAATATTGATATAAGTTTTTTTTATCAAATTTGGAACTTTTTGTGTCGGAGTTACTATTCACGTATACGGTACTATTCACGTATACGGCACTATTCACGAATACGGCACTATTCATCGAAAAATAAAATTTTCTCTTTTTGTCCAAGATGTCTATTATGGTTACTATCTTTGATTGTATCCATGTTTTGATCTTTATTTTTGATTTCTGCTTCACAATTGATTATTATGAAGTATTATTAATCTTGGATAAACTGTTATACGAATCCCTACTATTTGTCCTTCTGTCTCACTGGTTTCGTTTTCTTTAAGATATTTTTCATCATCCTCAGTCCTAAATGATGATATTACTGAATATCTTTTGCTTGTAGTGCAAATATGTATGATTACCTGACTAATATCTTTGGCCTGTAGTGCAAAGATGAACAGGTGTTGAGATGAACATGATCGACTGGTGATACAAATGAATATCTTTGGCCTATAGTGCAAAGATGAATATTTGGTTAAAGATGATTATTAATTGATATTACAGGGAAAAAATATTGATGATGGACTTTTAAATCTTAGAAGATAGTAGAATTCATTCTCTACTTGACTCTTCTAATGGTTTGCTGTTTCCGCTGCAGTTGTTAATCTAAAACGTGTTGTCGATTATATTCTATCAGATTTTTCCCTGTTGAATACTAATGATAATTTGTTGTATATTATCTTAGCCATAATATTCTTTACTGGGCTAGTTGAGCTCACCATTTTCCTCTTTGTTCCATTTTTCTTCTCAGGAGGTGAGAACATAGCAGGATCTAGTCGGGGTATGGAGTGATGGTTCTAGAAAGATATTTTAGCAGTCCTCACTATTTCTATAAAATAGTGTTTGAAAAATTTTAATGAGAACTTATTTGAGTGTGAATATTATCTAGAAGACAATATTTGTATTTAAACTCACAGTATGTGTTGTCGTATTTTGCACGACAATTGTATTATTGAAGTTGTAGTTTGTTATTTGTACCATGTATTTGACGACTCAGAATGGGTGTTGTATACCTATTTTGGGGACGTCACAAAGTATATTAGTACGCATGATATGTTAGCGGATCCACTTAAGAAAGGTTTACCGCCCAAGCTCTTTTTAGAGCATGTTGCCGGCATGAGTTTAACTGGTAGTCTTAATTAGTAAGTTATTTTGATGTAAGGCAACAATTTTGAGCTCGTTGTTTTGAACTTCACATTATATTTATAGTTTGCTATTCTCTTTATTGTGCACACTTTAGAACTTGTGAGCAAACGGTACGGTAATGTTTTGGACCATAAGAATGAGTTTAATCTATTACCACTTATGTAAACTCTATTCATACTTGTTATACTTAATGTTAATCTTTGTTCTAATAAAAGTACTAATTGTGTAACTAATGGGTATCTTGTGTTAATAATGACACAAAGATTGTATTAATTCGCATTGGTATTTTTATTTGAACAGGATGTAGACATTAAATTAATACTTGGCCAAATTAATGATTGTAAGTATTATGTTTTGTATATAAATAGTATTTTGGCCAAGTGGGAGAATGTTAGAATATTTTATTTTCTTATGTGGCCTCTACTATTTATGTAATTATTGGGCTTACATATTGTATTAATTTAATCACTTTATTTATGGGTTTCGTAATTAATTATGTGGCCTATAAATAATATTCCTAATAGTATTTGGCATGATGGGTCCTAGGGTTTCATAATCTTGATGGACGATTTTGACCCTTAGCTATTCTATAAATAAAACAGTTAGGGTTTGGTCCCAGTTGTCGTTTCAAGAATTTTATATACACACCTATACATCCATCCTAAGATTGAGAGAGGCAATTGAAGACCTTCACCCTTAAGCACAGCAGAAGCGTAATAAATACAAGATGACTTCTCTCAATTCATGTATGTAACTAATATTATTAGGATTATTTATTTTAATTTTATTCTATACAATAACACGTTTCTGTATAATTTATTCAAAAAAAATATCCTTGGAAATATCTTTTGCCTGTAGTGTAAAGATGTATGATTACCTGACGAATATCTTTGGCCTGTAGTGCAAAGATGAACAGGTGTTGAGATGAACATGACCGACTGGTGATACAAATGAATATCTTTGGCCTATAGTGCAAAGATGAATATTTGGTTAAAGATGATTATTAATTGATATTACAGGGAAAAAATATTGATGATGGACTTTTAAATCTTAGAAGATAGTAGAATTCATTCTCTGCTTGACTCTTCTAATGATTTGCTGTTTCCGCTGCAGTTGTTAATCTAAAACGTGTTGTCGATTATATTCTATCAGATTTTTCCCTGTTGAATACTAATGATAATTTGTTGTATATTATCTTAATCATAATTTTCTTTACTGGGCTAGTTGAGCTCACCCTTTTCCTCTTTGTTCCATTTTTCTTCTCAGGAGGTGAGAACATAGCAGGATCTAGTCGGGATATGGAGTGATAGTTCTAGAAAGGTATTTTAGCAGTCCTCACTATTTCTGTAAAATAGTGTTTGAATAATTGTAATGAGAACTTATTTGAGTGTGGATATTGTCTAGAAGATAATATTTGTATTTAAACTCACAGTATGTGTTGTCGTATTTTGCACGACAATTGTATTATTGAAGTTGTAGTTTGTTATTTGTATCATGTATTTGACGACTCAGAATGGGTGTTGTATACCTATTTTGGGGGCGTCACAAAGTATATTAGTACGCATGATATGTTAGCGGATCCACTTAAGAAAGGTTTACCGCCCAAGCTCTTTTTAGAGCATGTTGCCGGCATGAGTTTAACTGGTAGTCTTAATTAATAAGTTATTTTGATGTAAGGCAACAATTTTGAGCTCGTTGTTTTGAACTTCACATTATATTTATAGTTTGCTATTCTCTTTATTGTGCACATTTGAGAACTTGTGAGCAAACGGTACGGTAATGTTTTGGACCATATGAATGAGTTTAATCTATTACCACTTATGTAAACTCTATTCATACTTGTTATGCTTAATGTTAATATTTATTCTAATAAAAGTACTAATTATGTAACTAATGGGGATCTTGTGTTAATAATGACACAAAGATTGTATTAATTCGCATTGGTATTTTTATTTGAACAGGATGTAGACATTAAATTAATACTTGGCCAAATTAATGATTGTAAGCATTATGTTTTGTATATAAATAGTATTTTGGCCAAGTGGGAGAATGTTAGAATATTTTATTTTCTTATGTGGCCTCTACTATTTATGTAATTATTGGGCTTACATATTGTAATAATTTAATCACTTTATTTATGGATTTGGTAATTAATTATGTGGCCTATAAATAATATTCCTAATAGTATTTGGCATGATGGGTCCTAGGGTTTCATAATCTTGATGGAATATTTTGACCCTTAGCTATTCTATAAATAAAACAGTTAGGGTTTGGTCCCAGTTGTCGTCTCAAGAAATTTATATACACACCTATACATCCATCCTAAGATTGAGAGAGGCAATTGAAGACCTTCACCCTTAAGCGCAGCAGAAGCGTGATAAATACAAGATGATTTCTTTCAATTCATGTAAGTACCTAATATTATTAGGATTATTTATTTTAATTTTATTCTATACAATAACACGTTTCTGTATAATTTATTCAACAAAAATATCCTTGGAAATATGTTGATATTATAAATGAATATGTATATGGAGATGGGGGTGGAGCTTAGGTGGTGGAGCAGGAGGCGTCCGAGACCCCCCCCCCCCCCCCGCGCGTTCTTTCGCCTCTGCCAGTGGCTATTCGTCTTCCTCTTTTTTCGCTTTCTGTTTCGTTTTTTGTTAATTACTATCAATTTATATTATTTTTTTCAAATTTTAAATATTTTAAGTTCAATTAGCATGATTATTCATATAAAAATAATTGATAATTTATATATACATATATATATATATATATATATATTTAATTTTTTTAAATTATTATTATTTAAAAAATATTATTATTATTATTAACATTATTATTATTATTATTTAAAAATTATTATTATTGTTATTTTAAAATTATTATTATTTTTATTATTTTAAAATTATTATTATTATTATTATTATTTTGAACCAGGGACAATGAGCATTTGCTTGGCACACGCTGATACACATTGCAAAGCCATGTACGCATTAGCAAAAAAATGGACTCAAATAGTCAACTCAACAATTCCGTTCAGACAGTGACCAAAAAAATCAATTATCCCAAGCTAGTTGCAGTTAAGTTAACATACATAATTTACCTTAATCAGTTCCCCCTAAACATTACTCGATACAAACAAAAAAACTTGTAGAAATAACACTCCAAAAAAATAAAGAACAAATAGGTTTAAATAGTGATACTATTCACTAGAAATAAAAAAGAGAGAAAAAATATGTGTCCTAGAATTTGATTTATCGAATGTACAAGAGTAAATTTACATAATAGACCTTTCATGGATAAAAGGTAACAGAAAATAGCATTTCGATTACATTCGGACAAAAGAGATGAAGCAATTTGATTGATATTCACAGATGCTCCACCTAGTTGTATTTTCAGTAAGCTACACCACCAGCAAAGCCTTTTCCATCATGAAGCAGAGACTCTGTAAGCCAATATCCATCCCAACAACCACCAATTCTCTGCCAATTGGAAACAATTAGTCAAATACAGGGAAGAAGAGGATCCTCATAACTCAACTTTGGTGAAAGAGAGAGAACTAAAAGTCCTTCTTAGAAGGAATTTATCACACAAAGAAAGTTTAATAAGAGGAGATTCTGGACAATGATGTTAGAAGGAATTAGCTTTTATCCTGTACATGCCCTTCTTAGATACATTCTAAGATTATGTAATAAGCACTGTTGCACTCGCAAAGAAAAGTAATCACACACACCAAAAGAGAAAAGGAGTTATGATAGACCTGAGCCATTGTAAACTGAAAAGTTTCTTCTTCCTCGGGCCGGGCTCCTCGGATCCAAACCCGCTGCTTGTAGCGATTCTGTTTACAAGATTGTGTATTAAAAAAATAATAATAATTGGCGCCATTAATATTAAAAAAATTATTTAAACTGCCACCAGAGTTTTACCTCCTCTACATGCAAACTGCTCAAGATCTTCCTCTCTCTGTGACCAAGCAACACTCGATACGTCGAATGATGAAAAATCCGTCTGAAGCGTTCAAACTAAGGCAGCCAATCCGAAAAGATATTAGTGTATACAGCAAAATCATTAGTGATTAGGACTATACATAAAACGCATCTTTTCCTACTACTAGAGGCACTTTCAAATGAAAAATATTAACATTTGGCAGTTTGTATGACCATAGAAGATTATAACGGTACAAATTACTATGACCAACTATGAAAGTCCAAAATTATACTAATATTTACTGACCTGCCCCAAATCAAAGAAGGGCCCGAAATAGGTAGACCTCTCAAAAGGATCAAATCCAGCAAACTGGCAAGGCAAGTAAAGTTTATAAACCACTCAGAAAAATAAAAAAAGCAAATAAGGAGTAACAGAGTTATATTATAGAAATTACCCTGTACATGACTTCAATCCCATAATCTTGACGAGGTTGGTCATTGAACATCAATGCATCTAGCTGATACCCGACAGCTTCTTCTACACTAAACTATAACAAGAGATTAAATTAGGTTGTAAAATTATACTCACACTCTAAATAGTGATGTGTAACCAATGTCTTAGTTAGAAAGTTACACTTAATCTTGGACCAGATGGCCTCTTCCTGCGAGATTCAAGCCTGCAAATTAAAATCGTCAAAAGTTTGTATAACATAGAGCTGATTGAATGTAGTAGGCGGACAAATATAAGTCAAATTTGATGAAGTGAAACACAGAAGCACAAAGTAAAAATTTAATGTGGGGCAGACCACCAAGAACTATCAGCCTGCACACAAAGGTATCAAGAACTATTAAATTACCTGGCTGTTAATATGTTTGTATAGTTCCTATATAATTCTCATGGGTAAATTTCAATTTCTGATAATTCATAGAGCAGATTTTAACCACAAAATATATTCTTTCAAGTTTCTGATTACACTTGATATGCAAGAATGCTTAAAATTGTTTCTGTTAAAGATCAAGTATGGAGGGGCATTTAGAATGATTCATTCTTTTGAAGAAAAGAGTTAAAAGCACCATCCAATTCTCCTCGCACTAAAAACTTGAGAAACTGAGAAAGTATCAGATGAGAAACTCTAATAGATCACGCCTCCACCACAGGGGATTGCTTCATTCAAACGGGCTAGCCAAGTAAGTACCTTTGAGATCGTAGGCAGAAGACTGAACTCTCACCCCACCAATTTGGGACTGGGTTGTCAATCTCCTTCCCTTGAATTCCAAACGTCCTTGTCTTGGCTCAAACAGTCCTCACTCCTCAAGAACCCAACCAAAGAGATGTGGGACTTCGGATGCTAAACCCAACCACATCACTACCTCCAATCTCAGTGTCATATCCCCCGTTGGATCAATAGGAATGTTGAGACTACACAAACCGCTCAGGCAAAACCAATACATAATGAACAAATTAACTCAAAGGGATTGCCTCCTTGATAAAGCTAGTCAAGGAAGTACTCTTGAAATCCTATGCAAACACTTAAAAAGGGGTAATGAAACACTTAACTTGATTCTAACCAAGTCCTGTAAACACAGGCTACCCTGTGAACAACTCTTTTCATCATGTCAAGCTAAATTCTTGCCCATGTGAATATACTTCAATACCATCAACTGGACTTCACAATTTACATCACCCATGATATTCATCATTACACACACATCTAGTTCTTATTTCGATATTCGGTGACTTCATAATCCAAAGAAAGGAGATTAAAAAACAATAAAATAAGACGAGTCTAGTTTTCTCTTTTGAGCCTTCTTTTAATAATTTTCTCCGGTTATTGAAAGGGAATATTACAGTCTTATAAGTTATTCTGAATCAAATAAACAAAACTCTCTCCATATATGGTACAACCTCAAGTTTGTATTTTCAATTATACTCGAATAATCAAATTCTCCCAACTTTACCAAAGCAATTTCCACTTTTTTTAATAAAAAAAATTGGAAATTTCTTTGAAACTACGCGATAATCATTAATCAGTAATCACAATACACCATGAACCAGAATCATTAACAAAGACAAGAATAGTACAGCACACATGAACAATTAGGAGACAACAACATACATATATATATATATATATATATATATATATATATATATATATATACCAATCGGCAGAAAGGAAATCGGGAACATCAGCAGCGGAAGCTCTGAAGCGAGAGCTGAAATGCTTGTCGCCATAGAAGGGTTTAGAGAACAGAGACAGAGATTGTGGAGAAGAGAAAGAGGAGCAAACCGACATCGTATTATCCTCCTCAATTCTCCCTCCTCTTCCTCCTCTTCTGACTATAGATTGAGTGGTGGTTGAAGGACGGAGGGGGGTAACAACGACGTTAGCAACTGTATTGTCCATAAATGTTAGTCACTCCCTCCCAAATAAGTTGTACGGGTTCATAATTTTGTAGTTTTTTTGTTTTTATTTTTCTTTTTTATGGTTCAATATTCTTAAATGTTTAATTGAGGGATTATTTTTTTTTTGGTTGAGATTATGATAAAAATTAATTCTGAAATATAAAACCAAGTTTGAGTATTTAAATTTTGTATGATTCTATTAAATTTAGAATTCTTTCCAAATTATATGATCACTATTAACTTTTGAAAGTTAATTTGAGATATTTTAAAACTTAAAATTGAAATAACTCATTAAAAATTATGAAATAATAAAACTTACAATGACTAATATTTTTTAAATAATTTATAATATTTATTATTGTATTGATTAAAATAAAAAAAAATTATGTCAATTTTTAGTTTGAAAATCTCTTAAGTTGACTTTAGAAAATTAACAAAATGATCAAATAATATGAGGCGAAGAGAGTATAATTTATAAAAATAGACTTTACCTAATTTTTTGAAAATCGTATAAAATATATCAAAAACAGTATATCAATTACAATGATAAAAAGATTATTCTCTCCATCTCATTATATCTGACGTTTAAGGGGTTTTTATTTTTTCCAAAATAATAGACGCTTTACAAGTTCAAAGCTAAATTGTCCACTTTTATTCCAATATTACCCTTGAACCGTCCACCGGATGAGAGAGAAAGAGGAGAGGGTTTTTATGAGAGAGAGGAAGCAGAAGCTTTCCATCTTTTATTCACTTTACTCTTCTTCTTCTTCTTTTTTAATTTTTCTATTATTTTTGGCTTCAATTTTTGTGGCTCAAAAAGCAGCCAAATATGTTTTAGAAGAAGAAGAAGCGCAGAGCATATATGTATGTAGAAGAAGAAGAAGCGCAGAGCAGATCGGTAGAATCGATTAAGGCCTAGCGTTCCATCATTCTTTCACCTAAAAGAGGATCTCTCAGTAAATATGTATGCTTAGTCGGTAGAATATGTATGCTAAATCGGTAGAATCGATTAAGGCATATATGTATGCTTAATCAGTAGAATCAATTAAGGCCTAGAAGAAGAAGAAGAAGAAGTGTAGAAGAAGAAGTGTAGTAGAAGAAGAAGAAATGTAGAAGAAGAAGTGCTAACTTTGGATGAGCCACTGCCGTTCCATCTTCTTCCTTGTTTCTATCTGCTTAATTCATTTATTAAGGGCAAAAGAGTCATGTTAAATATTTCTTAATTGTTACAAATAATCCTTAAACAACAGATATAATGGGATGGAGGGAATATAACGGTAAAAAATCAAAATAAAAATCATTTTAAGTAATTTACAGAAAAATAGTCAATTGCAACAACAACTAATAGGCATCAAAATGTTATGAATTACAGTTAAATTTCATAAAAAATAACATAAAATATAAATTTGAACCGATGTTTTTAATGGGACTAAATTTTAAATTGTACCCTAAACTTTAACCTTAAAATTAATTTGCATCCTAAACTTTAACCTTAAAATTAATTTGCATCCTAAACTTTACTTTAAATTAAATGTACCTTAAATTTTGAGTTTCAATAAAATTTGCACCCTCCGCACTAAAGTTTAGGGTGCAAATTGTTTTGACGTAGAGGGTGCATATTGTTTTGAAATTTAAAATTTATGGTGTCTATAATTTAAAATAAAATTTAGGATGCAAATTGATTTTAAAGTTAAAGTTTAGGGTATAATTTGGATAATAGTCTTTTAATGGGATAAACATGGTCCCCCACAAATTGTTTGGGGTTTCTTTCCTAAGGCCCAACTGAGGTACTATTATAGACGTCTAGTTTTATAATTTTAAATTTCTAACGAATTTATTACTTGATGCTTATTTGTTTATCAATTTATGAAGAAATTAGTGCGGTTAAAGTTTTAAAGGTATTTTAGAATATTGTTTGTTTACAAACAAATTATTTTAAATACAATCTAATTAACTCACAAATATAACATTTATAATTTTAACATTCTAAACTGCGCTATTTTTTATATTGTCACCAAACAGATTAAATTTTACCCGATTATAAATATTGATAACGGAATATACTCTTAATAGGGGATAAGGCAATTTTTATTTCTTTTTTGGTAGTAATTATGATGCTTCTAAAATAGGTCCACACAATTTATTTTTGAGTTGTCAAAATATATGGTACAGAATTCAAATACAAATTTTATTTATACAACTGTCGTGTAAAATACGACAACACATAAGCTGAGAGTTTGAATACAAATATTGCACTGTACATAATACGACAATATCCATACTCAAATTAAGTATTCATTATAATTATTATTGCACTATTTTACAACATAATGAAGACTGATATAGTGACTATCTCGGACCGTCACCCCATTCCGTGACTAGTCCCAACTATATTCTCATTTCCTTAAGAGAACAACGAAAAAAAAATGGTGAGATCAACTAACTCAGTAAAGAATATTATGACTAAAATAATGTAAAATAACTTATCATTAGTCCTTAACAGAAAAAAATCTGATAAAATACAATAAACAACAAGTTTTAAATCAACAACTACAACGAAAATAACAATCTATTAGAAGAGTCAAGTAGAGTATGATGTCTATTATCTTCTATGATTTAAAAGTTTATCATCAATATTTTATCCCTGTAATACCAATCAATAATTATTTTCAATCAATGAATTATCTATGCACTACGGGCCAAAGATAATCGTTTGCATTACCAGTGGTCATGATCATGCTAAACACTTGTCCATCTTTTCACTACGGGCCAAATAAAACTTTCATCATAAACCTTTGTATGTAACATTAAAGGTCATGATTATACCAATACACAATTCTTGGTCATAATCATACCAATCAACAGTCCATCTATGCACTACGGGCCAAAGATGACTTTCTATCACAAATTTAAGTATGAGGATGATGACATGATATAAAAAATGAATCAAGTGAGATCAAGGATAAATATTAAAGATTTATAATTCAATTTATCCAGAGTTCAAGAATGTCCAAATTGTCAACATGATAACTTATTGTGGAGTAAAATTCAAAAAATGATATTCATATATCAAAAATAATTTGGACAGAAAAGAAATCAATTTTGTCGTAAATAGTATCCCGAATGAAAATATTAAAATTTAATAAGAAAGTTCAGATCAATATTCCAATGAAATGATATTAAATAAAACACAAACTATTAAAGATATTCTACTAATTTCAGGGATTTTCACAATTTAACAATAAGGTTATAAAAACAAACAATAAATTTGTACCATAAATGAAGAAAAATATGAAAGAAAATGATATCCCTTGACGAGTACAAAAGAAATGATATCCCATACGAGTATGAAAGAATATACGAAACTGCAAATAGATTTTCACCCGCCATGCGATAATCCACGTAGACAGACCATTTTCACAACTTAATAAAAAATGAATACGAATGGTTATTCACCAGACATGCGGTAATCTGCGTAGACAAGTTATTTTCACATATTAATAAGGAATAGAATGACAACCCTTATGAATATGAAGAAAATAACATCCTTTACATTAGTAGTAGACTAAATTTGACTGGTATAGCGGAGATTATCTTGAGAAAATCTTGCACTATTAGCTACACTCAAAGTATTCTTATACTAGAAAGAAATACACACAATATTATAGAAGAAGAATTCTCTGATTCTGGTATGATTTTTATTTTTTTAACTAAGCATCCTATTTATAGGAGAATGGCAGGGTACTATTTAAGAAAATAATCACGGATGAAGAGAAAAATTTCACGGACAATTTCACGGTCGAAATTTGATTTTTACTATGCATTACTATGCAATAAAATATTCTAATAAAATAAAAACTTTATATAAAATATAATATATTCTATTTATATTATAATAAAACAAACAACTTTATATATATTATAAAAACTATTTTGTTTTATATAATAAAATTTCTATTTTATTACTATTATAATAATAATAAAACAAAACTTAGATATCTTTTTACCGACGATTTGACAAATTGGCACATAGGGGTCCATGGAATAATAAGTCAAACTTATAATAAACGTTTCATGACAAACCCCTCTATTTATATCAAAATTTGAATAAATATCTATCACAAATCACTTATTTTCAATCAACACATTTTTTATCTTTCAACAATTATTCATCATTAATATTATAACTCACAATATTGACAACCAGATTGTTTTCAAGAAAGAACCTTACTCCTTTTCTCGACCGAACTTTCTAGACATTGTCAATAATGTAAATAATAATATGAATAACTGGTTCGTCTCAATTATTGATTTAATAATATAAAATATTATGCAGATGATACTGTGATAATAATTGAATCAATAATATGAGATACTATACAACAACTACTGTGACAATTATTGAATGAAACTGTCACAACTCGAGAATTTTGAATTTTTTTAAAATTTTTATTTATTGATTTAAGGTTCAAAATTAGAACCTAGACAGAAAATAAGTGTATGCGTATGATATTTTTAAGATGGAATATTGAGGATTTTAAAATTCTGTGAAGGATTTAGGTGAATTATTTAGGATTAAGAAAAACGTGATTATGTTCTATGTATATGTGTACAATATAAGGTTAAGGGTCAAGGGTTGACCAGATAATTGATATCTGTAACAAACCCTAAGTATATATTAAGAACGTCAACGTTCGGTTAGAAAACCCTAGCGATTAACAAGAAACTCTAGAAACTGGTGCTGAAAACCCTAATTTCAGTTCCGGGAATTCAAAACCCTAATTCGGTGTATAAAACCCTAAATCGGGAGCTTAATGGCGTAAGTGTAAATAATTAAAAGATTAATTAGGGTTAATCTTAACAAATTGGTTAAAAACCCTAATTCTCAATTTGAAACCCTAATTTATGGGTTAGAATCCCTAATTTTATAATTAGGGAAACCTAAGTGTTAATTTAGTAATCTAATGTTAATTAGGAAACCTTAATCCTAATTTTCAAGTTATTGTAATTAGAAAGCCCTAATCTAATTACGAAAATCTAATTTCTATTTTAAGAAAAAATTAATTTTTCTATTAGAAACCCTAATTAGTAGTTTATAAACCCTAATGACCATTTTGACCCTAATTGCTTAATTAGCAATTTTAATTAGGAATTATTAATCCTAATTAGCAATAGTTAAAGTATGATTAAGAAATTTTAATATAATTAGAAAATTCTAATTATAATTTAGAAATAATAATTTTCTATTTTTAAAACCTAAATTAGAAATTTTAGAAAATTAAATTTGTAAACCCTAAATTTTTCTAAACTTTAAACCCTAACCAAACCCTAAACCCCAAGGGTTTGAGACAATGACCATTATGCCATTAATTTAAAATTAAAATGACCATAATGCCCTTTTTAGATTTTTAATTGGTTGGAGTAAGAATATTGTCATATATTTGGTTGGTGAGCAACTACACCTACTCCATGTGCCTTAAATCACAACAATTCAGCCACATTGCCAGCCATTTCATTACATACTACAATTCATATAGATTGGGAGAGAGAGAGAGAGAGAGAAATTATTTACTAACTTAAGTTTTGTACAACACTCAACCTATCTCTCTCAAGCTTCTCACTTTCGAAATTTATAGTTGTTAAGTCACAAAAACCAGCCCCACTAACACATTTAGCAAATCAGAAAGCTAGAATCAAAGTCAGAAATCAAGATCAAGCTTCAAAGTGGTAAAGAACCCTAAATTTTAAAATCTTATGATTTGTTGTTAGATGTTGGAATTGGTTTGTTAAAGTTGTGTAATAGGGTGTCTATAAGTGATCTGGGTTGATAGATCATGGATCTATAACACTTAGATGCACGAATCAAGCATTTTAAAAAATCTGAAAAAAAATTTAAAAAGTGACCTGACAGTCGAATGTCAGGCCCTATAGATCGTTATGTGTTAATGTTTTGTGGTGTTTGATGTTGTATACTTGTTTCTTGTAGTATGGTCTTTTATCTGAGTGTTTAATAAAGCTCATATCACATGTAGATTGCAAGAAATACTCGGTCAAACCTCGTTGACCGTTCACGAAGAGCAAGTTCTGGGCAGCCCAGAATCCCCAGAAACTTCTGACAACATTTTCTGTGTAGCACCTCAGTCGCACATCGAAAGATAGGAAAAAATTTGTCTACATATAAGGAATTAAGTAACTACCAATAGTACCTTCAAGTCATGACCTTTTGGGAGCCTGTGGTGGGCTAAGATGACCCAAGAAGATACTATTGGGTAAGTGGTTTGAGGTCTTATTTTGATGGATTTGATTCGATTCGGACTTGGGATTTGACCCGAGATTTGTTCCGGACTCGGGATTTGACCCGGGTTGTTTCATATGGTATTAGAGCCGACTCTCGAAAGCTTGGGTCGGGTCATCCGATCGGGTTGCCGGAGGTGGGGACACGAAGGCTGGTGGTATTATCCCACAATGGAGAGATGGAGGTCCGGAGGTGGGGACACGAAGCCAGCCGGTATTATCCCACAATGGCTAGAGAGGCAAAAATCTTTGGACAGTGTGTGTGATCGGTTCTGACGGGGACGTCAGAAATTTAAGTGGGGGAGTTTGTAACACCCCAGTCGCACATCGAAATATAGGAAAAAATTTGTCTACATATAAGGAATTAAGTAACTACCAATAGTACCTTCAAGTCATGACCTTTTGGGAGCCTGTGGTGGGCTAAGATGACCCAAGAAGATACTATTGGGCCAGTGATTTGAGGCCTTATTTTGATAGATTTGATTCGATTCGGACTTGGGATTTGACCTGAGATTTGTTCCGAACTCGGGATTTGACCCGGGTTGTTTCATTCTGAGTCCTTGATCTTGCTGTATATTGATGTTTTGGTTAATTTGTTGTTTTATCATTGTAGTCTGACATGAGGAGTGCACATTAAAACCTTTAGATCACCCAGATTTGTAACAGGATTGTAGAAATTCACGGTCAAATGATCGTTGACCATATGACCTGATGAAGATTCTGGGAAAACCCAGATCTTCAAGAACCGTGTCCTGACCCCTAGTTTGACCGGCTTGAATCGTGTGCATCTGTTGTTGTTATGATGATTTGTTATTATATAAATGAAGCTTGACATCTCCACTTCAATATACATCCATTACTTTACTCAAACAAAACCCAAAACGCTTGATAGGAGGATTCAAATTAGGCACCATGAACTGCCTGGGTTTTTGGGTTACCCAGAAAACCCAGACCAGTCTCTGACAAGAAGATCGAAAGCTTAGATCTTTCGGTTGTATTGTTGTTTGGCCATAAAGTTAGTTGTTAGTTGTTTTATTACATGTGTGCTACTATATCAATGCTCAAACAAACCCAGAAACCTGTTAGACATGAAACTACGCCTGGTCAAACCACCCCCCTAGCTCACTGACATGCGTTTCTGGGCTTGGTGAAGAACAGGCCAAGAACACCTATAGCGACGATTCTGTCGCTATAGGGCCCTTTAGCGACAGTTTATTATTATTATTTTCCAGAAATTATTTAAAAATTGATAAAAATGGTTTTTAATTATTAAAAATACAAATAAATTCTGAAAAATTATTTTAAATTCTGAAAAATAATTTTTAATTATTTTGAGTATATTTCATCAATATTTAATATTTTTAGAATATAAATGGTATTTAATTTATTTAATTATAATATTAAATAAATGATTTAAAAATGATTTTAATTCATGAAAAATATTATTATGTTATAAGAAAATATTTTAAGTTATTTTCAATGACTTTTAATATTTTGTGATGAAATTCATTAATAAATTATTATTAATGGTAATTTAGTTTATTTAATGAATATATTAAATAAATTAAGGAAAAATGGATTTAATGCTTTATAAATCATATAAAAATGATTTAAGTGTTATAAAAATATTTTAAGTTATAAAATATAACTTTTAATATTTTATCATGAAAATATTAATATTTTAATATTAATAGTAATTATCGGATAATGAATTTAACGGTTTAAAAATCATATAAAGGTGATTTTAAAGTATTAAAAATACTTTGATATATTATAAATATATTATAATATTATGACATGTATTTCATTAATATTTGATAATAAATAAATATTAATGATAAAAGAATTATGTGGTATTTAAATTATTTAAATACGTGTTTAATGATTGAAAAATTCATGATAAATGATAGTAATTATGTGAAAATTATTATGAGACTTAGAAAAATATTTTGACTAATAGTAAAATTATCTGAGTTAATTGTTAACTGTTAAGTCAGAGTTTAATTGAATTTAGACTCGATAATAGTCCGACTAGACCGTCGGGATGATAGTTTTGTGTCGGGTTCAACTCAGACTTCAATAGTTTGACTTGATACCGAGTCCTATGTGTGTTGTAGACTGATAAGGTTATGTGTTATGTGTTTAGGTTATTTTATGCTTATATATATAATAGTATTATTATTGTGATGATATTATTCTAATATTAGAGATCTATATTACTAATATTAGGTCTTCGGATAAAGCGTTATATATTGCATTGTGTTAATCAACGGTTCAGGCAAGTTTGTTTTTACTTAACTCTACTAAGAGTGTTTTGTTCGGATGAGCTTATGGTTAATCATTGCTGATTGCCATGTATAATTGTACTCTGTACATATTGCATGTATAAGTCAGGTATGAAAGGCTGATCACCTTCATTACCCTTCGGTTCAAAAATATTTGTTTATGTTATATACTTATTTAGTCATAAACTTGTTCCTGCTAGTTCACAATTATATTGTTGAATTATAGCCAGCTTATTATTCAAACTCTTCAATCATGATATATCGTTATATTGTTGAATTTAAACTTGCTGGGCAACTTTCATGCTCACCCTTGCTATATCATGATAAAACATTGCAGATTAAGGCGAATGCGTCGGATACAAGGAAAAGGTTAAAGACAGTTCCAGCGTTAGGATAGGTGTACAACTAAATTGTATAAGTATTGTATGTTAATAATGTTATATGTTAGAAAAGTTATGAAATGTGTATTAAGTTAAGGTTACTCGACCTTGAAAAATAGTGTGTAAGTTTAATGTATAAACAATCTATGTTTATATCTTTTGTAAATAGTAATAGTTGTATAGAATGATCGAACCGGATCCGAGGTAATTTGGGACCTGGATTCGGGGCCCTCACAGAAACTGAGTGACTTCTTACGTAAGCATCAATAATCAGAGATACTGTGCAATACCGCGTGCTACTGTGGAACAACATGTATTATTGTACTTTTATCACCGGGTATTTCAACAGTTTAACAGTAAAAGTTTTGCCTTTATTTTATGAAAATGTTATTTTTGTCGCTTTCTATATCTGGCAGTTATTCCGTTGTGGGGTCCACTAATAATTGCGTCGTTGTACGAATATTTCCCGACAAAAAGAATATTCTCTGACCAAACTAATAGTTTATGACAACTTGCTTACTTTGTAAAATTTGTACATATCACCCATAATTATAGCATTATATCAAATCAACACCTTACTATTCAAAATAATATTTAGAGAAAATTAAATTTTTATTCATACAAAGTTGGGGTCTTATAGTAATGAAAATATAACATTAAACATAATACTAATTACGTTTATGTTATGTTTATTTGTAAGGATTATAATCTCGAGATTATAATTCATGAGATTATAATCTTAAGACTATTAATCCTAGGATTATAATCCCGAGATTATAATTATAATGTCAAGACTATTAAACCATTTTATAATCTTGATACTAATAGTTACAAGTCTAAATTTGAAAATAAACAAGACACTTAAAATTAATAGTCATATCCAAAGTATAATCATTACAAACAAACATAGCCCTAATAGTTCTAGCAAGGTAGGCCAACCAATGAGGCATGAGCCTTACCCACTAACGGGAGGTTTAGTTGGATGAAATCATAATAGAATTGAAATCAAGCATTTTATTCAGGTGTTTGGTATGTTACTTAGAAGTTATATCCGAATATAATGACCAAATATCCCTAACTAACTAACATTATAATAATATTCCTTCCATCCCAGGATAAAAGTCTTTATTATTTTAGATAGTTCTAAGTTAAATATTTATTTACCTTAAATACTCTATTTTTTACAATAACTTGTCTATAATACACTTAGTATTAATTGTTATATTTCTATTATATATCAATGCATACTTATGAAACATTACTAGTCACGTGCAAAAAATTATGCAATTAAATGAGAATTTAAATAAGGACAATTTTGTCATTTTATCCTCTTTCTTAATATGTGCAAAAAGTCGACTACGATTTTTATCCTGGAACGGATGGATTATTATATATTCTTATATAATATTATATGTTATATAATATATTCTATATATTTATGCATATAATTATAATATATAATATAAAATAAATTTAGTACATATTCTTTTAACATGTATTATAGTATAAAACAAATATATATAATACATGTTAAAAATACAATATAATTATATTAATATATTAAATATATATAATATTATAACTTATAATATTATATATATATATATATATATATATATATATATATATATATATAATATAATTAGAACGGATCTAAAGCATGCTTCTTAAATAACATACATTTATTAAAACTACGTTGTTTTGGAGATTTTTTTAAAAAACAAGTGGGTCAGGGTGACATTTTTATAAATAAAAGGAAAGCAAGTGGAACCACTCTCTTTTAGCACAAAATAAATATAATACCTATTAATATATATAATATTATATATATATATATATATATATATATATAGGGTAAAATACAAAGTCGACCACTAAACTTTAGAGATTTTTGGGTATT
Organism: Panax notoginseng; assembly: GCA_016801055.1. Taxonomy (NCBI): domain Eukaryota; kingdom Viridiplantae; phylum Streptophyta; class Magnoliopsida; order Apiales; family Araliaceae; genus Panax; species Panax notoginseng. The sequence goes on along the minus strand of CM029020.1, from coordinate 32,402,628 downwards.
AAGCCCTTTTCTTTTGATCAACGTAAATTGAGCCCCTTTCTATTAAAAAATTTAGACTTTGAGCCCCAAGCGCCACATATGCGTTGACCTACCTACGTGGCACATGTGGTAGATCTGACGTGACATTTTTTATTTTATTTTACACATGGACGAGCTGACGTGGCCATTTTCGAAATTTATCCCAAAAATATATCGCTCCACCGATTCGAACTCAAAACCACCAGTTTGAAACTTTGGTACAATGACCACCCGAGCACCACGGGCTTAGCTTTTATTATTTTGTAAGGATTAATCTTTATAACGAAACAATTCATTTCCCCCAAATTAAAAGATAAAACATGTCCTTCAAATTTGCCAAGTCTCATTTCGTTCTTCATCTGTCGCTTTCTCTAAACCTCTTACATGCACAGAGAAAACCTTGGGTTTCTAACTTTCGTTAAATTGGGGGTTTGTACCGGTCATTCTTAAGCTAATCAAAGGATCTGAAAAGTGCTTTGTGATGGGGAGACGGTGTAAGTGTCTCGAAATCCCCCTTTGTTGACGTCGCCTCTTTATTCCCCTTTATTTATCTATTGTGGACCCTTTATTTACCTTCACATGTCTATTGTTGTTAATATAATCCACGTCCCTTGTCTATTGTCATCCCTTTAATGAAATTGTTTGTTATTATATAAATATCAACTTGTTGTGGTCCTTATGTTGTCTGCTAATAATTATATATTGTCTCATCTGTATCTGTGGTCTGTAGTCTGTCTTCTTGTTCCATAGTCAAACATTTTATTTTACTTTAGATTATTGGTAGTGGAACTCCACCCAAGATTTGTCTGTCTTTTGCTTCTATAGTCAAGATTTTAATATTCTGCTGGAGGGAAATCAATTATTGTATTTCATGTTATATATAATAATAATAAATATATTTTTAAATTCATGTTTATGGTTTTTTATTGTAGAAACTTGGAAGTGGAACTCCACTATGGGGGTTTATTTGGGTTACATCATGTTTTCCATTATGATTATGGGAGAATTGATAAGTTTCAAATCCCTTATTTTGAATTGAATTTTGAGAAGTTGAACACAATGTGTGAGGGTTTTGGGTACAATGATGTAATTGGTTTATATTACAGAATGTCTGGAACTATATTTTGTGGGCAATTTAAAAATCTTGCAAATGATGATGACCTAAATATAATGTTAGATGATATTGTAGATTATAAATATGTTGAGATTTATCTTGAGCATGATTACGAAGGGGGTAAACAGGCTAAATAGGCAAAACATGCTAAACATGCTACTAATACTAAGGATAGGGATAAACAAGCTAAGAAGATTAGTTTGTTAACTTATATTAGTCATGATGGTGATATGGTGGTGGAAGAAAATAACTATGAGGACTCAAGTTCTTCTAGTGATAGTGATATTCTTGATGAGGAGGAAGAAGAAATGTTTCTAACTGATGATGAAGAAATAATTGAGGCAAGAAAAAAAACTAGAGAATATAAAGAACAGAAAAAGAAAGTAAAACAACCAACTGTTGAGGGTGGCAATATTGTTGAAGGTGACAATACTGTTGAGGGTGACAATACTGTTGAGGGCAACAATACTGTAGAAGAACAAGGAAGTAAGAGTGATGATGACTATTCTAATGACAGTGAAACAAATAGTGGGGATACTGAAGATTATGACTCTGATCAAGTAAAAAATGACAGCCCTGAGGAAGCTGACTCTGAGAATGATACACTTGTGTGGAGGTAAAACCCTTTTCCAGTGTATAACCCCAACACCAAAATCATGGGGACAAACTTAGAGTTAGGTATGTTTTTTGCAAACAAGAAAGAATTCAATAATACAGTTGTTAATTGGTCATTAACAAAAGGTTTTGATTTAAAATGTGTGAAAAGTGAAAAATATAGGGTTAGAGGGAGGTGTATGAATAACAAAAATTGTCCTGTGAAAGTATGGGCAAGTAAAGTTCAGTTTCAACCAACTTTTTAACTTAGAACAATGAGGAAAAGACACAGATGCTCAAAAACTTTCGTGAGTAGGCAGGTTAATGCTAAGTGGTTAGCAAAGAATTTGAATACAGAACTTAAAGAATTTAGGAATTGGAGACTGGTTGATATCCAGTCTTATGTGAAAAAGACCTTTCTAGTTTTTGTGTCAATAGACAAATGTTATAGGGCTAGACAGTTTGCTTTGCAAGAGTTGATGGTGAACATGAAAGAACATTATGCCAAGTTGCATAGACAAATTGAGGAGTTAAGAAGGTCAAATTTTGGGATTACAATCGACTTGTGTCAAGTATTTCATTCTGGTGCACCTGAATTTAGAAGACTTTATATTGGATTTAAGGATTTTAGAATTGGTATGCTAGTTGGTTGCAGGAAAATAATTGGACTGAATGGTTGCTTTCTAAAACGTTGTTGCGGTGGGCAGCTCTTAAGTGCTGTAGCTAGAGATGGAAACAACCAAATGTTTCCAATCTCTTGGGCAGTTATAGAGGGAGAAAATAGAGATTCATGGGATTGGTTTCTGGGCTTGCTCAAAGATGACCTGAAGTTAGAAGATGGTGAAGGGTGGACCTTCATTAGTGATCAACAAAAGGTACATATCAACTTATTATTTATTATACATGTTATACTTCAATTTTAGGGTTAATACTAATACATGTGATGTGTTAACATATTATTTTGTGTTTGCAGTACAGGGATTAGAAGGTGCATTAGCTTGTATGTTTCCTTACTCAGAAACTAGAAACTGTGCAAGGCATATTTATGTCAATCTAAGAAAGTGGTATAGGGGTATAGCTTTGAAGAAAACCTGTTAGAGGGCTGCAAAATCCACAACTACCATTGATTTTGAGGATGATATGGAAAGAATTAAGGAGTTAGATGAAAAGGCTTATGATTTCTTGATGGCTAGGACTCCTAGGAAATGGTGCAAGGTATTTTTCAAGATTGATACAAAGTGTGACATTGTGGACAACAACTTATGTGAGTGTTTCAATGGATACATAATTCAATCAAGAGGCAAGCCATTGATTGAATTATTAGAAGATATAAGACAACTGTTAATGACCGAACTACAACAGAAGATAGATATAGCCATGAACAAGAAATGGGAAATTTGTCCAAGACCAAAAAAAATTCTTGACAAGAACATTGAGGAATGATGCCAGTACGTTGTGTTATACAATGAAGATTTGTAGTTTGAGGTAACATCTTGGATTGTACCTGATGGGTACACAGTGGATTTGAAACTTCACACCTGTGCTTGTAAGGCTTCGGATATCAGTGGAATTCCTTGTGCATATGCATGTGCAGCTATGTTCTATATGAGATACAATTCTGCAGATTATGTGTCACACTGGTTTAGGGCACAAACATGTATGAGAGCATATTGAGAAATGTTGAGGGTGATTAGAGGGGAGAGATTTTTGCCAAGATTTAATGTCACTCCACCATTATCTCTTCCATTAAAGACACCAAGAGGAAGGCCACAAAAGATGAGAAGGAGGGAGATGCACGAGGAGTCAAGTGCTGCAAGTCAAAACAACCACACAAAAACTAAGTCATACAAATTATCTAGGAAAGGCATAATCATGGTATGCAGTACTTACAAAATAGTTGGCCACAATTGTCTTACATTCAAGTTACCTACACAAATAACACAATCAAATGCAAGTATTTTGGCCATAATTCTTTTGACTGTACTGTTGATTATTGTTTCAAATGACTGGAATGTTGCAAATGGTTTCAAATGACTGTACTGTATTTTGGTTTAATTTTGCAGGAACAAGTTGAACAAGATAAGGGCAAAAGTGACAAGAAGAGAAAACAAAGAAGGAAATGGGAACAAGACAAGGTTACTGTTTAGTTACAATTAATTTCAAATGTCAATGTTAAGGAACAGGACTGTTGCAAATTGTAATAAATGTTAACTCATCATCAAATTAAATTAAATCTTGGTTTTTCTAATTTTGCAGGAACAAGTTGGACAATATAAGGGAGAAAGTGGGAAGAAGAGAAAATAGAGTACCAATAAAGAACAAGATAAGATTTTGGCTGCACCTTTATGTTTTTTGTCATGTTTTAGTTCACATAATTATGTTAATTTAAATATCTAAATAATTAATTGGTACATTTTAGGATCCACTAACACAAGAATTGGGAGAGAGTAGCAAGTAGACTAAACAAGGGAACAAAGGAGTGAAGGTATGTCCCTTCCATATTATTAATCATGTTTAGTTACAGTTCTTTTATCTAAACATATGTTACCAATTTTAGGAAAAAGTTATAAAAGATAAAACTGACATGGGAAATAAGATATTGGAGTTGATACCTTTTCAAGTCACAAACAGGTGAGTTGGGAGATGTTTTATTAATGTTATAATTGTGTTTACTTGTGGGGCTTGATGTTTTGGTTTTATAGACAAATGTGGCAGAAAAAATATCAAAGGTGTAGTTGTTAAAGAAAAACAACCAATTAGGAGAAATCCTGCAAGAAGAGAATGGGTCCCTCCTGGTTTTGGCTGTTTCATTTCCAGAAACACTGGCAACACTTACATTTTTGCTAGTTGATGTTATTTACAATTATTGTGTTTTTTCATTACAAGGAATAATTAGTATTGATTTATGGTTTTGGCTGTTTGAATTATATTCCAAATTTTGAAGAATGTGATGTGTACAATTAATATTGTGTTGTTTTATGTAGAGCACACCTGGGAGATGTTACTTAGCTGAAGCTGGCCCAAAGACTGTACCAGTTCCACCTAGTAGAAATGAGAAAGGAAAAGAAAGGGCAAAGGCAACTGCACATAATCCACCAAGGGTAAAGACAAGTACTGCATATAAGGCCACAAAATTGATGTCTGGTGCTATGAGAGTGGTAGCTGCACTTAATGGAGAAACTAAAATAGAGGATCGTTTGATGGCTCAAGACTTATATAACAAATTCAAGGAGACTAGAGGGGTAGGAAGACCAGAGGGTGAGGGCCAGTCAAGTGGAGTGACAAATAAGTTGAACAAGACTGGTGGAACTTAAGAAAGTGTGAACAAGGAGTATAATATGAAGATCTAGTAATCTATATTATCCTTTTGTATTTGACTTTTTTTTATGGTATTTTGGTGTTTGTATTATCTCAAACACAAAATTGATACATTAGTGAATTTATGGGTGTTTGTAAACCTGACTAAGAAGGTTTTTTTGGTGTTTGGTATCCTAAAAAATTATTCTGGTGATGTTTGTAATCCTAACAATAGTGTTACTAATTAAATGTTCAAGGAGTTCTTGTTAAGTTTTTTTTTACAAATGTCACTCCACCATTATGTGCAGTTCTTGTTAAGTATGTTTGTATATATGTTGTGTTGGTTGTGGTAGTTTTATAGTTTATGATGTAGTTACTTGATCTTGATCTTGTAACTGTGAGCTTACTATTAGCTGATGACATGTATGTGGAGTCTAGGAAAACTTCCTTATGTATGTGTAGTTTATAGAAATGTGATTCCAAATCTTGAGCATCTGTTGCAGCTATTGCTGGTTATGTATTATTGCTGGGAAGAACCAACTATTTCTTATGTCACAATATATTAATTAATTAGAAAGTGTACAAATGTCACAATATTCTCCAAATATCACCACTTATATATCAATTAATTAGAAGGTGTACAAATGTCACAATATTCTCCAAACATCACCACTTATATATCAATTTTTTCCAAACATCAAAACAACTAAAACAAAGCTTTCTCGAAATATCATTAGTGTAAGACCCCGAATTTTATGAAATAAAAGTATTCAATTTTTCTTATAATTACTATTCACCGAAAAATAAAATTTAATTTCCTCTATTTATTATTTTGAAATAGTAAGGGTTGATTTGATTAATGTGGTTAGTTATGGGTAAAATGCGCGAATATTTTAAAAATAAGCAGGTGGTTATAAAATATTCATTGTTGTTGGGGAATATTCGTTTGGTCGTGGAATATTCTTCCTGTCGGGGAATATTCGTACGACGGCGTAGTCTTTTGTGGGCCCCATAACAGAAAGCGATTGGATGAAGAAAACGACAAGAGTAAGTTGTTTATAAATAACGGCGTAGTTGTTACCGTTAACACTGTTGGAATACCCGGTAGTTAAAACACAGTAATGCGCGTTGTTGCACAGTAGCACACGGTATTACACCAATTATTAATTTTTACGTAAGAAGGCACTACTCAATAATGGTTACAGTAATTACTGTTCAGTATTTTATTTTATTGATTCAATAATTGCTGCGTTGATATTTTATATTACTGTTGTTTCAATAATTGTCACTACACAGTATTTTCTATTATCAAATCAATAATTCATATTATTTGAAAAATATTATTAGATAGCATTATTGGCAATGTCTAGAAAGTTCTGTCTAAGGAGAGGTTTGATCACCTAATTGCGCGCAAGTAAGGAGAAATTCTTATTGGAAAGCCCCCTTTTTCCTGGGAACGGCCTGGTTGCCAGTACTGTGATTCTGTAATATTATTTGTGAATAATTAATTATTAATTTATATGATGAGGAAAAATATTGATTTTATGTGGATATAGATAGAGAAAAATTTTTAATGTGACAATTGTTGTAAATTAATATTTTATCTTTTCTTGATAAAATAATTCAATTAAATATATTATTTTAATAATATATTAATGGTGATATTTTATAATGAATGTGGGATATATGAATAAATGAGGAGGAAGAGTATTTTTATTGGATTAAATGTTTAACACATGTTTTGTGTGTTGGTGGACACAATTCTTGACCGAAAATTTATTATAGACTGTAAAATCGTCCGTTTATGAATTTCGGTCAATTTCTGTTTGGAATTTAGAAAAACTTTCTTCTGCAAAGTTGTAGAGAATTGAATTTTCTATAAAAACTCGCGAGATTTGAATTTTCTGATAAAAGGACTATTTATTATGAATTATCAAAGTTCTAAAATTCCAAAATAATTGATTTTTGGAAGTTTAAAATATTTATAGTTAGAAAAATGTTTTTTGTACTTTGGTGGCCCTCACTTGCACATGTTAATGGCTGAATTCAAGTATCTAAAGGTGGGCTTGAATAATTTATAATTATATTATTATTTTATTAAATTTTCTGCTTTGGTATTCTAAGCAATTTCCTATAAATAGGGTGCTTAGGTTAGAATTGAAAATCACACCAGAAACTGAAGTTTTCTCTCTATTTCTCTCTCTATATTATCGAGTGTATTCTTGTGAGTATTTTGATATCTTGAGTGTTGCTATACGGTGCAAGTTCGTTCAGGGTTATTCCAGTCAGGAGTACTGCTCTTTTGAGGTAAGGGATAGTAAGGGATAGTAAGGAATATTGTCGTAAAGGATGTTATTTTTTTATCAATGATATTATTTCTTTCAATATCATTATACCGGAATATTGGTAGGATTTTTCTTGTAAAATTCTTATCTTTTCATGTCGGGGTTACTATTCATGAGTTACTATTCACGAGTTACTATTCATGAGTTACTATTCACGAGTTATTATTCATGAGTTAGTATTCACGAGTTACTATTCACGAGTTACTATTCATGAGTTACTATTCACGAGTTACTATTCATAACAAAATTGGTTTCTTTTTCTAACCAAATTATAGTTGATTTATGAATATTATTCTTGAGATTAAAACTATATGTTGATCATATTAATTTTTTATTATCATATATAACATTTTTATAACCCTAATGATGATATTTCTCTTTGACTTGAGTGTAAAGATGGGTAGATTTTTGGTACGATCATGACTATGGGTTCTCTTTGGCCAGTAGTACAAAGTTGAATTGTTGACTGGTATGATCATGACCATTGAATTTATAATTGAATATCTTTAGCTTAAGTGCAAAGGTGAAATGATCAACGTGGTTATAATTATTGGTTATATAAATTCTGAAATGATTATATATTTCTTTGAGATAATAATATATTTGGCTTGTAGTGCAAATATGAGCTGTTGAGGAATATCTTTGGCCTGTAGTGCAAAGATGAGTTGTTGATGAATATCTTTGGCCCGTAGTGCAAAGATAAAATTATTAGTATGATTATGAACAGGAACTGTGATTTGGTATGACCATGATCTTTGATGTTTCAGGTAAAGACAAGTGATAAAAATTATCTTTGTTCTGGATGAGAAGAGGAATTTAGAACTACAATTATGATTATGAGTTATACATGTGATTGTGGACAGGAATTGTTGATTGATGTTACAGGGATAAAACATTGTTGGTGGACTTTTAACATGGAGAAAATAATAGACTTTATGGTCTATTTGACTCTTCTAATGGATTGCTCGTTCCGCTGCAACTATGGTTGAAAAGTTTTATCATCTACCATATGTTCTAAATCTCTGATTTATTACTGATGAATACTATTGATAATTTATTTATCTTTAGTCATAACATTCTTTACTGAGCTAGTTGTGCTCACCCTTTTGCTTCACAATTCCTTTCCGGTTATAAGAGTGTAGCTGGGTCGAGCGAGGGTAACAGAAAAATAGAACGGTGGTCTCTAGCTGTGGAGGTTCTCCCGAAGCAGTATAGAAAAGTTCATTTAGTAGTTTTATTTGGTGAATCCAATAGGGTAAGGTGTACCCAACATTGGAAGGGTGTTTTGCCACTATCATACAAGATGTCTAATGACACACAATCTCGTGTCATCATAAGATATGGTTGTGCACATCCACTTGTCGAGTATATCTACGAACACTGCCTACATAATCTTGGTGTTTGTTTGAAGTATAATTCTCAGTTAGAGACAGTGGAGATAATGATATGTCAAGAGAAGACTCACCATTGGAAAGAATATGATAGTAATCTTCTCATTTTTCTTTGGGGTCTATTGGATCAACTAAGGATAATTCTGTGGCCATATGATATCTATCATAACCTAGAAGCATGGCCTCCCATGTACGAGGGTTTCCTTGAGCACTTTCCAAATATTCTAATTTCTAAAACAGTTTTTGACTATACCTTTATGTAAGGTGTCATTGTGACGTGCTATCCAAGGTTGGGACATGAGTCACAGTTGGTATATATTTATACCCAAACTCACAGCATATGTGTTGTTGTATTTTGCACGACAATTGTTGTAATAAAGTTGTAGTTATTTTTTGTATCAAGTATTTGGCGACTCAGAATAGGTTGGATGGAATGGACCTATTTTGGGGGCGTCACAATTAGTCTATATTAACACAATATTCCAAAACATCACCACTTATATATCAATTTTTTCCAAACATCAAAACAACTAAAACAGAGCTTTCTCCAATTACACAAATTACTAAAACAGAGTTTTTAACATACTCGAACACAAAACAAAAAGCACCCCAATTACAAGTATCAACCACTTCTCCCTAATTTGTAAATTTCTTATTTCTTCTTTTAAACACTTCAAACCATTCTTCAATTTGACTTTCTTTTTTTTCATTTTTGATACTTGCACTTCCAAGTCATGAGCTTTCTCATTCATCATCTGTAGGTCAATTTCAATGCTCCTTAAATTCAATAGACCCGAAGAATTCTCAGCATCTTCTAACATGTGGATGGAGTCAATCCATTGAAAAAAGCCACAAACTATTTGCGTCTGTAGGAAATTAAACTAACACTTACCACGATTGTATGTAAAAATTTAAAATTTTATATCAGGATAAATATAAGAACTTACACCATAATTTGAACAACCATAAAACTTCCTCCCTACACTATTGTCTTTTGACGATGTACAAATTCTTGCTCGTATCCCACACCCACAATTCCTTGGTGATGAAATCCCACTGACTCCAATGGATATTGAACCGTCCCCAACCTTTTGGTTGCTACTGTCTGTAGGTTGTTTTTCCCTTTTCATTCCTCGCGAATTTCTGAGATGAAAGGCCACTGAACGCGAAAGATGAGAGCGAGCGAGCGAGAGAGACACGACTATTAATGGAACCCTAACTTTTTGCCTCAATTTACCGAACCTTCACTTGTGGGTATCTGAAATTTCTCAGCTTTAGATGAGAGAGGGAGACGAAGATGAGAATGGGTCAACTTAAGCGGATATGAAGGATCTATTTTATCTTTTAATTTGAGGGAAATAAATTTTTTCGTTATAAAGATTAATCCTTGCGAAATAATAATAGCTAGTCCCGTGGTACTTGGATGGTCATTAGACCAAAGTTTCAAAATGGTGGTTTTGAGTTCGAATCGGTGGAGCGACATATTTTTTGGATAAATTTCGAAAATGAACACGTTAACTCGTCTACATGTAAAATAAAAAGAAAAATGCCTACGTCAAATCTACCACGTAGGCGCCACGTAGGCAGGTCAACGCACATGGGGCTCAATTTGCGTTAACCAAAAGAAAAGAGCTCAATATCCAAAAACTCCTGAAGTTCAGTGGTCGACTCTGCATTTTATCCTATATATATATTGGCGAGGGCATTTTTGTCTTAATATTTTTTTTCCAATTCCTTTACTCATTGGAATCGTGATTCCTCTGGTGTGGGTTAGGAATCGTGATTCCAATATATAAAGGAAATCCGATTTCAATGTATAATGTAAACGCGATTCCATCAAAACGGTCATATCATTCCGATCAAACTTAATATACCAAACTTTGAAAAGAAATTCTTGGTGGGAATACCCATTCCTTTTTGCCCTTAATTTAACAGTCTATGTGACGCCCCCAGAATAGGTCCACACAACCCATTATTGGTCACCAGATATACATGGTACAGAAATTAAATACAACTTCATTTATACAACTGTTAATTGTCGTGTAAAATACGACAAAACAAACGCTATGAGTTTTAATACAAATATTATCTCGTAGACAATATCCAAACTCAAATAAAATTTTTATTACAATTATTATCACACTATTTTACAAAATAGTGAGGATAACTAAAATAACCATCTTGGACGACTACTCCACTACCCGACTAGTCCCATCTACATTCTCGCCTCCTAAGAAGAACAATGGAACCAAAAGAAAAAGGGTGAGCCCAACTAGCTCAGTAAAGAATATTATGACTAAGATAATGTAGAAAAAATTATCCTTAGTCATCAACAGAGAAAAATATGATAGAATACAATAGACAACAAGTTTTAGATCAACAACTGCAACGGAAACAACAATCCATTAGAAGAGTCAAGTAGAGAATGATGTCTACTATCTTCTATGATTTAAAAATCCATCATCAATATTTTATTCCTATAATACCAATCAATAAATATTTCACATCAACGAATTATCCATTCAATACGGGCCAAGGATATTCGTATGTATCACCAAAAAAATTATCCATGCACTACGGGCCAAGGATATTCGTTTATATCACCAGTGGTCATGATCATGCCAAACAACTATCCATCTATGCACTACGACCAAAGAGGACTTTTACCACATCATTTGTCTGTAACAATACAGGTCATGATTATACCAATACACAATTCCTGGTCATAATCATACCAATCAACAGTCCATCTATGCACTACGAGTCAAAGATGACTTTTACCACAATATAAGCATAAGGATGATGACAATGATATAAGGAATCAATCAAGTGAGATCAAGGATAAATATTAGAGATTTATAATTTAATTTATCCAAAGTTCAAGAATATCCAAATTGTCAACATGATAACTAATTGTGGAGTAAAATTCAAGAATGATATTCATGCATCAAAAATAATTTGGACAGAAAGAAAGCACTTTTGTCGTGAATAGTACCCCGTGAATATTATCTGAATGAATAGTATTAAATGAATAGTACTCGAATGAAAAGTAACCCGAATGAATAGTATCCCGAATGAATAGTATTCTAAAAGAATAGTACCCCAACATAAATAGTATCCTGCCATTTAATAAGAAAATTCAGACCAATAGTGGAATGATATTAGATGAAGCACAAACTATTAAGAATATTCTATTAATTTCAAGGGTTTTCACCATTTAATAATAAGGTTATGGAAATAAACAATAAATTTGTACCATAAATGGAGAAATATGAAAGAAGACGATATCCCTTGATGAGTATAAAAGAAATGACATTTCATACGAGTATAAAAGAATATACGAAACTGCAACTGAATTTTCACCCGTCATGCGGTAATCTGTGCAGACAGATCATTTTCACAATTTAATAAAGAATGAATACGAAGGATTATTCACCATGCATGCGGTAATTCGCATAAATAGGTTACTCCCGCATATTAATAAAAAATGAATACGAAGGGTGTGACGCCCCCAAAATAGGTATACATCACCCATTCTGAGTCGCCAAATACATGATACAGAATACAAATACAAACTTAATTATACAACTGTCGTGTAACATAAGCTAAGAGTTTTAACACGAATCTTGTCTTCTAGACAATATCCAAACTCAAATAGAGTCCTCATTATAATTATTATCACACTATTTCATAAAAAAGTAAAGATTACTACAGCCACCATCTCGGACCGTCACTCCATTCCCCAACTTGTCCCGGCTACGTTTTCATTTTCTAAAGAGAACAATGAAAGTAAAGGGTGAGCTCAACTAGCCCAGTTAGAAATATTACGACTAAGATAATGCAGAATAAATTATCGTTAGCCTTCAACAATGTTAAACTGATAGAATACAATTGACAATAAGTTTAACTGCAGCGAAACAAACAAACCATTAGAAGAGTCAAGTAAAGCATAATATCTACTATATTCTATGATTTAAAAGTTTATCACCAATTTTATCGCTGAGACTCAGCTTAATAAATAATCAAAATCACTAAATTATCCATGCACTACGGGCCGAGGATATTCATTATTATCACATCCATAAATTATCCATGCACTACGGGCCAAAAAAATTCGTGTTATCACCAATGGTCATGATCATGCCAACAACTATCAATCAATGCACTACGGGCCAATGAAGACTTTTATCACATCATTTGTAACATTACATGTTATGATTATACCGAATAATCCCTGGTCATAATCATACCAATCAATAGTCTATTTATGCACTACGGGCCAAAGATGACTTTCATCACAATATAAGCATGAGGATGATGACAATGTTATAAGAATTCAATCAAACGAAATTAATGATAAATATTAAATATTTTTAATTTATCCAGAGTTTAAAAATGTCTAAATTGACAACATGATAACTTCTTTGTGGAGTAAAATTTAAGAATAATAGTCATGTATCAAAAATAATTTGGACAGAAAAGAAATCAATTTTTCGGGTAAATAGTACCTCATGAATAGTGCCCCGTGAATAGTACTCCGGCATAAAAAGATTAAAATTTAACAAGAATATTTAGAAAAATATCTTTGTGAAACAATACTAGATGAAGCGTAAATTTCAAGGATATTCTACTAATTTCAAGGAGTATAGAAGCAATACTTAACAAAATGAGTATAGAATTCGGAATCTGAAACGAAATAATATTACTTACATACTACAGAGTATGGAAGAAAATATTATTTCTTACGAATATTGAACAAAAATAATACCCCTTACAACTGTTGAACGAAAATAATATTCCTACGAATATTGAACGAAGATAATATTTCTTACGAATATTGAACGAAAATAATATTCCTTACGAATATTGAATGAAAATAAAATTTCTTACGAATACGAAAAATAATATCGTAAGCGGATATGAAATAAATAATACCCCTTACCTTAAAAAGAGAGTACTTCTGAATGGTAAGGCGATAATATTCTTGAAGAAAACTTATACTATTTTTTGCGCTCAAAGCTTCCTTAAACTCTAAAGAAATACGCTCAATATTATAGAAGAAGAATTTTCTAATTCTGGTGTAATTTTCAATTCTAAACTAAGCATACTATTTATAGGAGAATGGAAGGATACTATTTGAATTTAGAAAATCACAAACGCACAGTAGGAAAATTTTCACGGGCGTAATCTGAAGAATTTTTTTTTGATTTTACTTTGTAGTACTATGCAAATAATAAAATATATATATACTCATACACATCACCATCCACCACACACACCCTAATACACACTCCACACACACACACCACACACCACACACACCCTCACACACACTCCACACACACACACACTTTTATATATACAATATATATATATATATATATATATATATATATATATATATATATATATATATATTATAATTTTTTACCGATTATTTTAAAAAATAAGTAAGCGAGGGTCCATATAATAAGTAAAATTTATAACAAATACTTCATAAAATATCCCTCTATTTATCTCAATTCACTTGGCTTCACTAAACACATTTTGAACAATAATTATTCATAATTAACATTATAACTTGTAATATTAATAACCAGATCATTCTTAGGAAAGAGGGGACTTTTCGATAAGGATTTCTCCCTATTGCGCAATTAGGTGACCAACCCCCTTTTCTCGACAGAAGTTTCTAGACATTGTCAATAATGTAAATAATAATATGAATAACGTTATCGTCTCAATTATTGATTTAATAATATAAAATATTGTGACAATAATTGAATCAATAACGTGAGATACTATGCAGTAATTAATGTGGTAATAATTAAAATAAACTGAGTGACTTCTCACGTAAGCATCAATAATCAATATCGTTTGTTACTATGCAACCACGCGTATTAATGTACTTTTATCGCCGGGTATTTCAACAGTTAACGATAAAACTTTAGCCGTTATTTTTATAAAAAGATATTTCTGTCGTTTTCTAACTACGACAGCAATTCCGTTGTGGGGTCCACCAATAATTGTGTCGTCGTACGAATATTCCTTGATAAAATGAATATTCCCCGACCAAACGAATATTTTATGACAACTTGCTTACTTTGCAAAATTTATAAATATTACCCACAACTCTAACATTATATCAAATTCACACCTTATTATTCAAAAAGATATTTCGAGAAATTTAAATCTTTATTCATAAAAGTTGGGGTCTTACAAAGGGTCTTTCACCATGCATGCGGTAATCCGCGTAGACAGGTTACTCCCGCAGATTAATAAAGAATAGAATGACAATCCTTATGAATATGAAGAAAATAGCATCATTTACGAATACGAAAGAAATAATACACCTTACCTTAGTAGAAGATTGGATACTACAATAGTGAAGTAGCAGAATACTCTTCTTCTTTCTCTTTATAGTTTCTCTCTCTAGAGTTTCAGTGAATTCGTAAGAAATAATGAAGGAATGAACTTCTATTTATAGGAAAATAGACTAAATATTAATTAATTCACGAACGGTCCAGATTGATTTACTATTAAACGAACGGTCCATATTGATTTACTATTAAAACTTCAACTGACGGTCCATATTGATTTACTATTATAACTTCAACCAGCGGTCCATATTGATTTACTATTATAACTTCAACTAACGGTCCATATTGATTCATTATTATAGCTTCAACCGACGGTTTGAAAAATTAGCACATCTCCCCATGGAATAATAAGCCAAACTTACAACAAACGTCTCATGACAAATTCCTCTATTTATATCAAAAAAATTGAATAAATATTTACCATAAATCACTTATCTTTAATTAATACATTTTTAATCTTTCAACAATTATTCATCATTTAATATTATAACTCTCAATATTGACAATCAGATCGTTCCCAAGAAAGAGTTGGTTTTTCGATAAGAATTTTTCCTTACTGGCGCGCAATTAAATAACTACACCCCTTTTCTCGACAGAACTTTCTAGATATTATCAATAATGAAAATAATAATATGAATAACTGTATCGTCTCAATTATTGATTTAATAATATAAAATATTGTGTAGATGATACTATGACAATAATTGAATCAATAATATGAGATACTATGCAGCAACTAGTAACTACTGTAGCAATTATTGAATGAAACTGAGTGACTTCTTACGTAAGCATCAATAATCAGAGATACTGTGCAATACCGTGTGCTACTGTGCAACAACGCGTATTACTGTTCTTTTATCACCTGTATTTCAACAGTTAACGGTAAAAGTTTTACCGTTATTTTTTTATAAAAAGGTTATCTCTGTCGCTTTCTATATCCGACAGCCATTCCGTTGTGGGGTCCACCAATGATTGTGCCGTCGAACGGATATTTCTCGAGCAAACGAATATTTTATGACCACTTACTAACTTTACAAAATTTTCATATATCACCCTTAACTTTAACTTTTTTTCAATTTAACCATTTACTAAATAGAATAATAATTATAAGAAAATTTGAATACTTTTATTTCATAAAATTCGGGATATTACAGTCTAGGAACTCTAGTAATATTACAAACCATAAACAAGGAACCTTTAAGATCATTTATAATAGGACTAAAATCAGAAGTAACTTGAGATAACAAAAGCATTAATTAAGTTCTAAACCTCACACCCTTCACACTTCACAATCTATAAGGAAGATTGTGCCCCCATCCACTTTTTGTTTTATTTATTTATTTATTTATTTTTGAGATTAAGGTTTCATTTTGGTTGTGATGTCTTCCCTTTTTTGTTGTGTAACTCGAATCCAATAAAATTCTTAAAGGAGTTGGCACAATAATGCTCCTTAAGTATGGATTGAAGGACTTTACCACTCTCATATCTTTTGGTTGTAGGGTATGCAATCCTTGGCCACACATGGGGCATTAGGGCTATTGGTGCCTCTTTAAATTGATTCCTTTGCCTTCTCATGGGATCCAGATACAAAAGTTTATTTTTTTTTCAATATTAGTTTTAATTTTATTAAATTCAGTTAGGAGGTTACATAAATATTTGATAATTTTATTTAGTTTAAAATAAGACTTTTATCATGGATCAAAAGGAACGTATGATAGCACTATTTAAAACTTTTCATTCAAACTACTGATAAGATCATTCTTTTTATTGTGTTAAATCTTATGTTCGAATCTACCATTTAGTAAAATTAGAGTACTAGGCTCCTAAAATAATTCTTAGTAAACAATATATATATATATATATATATATATATATATATATATATATATATATATAAAACAGAACCCATTTTGAATTTGGACGGGAAAGCACATGGACGGTTCAGATTCATTCTAATTTATTTGAGCGGGAAAATACAAGGACGGTTCAGATTCATTCTAATTTTAATTCAATATATATATATATATATATATATATATATATATATATATATATATATATATAAAACATAACCCATTTTGAATTTGAACGGGAAAGCACAAGGACGATTCAAATTCATTCTAATTTATTTGGACGGAAAAACACAAAGACGGTTCAAATTCATTCTAATTTTAATTCAAAATAATAATAATAATAATAATAATAATAATAATAATAATAATTATTATTATTATTATTATTATTATTATTATTATTATTATTATTATTATTATTATTATTATTATAATGACAACAATAATAATAACTATTGTGGCGGTGTGGTGAATTATGATAATTGTTATTGATGATTGTAAGTTTTATAGACATGTTTACATTTTTCTAGATATCTATTTTTAAAGAAAAATTAATTATTGTGGTGGTATGGTGAATTATGATAATTGTTATGTCTGATTGTAAGTTATTTTAGGTTGCAAAGAGTCTTTAGATAATGTAGTATTTTAAATTTTAATCTAATTGTTCGTTACGTTCAGGCATGGATATATATATATATATATATATATATATATATATATATAACTTTTCCTTCAAAACTTTTGGACTTGTTTTCTCAACGAGATTATTGATTTATTCGTTTGCAGATTGAGTTTCTCGTCTGTGATAATTTTTTGTGTGCGTATATTGATGAAGATAGATTGTATAGATTTACGTGTGACATTATTATGGTGGCCAGTTATTTCGTTACTCATGTCGAAAAACTACCCAAATTTATATATTCTATTATTATTTTTTTTGAAATATGACTTTGCGGTATCCGTTGACTGTTGCTATAATTAACCATTTTGTTAATTATCTGTTATTTTGATTGGAATGATTATAATATTTTCATTTTTTATAATTAATTACAGTTTCAATATATACCGGTCTTTCGATTGTTTAATCAAAAAAAAAATAAAATTTATCACACAAAGTCAGAAATCGCTCCTAAAATTAAAATATATATCCTTATAATTAAATTATAATAGTATACATTATAATTTAGAAAAATATTCTTTCAACCTTGACTCTATTCTATTAAACCTTATTAATGGGACAATGCTAATTATCAAACCAAATATTTTCCTGTATTTTTTTGATTTATTGTTTCCCCTATGTCTGTTGGTCACATGCAGGCTACAAGTTATATACATATATCAACATGCAGACAGCTAAAGAAAACCAAGAAACACATCTCTCCATGTGACTCGCATGTTATGCTTCCTAAGCTTTGCTCCACATAAATTAAAATGAGAATATTGCAAACATGATAAAAGACTTTTATTAATTAAAACTCAATTTTAAAGGCTTATATTTTGTTAGTATGAATTCTTTTAGAGCATGTTGCTAATAATTAAAACTCATGATTCTCTTGCTACAAATGTAAAAACATGCATAGCAAAGTCAGATTTTTTTTGTAAAGGTGAATGAAAAATAATAAATATAAGATGGATTCAGAGCTGATAAAGAAGGCTTTTCTAGCTACTTTTAGAAAGAAACGACGATCTCACAACACTTTTTTATTTCTTGTAGTAAGCTACTCTAAAAATTCTTTTAAATAGGGAAAGATTAGCGAATACAATATCAAGTTCACTATCACCCCAAAAAAACAAAACTCTGTCTTAGGTAGAGTTGTCAGAGTACAATTAACCTTTGGATATTTGAAATCACTGATTATATATGCGGTATATTTAGGGGTGTAAATGGATATATACGGATTCGAATAAAGTAGTATCTGTATCCATTTATTTACGGATACTTTTAAACTGAATACGGAAAAAATTAATTTTTTTTTCGAATACGAATAATATCCGCTTTTTTCCAAATACAGATGCGGACGAATACGAATTTTTCGGTTACCATTTACAGCCTTAACTATAACTAGAATAAAAAAATAATGAGTTTTAAAATATAGTTTATTAATGAATAAATGTTAATTTATTTATTTTCAATAAATATTTAAATACAATAATCAATGTTCTAAATTAGAATTCAAATAAATTTTCATCATTTTTGAAATCCTAAATTTCAAAATGAACGCTCTACTTATTAATGTTATTAATGTTTAGATAGGTCTATTTTATGTGTGTGGAGTAATAATGTAGTGTGTGCGAATATTTATAATTTATAATTAGATTCAAAATTTTACATCGAATATTTGATTATTTTCTCAAATACTTTATTAAAACTTTAATAATATGTTTATGAGAACTTTTATTTATAATTTATCCTTAATGCATAGATTACAATTTACATAGTTATAAAAAGTTTATTTAATTTTATTATATTTATGGAGAGTGCGAGTTATAATGTATATATGACAACTGACAACTAGTTAATCCAAGTTGATCCAAATTTACTTTGGACTTACTTCAAATATTTGGACTTCTAATTTTTAAATAATTGGGCAAATGAAAGTGATAAATACTTTCTCCACCCGAAAATTCATAAACATGAATTAATTATTCAACCTCTTTCTAGAATAATTCTAAATTAACTCTAACTTAACACATTTTAACAATAAAATTATATTACTCATTATTCCCGCCTCCCAACATTGCAAGTAAGTTTTGAAAGTAAAAAATTTATAATAAGCTAATAACTATAATTGTGTTCTTCTGTTATATAATTTTCTTGGTAAATGATACATTTTAGATATTTTAACTTTATAATAGTAAAAATCTATTAACTATACTGAAATCAATTTATTTCAGTTTATTAATATTAGAATAAAAATGTTATTTTCTACTTTTTAAAAGTGAAATAATATATTTTTTAAATAATTTTCGTATGATAGTGAAAACTAATTATTATATAAGGAATGCCATTTTAAAAAATTTATTTTGCTTATATATATATATATATATATATATATATATATATATATATATATATATATATATATAAGTTGTTTGAATACGAATTCCGGATACGGATCCGAATCCGGATATCTACTATCTGTCGGATATATTTACGGTTGAATGTTAAACAAATACGAATACACATATATCCGTATTCGTAACCGTTTATTTGCAGATATCTTTAAACCAAATACGAATATATTCATTTTTTTCGAATACGAATAATATCTGCTTTTTTCGAATACGAATATAATCTTAGTATTAGTTAAAATAAGTCTACTATCACATAAAATCGCTCACATACCGCTCCCATACACTCACATCCATATTTTGATGGCCCACGTGACTTGCTCTGCACGTGGGCCATCAAAATATATATATGAGTGTATGTGAGCGGTATGTGAACGGTTTTATGTGATAGTAGAGGTGGTTTGATATTAAAAATAATAGTAGAAAAGTAATGACAAAATAGGAACATCATGTCACTTTATAGTCTTAAAATAGAAATGTATCTCTAATTAATTTTGGAATGGACTAGAAAAGAAAATGTATATCTAATTTTAGAACTTAGTATTAGTTAGGAATTCAGTACCAGTGGTTTGATATTAAAAATAATAGTAAAAAAGTAATGACAAATTAGGAACATCATGTCACTTTATAGTCTTAAAATAAAAATGTGTCTCTAATTTTGGAATGGACTAAAAAAGAAAATGTATATCTAATTTTGGAACATAATGACTATATTCTAAAAAATATGGTAGGTAAAATTATAGTATATATTTACAAATTTTAATCACTTCTTTTAAGGAAATTAATATTTTTAGTACTATTAAAAGAATTCTCCAAAAATCAAGGTTGACAATTATCCACCTTGATAAGGTATAATATTTTATTTTGAAAATTCGTAAATATATTTTTCATTTTTTCTGCCCATGCAAAGACAAATTTCCTGCAATTTTAACCCTTGTAACGAATCAAAATTGAAAAGAAAGAGAAAAATATTTAAAATAGAGTTACTTGGTCGTTTTTTAGAACAATTAGATTGTGATAATCAAATTATTTATTTATTTGCGTTGTCTTTAAAAATTTATTAATATTTCCAAAATTTATTAAAA
Source organism: Panax notoginseng (assembly GCA_016801055.1). Lineage (NCBI taxonomy): Eukaryota > Viridiplantae > Streptophyta > Magnoliopsida > Apiales > Araliaceae > Panax > Panax notoginseng. The sequence continues at coordinate 32,381,482 of CM029020.1, read as the reverse complement.
ATTATTTGTTGTAATTCATTTAACTTTTGAATATATTAAATTTATAATTAATAGGAGTAGCACTTTTTACAATAATTAGGATTGCACCAACTTTTTTTGACAAAACCCTAGAATAAGAACAATGAATAATTATAATTGATAAGTGAATCGAATTACAAAAATACTAGAGTCGAGGTGATACATCCTCTCGTCTCAAATTAAAACTTGAAACTCGAAGACATATATTTCTAAAAAATTAGACAAAAATATACAGACTTACATAGTTCTTCAACACAAGCAGCGAAAGGAAGCCGTCGTGATAACCCCTCATCAAAATCTAATTAGATCATTTGTCTTCATCGATTAATGTCAATCAAGCATCCTCTACGGAGATATCATGAAAAAAAAGCTCCGTAAAATGAGAAAATCTCAAACTAGGGAAAAAAACTCTATAGATTGAAAAAAATTAAACCAAGAGAAATAAAACTTCATAAAAAAGAAGGTAAGAACAATTAAACGGAAGAATGTCAAGATTGCACTAACTTTAATCAACTAAAGTCGTATCAATTTTAAATTATAGAATTTCGTAAAGTGGTTTTAAAATTTATATTTATATTAATTTAGATTAGATAGAAGTTTGTCAAAAGAAATTTTATTATTATTATTATTATATTTTATCTCTCGTATCGCAGAGCTTCTCTATATCTAACGACAACGAGCACACATAATTTGGTTACAAAGTGTTTGGAGTGTTGGTGCATTTAAAGCGTTCGAAAGTTCACACATACTTAAAAAATTTGTTTATTTAGTACTAACTTATTTCAAACACGATTTGTTGTTCAGATTGACTTGTACTTCTGTGAGTTCGATTAATGACTATTATGATAGGGTAATTGGCGACTAGGGCCTTGGAGAGTGGACTATAATTTGTTTTTGTTTTGTGTACCTAGATGATCAGTTTTTTTTCCTTCTCTTTTTTCATTTGTCTATTGTGATTGGAACTACTTACATGAATAATAGCTTAATCTCATATTTCTGCGAGAGAAACTTGTGGTTTAGCACCTTACATTATGACTTTTCAAATTTGCCCATCAATAATTTGTTTTAAAATTTTCAAAATTGACACCCGAATTTGGTATAACGTTCATTTGCTCACAAATAACTTCTAAAACATAGAAATGACAAAAAAAATAATTATTTTTGTAAATTACAAATTATAGAGCTCGACTTAGACAAGTCACAGAAATATGAGAAGGAAAACAAGAGAGTTTTTCTCGGCACATGGGTCAGACATGATGCACTACTATGGTACTGTTTTCAGATCCAGTCCGGGACCAACCGGGTCATCCGGTTCTATGTCCGGTCCAATTTGGATCGGTTGAATTAGTTTGGTCAAAATTCGAATCAATTGATAAAACCGATTAAGTTGATTCGATAAATTGATTTTATAGTATTTTTTGTACCAATTTTTTAATATTAAAATTAATCACTTTTAATAATATTATAACTCAACTTTATTATGTTTTAATTCATAAAAATGAGATTTTTTAAAATTTTATTAATTACTGATTATATATATATATATATATATATATATATATATATATATATATATATATATATATACACACGGTAAGGATGAAGCGCATTCTCCTTAAATAACATTTCTCCTTAAATAGCATTCTTTTATTAAAACTACGTCGTTTTGGAAGGACGCGGTGACATTTTTATAAATACGCGGTGGCATTGTATTTACAAAAATGTCACCGCGTCCTTCCAAAACGGCGTAATTTTAATAAAAAAATACTATTTAAGGAAAATATTCTTGATCCTGACCGATATATATATATATATATATATATATATATATATATATATATATATATATGACACCACCGATTCAATTCAACCATTGGTTTCACGATTCACTAGTACACTACTTTCACGGTTCCACCGCAATTTCTTTCCCCTTTTTCTAGACGACGGAAAACTGCACTATTCTAACCCAATCCAATATTTTCAAATGTTAACTTATTAATGGAAAAGTTCTTCGATGAGCGCTATAAAAATAAAATAAAAGTAAGTTTTGTCTGAACTCCTGTTCCCCTTTAGGCCTCTTCCTCAGACTTCCCTTAGCTAGGCCCTCATGATGAAATATCTATCTATAATAATAAGATAGAATCCAATTTAAATTTGGGCAGAAAAATACTAAAACCGTTCAGATTCATTCTAATTGATTTTAGCGGAAAAGCATAAAGACGGTTCAGATTCATTCTAATTTTCAGTGGAAATGGTGATGGGAGAGGAAGGAGGAGGGAGATGAAATGAAAGTGGGATTGTTGAAACGGAGAGAGAGGGAGGATTTTGTTACACTGTGCCTTCAGGCACGGACAATTACTAGTGTATATTTAAAATTTAATTGTAATAATATAAATTCTCAAAAAAAAATCTTAGATAATTGGAAAGATTGTTGCATAATATAGTTTATGAGACTTAAAACATATTTAAGGATATATTTTTGTAATATAGTTCGTGTTTGTTCATTTTCCAGCGTTGGTGCGTTTGCAAGTTTCAAACGCTATAAAAACACTTTAAAATCTTGTTCGTTCAACAACCATTTATTTTAAACGCAATTTAATTAACTTAAAAACACAATATTTATGACTCAAACGCATTAAGCGCTATCGTTCCAAATGCATAAAAAAACTTCTAAAACATAGAAATAAACGACTTATTTATTTGTGTTTACATCAGTACATTTTATTTCTATATTTTATCAACTTTGGTACAATGTTCATTTGACCACAAATAACTTCTAAAACCTCGAAATGACAATTTTTTGTTTTTTGGAATTACAAATTATAAAGGTCAAGTTAGACAACTCACATAGAAATCAGAAGTAAAAAAGGGAGTTTCCCTCTTGGCCCCTTCCATAGACTCCTAGTAGACCTTAAAAATGAAGAAGAGCATTATTTTTACATGTGTTTTTTATATTTCTACTTGTTTTTTTTCACATGTAAGTGAAATCTAGTAACATACTGTATGTTTATGTGAGAGAGAACTATATGAAAATATCAAAAAAACATATAAAAATATATGTTCCAAAATGAAATATGTATCTTTAAACTTAAGTTGTAATAATATAAATTCTCAAAATAAAAATTAAAATAATATACGTAATCCAAGATAAGTGGAATGACCGTGCATAATATAGTTAAGGAAATATTTTTGTAGTATAATTCGTGTTTGTTCATTTATCGGCATATAGAAAGTTGGTGCGTTTGAAAGTTTAAAAATTTTAAAGGGATAGGGAATTAGGGATCAAATTCAGTGATTTAGGTGTAATTTGGATACATATAAAAAACAGGATTGCATAGGCGGTACAACCTTGTTTTTTATATATATCCAAATTACACTTAAATTACTGAATTATGTAAAAATTTGAGTTAAAAAAAATATTATAAATTTTTGAATTTAAGGTTTAGGGTATATGTATTCAAATTACACCCAACCCAAATGACTGGATGCTGTAAAAATTTGGGAGTCAAAAGGAAAAAAAATTGGACCGGTTGCTAGACCGGTCCCTACTTCCCTATCGCCCCAGAATCACTCTTGTAAGTTTCAAACGCAACAAAAACACTTTAAAATCTTATTTTCCCAACAATAATATATTTCAAACACAACTTATTTAATTTTAAAATATAATATTTGTGGCAAAAACACATTAAATACTATCACTCCAAACGTAACAAACGCTACTAACCAAACAAACGTTAAGGGTGAAACTGGTGAAACTATTGTATATCAAAAACACAATTCAGTGTGATTGAAATTACTTCTAAGGAAATTGATATTTTCACATTATTTTTTGATATTTTCACACTTAAGGCTCATATATTAACTGATGTGTCGAATTTTTATTAGTTAATATGTGAGTCATACGAATAAAAATATCACTATATCAAAAAATGATGTGAAAATATCAATTTTCTACTTCTAATTAAGGACGTTTAATTCAACAACAGTTGAAGAATCTAAAGCAACAAAATCTTCCTCCTCCATCCAACTATAAGTCTAGAACCACAAAAAGAGTTTAGGTTTACGTTTTAAATCTATAGAAAAAAAAATTGTCTTTTATATAATTAATTAATATTTACCTTTATTCCCAACTATGAGTTTTAGCACTATCTTTCTCCCTTAGAGTCCATAAAATTACTCCACTACCAATATTCCAAAACATTAAAAATAGCACATTTTAAAAACAGTCAGATTTTCACAAATTTATTCGAATTTTATATATTCTACTTTGCTTGAATTCTTAGATGTTGCAATTTTTTTACAAATATTGCCATCTAATTCTTATCATATTTTTCACTACAAGAAAAAAGCTTAAGTCCGACGGAATATTCCCTCGGAAATAATCCTATTCAGTCGCAAGTAGGCTATTTTCGACGGAATTTTGCGTCGGACATTCGGTCGTATATAAACGCGTCAAAAATAAGATCCGTCAAAAACTCCGTCGGAGTTTTCTTATCTTCGACGCAGTTATCTCCGACGAAATTGCGTCGCAAATAAGCTATTTATAACTGAATAAGTAGGACGAAAACATTCCGTCGAGCATAATATTTCGTATGTTCGACAGACCTATTCCCTCGGTAGTAAGTTATGTTCGACTGAATATTAAAATGAACTGGTATTTATTTAAACTGGCTATTTATTAATTCCGACGAAAAGTGCGTCGGAGATCCTCTATTTTCGACGACTACATTCAGTTGGAATTAACATATTTCCGACTGAAAATTAAAATATTACAGCGTCTATTAAAAAATATGTTCTTATTAACACCGACGGAATATCCGTCGGAAACCCCTTATTCCGTCGTAAATAACAGTAATTTTTTTTAATGCAGATTTGAAAAGTTCAGTTTCCAGGTGTTTAAACCCATTTATGTACCTGTAACCTGTCGCAACCCAATACACAGTAATATAAACCTGTATCTCACATTCAAATATTCAACGCAACGCTAAAACGTAATATCCAACTCATTATGCGATATCCAACTCATTATCATTCACATACATTCACATTCGAATATCCATCAAAACGTAATCTTCAACTTATTATCATCAACACTACTGAGCTAATCAATTACAAATATAAACTAATGTTCCATAAATGATAAACAATATAATTTACAATACTTGTACAGACGCAATTAGACACTACAATATATACAAATGTTCTACAATAACATGAATATAAATGAACTATGAACTAGTAAAAGTATCATCATCGTCGTGCGCCCGCTCGTCATCGCCAGTCTGCTCGCCATCGCCACCCTGTTGATAGAATCAAAAATAAAATCATTAGTCCGTATGTATATATATATATATATATATATATATATATATATATATATATATATATGAGAATTAATAGGCTAGCTAGCCTTAATTTAAAAAACATAAACAATAAGAATACCTGAGTAAGTGGAGGCGGACGAAAAGCCTCCTCCAAGAGGGTAATCACCATCCGGAGCATCTCGGCTCTCCAAGCGTCGAACTGCTCCTGTGGTAATCATGTACTCTCTGCAGAGGCCCCTGCTATAATATCCTGAGCAATCTGGTGAAGACGAGAACTAGAAGGCAACTGCTGACGCCGAAAGACCGAGTCGGTACGGAACCTATCCGACACGGCCCCTATCAGCCGTCGAAAGATATCGTCATCCAAGCCAGCGCCCGAATGAGATGCTCCGACATGTGCTCTCGGACGCTAGCGCTGGCTGGAGCCTATAAAGAGATACAAATTCAATTAATAATAATAATTTATATAATGTGATAAATTCAGATAATTTCGTGAAACATAATAAAATATTACCTCCAGGAAGTGTATATGCAAGTATCCTCGGCAGACCCAACACTCGATATCTGCCGGTACTGCTAGTAGGGGGATCCTGAGACGCTACCCATAGTCTCAGCTCCTCATTCCGATCTAATACTATATCAGGAAGAGGGGTGGCAAAATCTAACGGCTCAGAACCCCTCCTAATAGCCTCCAGCTCAGCTATACGCTCGTCCCGAAGCCTCTGAAATCGATCCTGTAATGTATTCCGTATGTGTATGTTAATTAATTATATCATTTTATTTACGACTGAATATTATTAAAAGCTAAGTAGTAAGATGAGTTTTACCCGTATAGCTAAAGCTGCTTGAGACAAAGCACGGTCCTCCTTAAGTGTGGGCTCGATCCCAAAACTCTAGAATGGTAGGATCTCGGCCCAAGGTCCTCCCCAATGCCTAATAAAAACATTCATAAAACAGGTATTAAGTATTTGTGTGAGAACTTGATACCTAAATAACTAAATACAACGCACTTACCGTCTTCGCCTCCTCGAACGACTGAGAACCAGTGGTGTGTACTATCCGGAGCTGACCACGGTTCTTCTTCGCTTGCTCAGATTTTTTCTTGAAGTCTTTAGCCTCCCAGTGCGCACACATAGCCTCTCAGGCTAAATCGGAGACTATGCGGGGCTGATGATCTTTGATGGTGGTCCCGGGCTGGTCCTCAACTGTCCGGGCTGCCCTCTGTTGCATCTCATACAGCCAGCTGGAGTAATTCGCAGCGACATGATGCTCAATCACATCGTCGCCATCTAACTGAGAGATGCTCGGGTCAAATTGATAATAAACCTATAATAAAAGTTAATTTAAAATTATGAACAATTGAAGAAGGCATCCTAATACAACTATGTAGTAATTAATATAATATGCTTAACTTACATGGAACTCCCGCAAGACGGTCTGCATAAAAGTGGCATCGTACCGCGCATACTGACTGAACCGCATGCACCCTCTCGGGAGATGCGTCAAATAGATCGCGTGTAGGGTGTGCTTAGCCACCGGGTCTGGTATACTACAGAAAAAGTATAACAATATGTGAATTGTGTTTTGCAATATTTGAAATTAATATTATCAATATATTAACACTTACTGCTGGGAAGCGACATCCACCAGTACTGTAAGTGGCACTGCCAGCGGACGACCAAAGATACCGAGGTTCGTCCCTCGGTGTCATCGACGAGGTGCATCTGTGAATTTAACTGAATCAATAAACATTGTAACTAATGCATCTGTGAGCACAATTATATTTAAATCCTAGTGAAGATAACTTACTCGTTCCTGAAGAAGCGCCTCCATTGTGGCCACCGTCTCCAGTGCCGGATCGCCCACCACCTCAGCGACCTCCACCGCTATGTCTAGCCATGAATATCCTACTACAATAACAAAATTGGTAGATTATGAATATATATTAAGGTTTAACAATATGTGGTATGTATTAATATGAATGCTCATTTTCAATTACGCACGTCATCAAACCCATCAGAATCAACGTGTATATCATTCTCGGATTCGGTATCTTCCTCATCCTCAGTTTCGACATCAGTTTCGTCATCGTTATCATCCTCAACGACTACATAATCATTCATGTGTATGCTTGCCTCGACATTCTCATCGTCAGGTATGTCAATGACATCAGTACTCACCACATCTTCAGCATAGAACACTACGGCCAAAGGGTTGCTAACATCTTCTTGCAACGCCTTATCCATACCAAACATGTTATCAGCATTAAATGAATGTGTTTTAGTAGTGACTACTGTGTACCAGGGGCTTCGAGTATTTATGACATTTGGAGCGTAATACACTTGAGTCGCTTGACTTGCTAACACGAACACGTCATGAGACTGTAACACCGACTTGATATCCACGGTTGTGATTCTATTACGATCAACTTTAACCCCCTTTTCAATATCAAACCATCTACACTTAAATGTAACTACCTTTTTGCCCCCGTGATAATTGAGCACAGCCACATCCTGTAAACGGCCATAGTAATTGGACTCAGAATCTTGGTAGCAGCTTCCTAACACCACAACCCCAGAATTAACTGATGTGAGTTCATTCAAGTCATCTACTCTAAATCTGTACCCATTCGCGGTGCAACCAGGAAAAGAACTAACAACTTTGTAAGGTCCTTGGATGACATCTATAAAACGTGTAGAATTGTTCTCCGCTTCAACCCTTTTTTTAAACCACTGTTGAAAATTAGCTGTAGTGAATGTTTCCAATTCTGCTGCAGTAAAAGTTAGGTTAGAAGCATACACTTCCTCTTCGAACAACGCGACCCCAGAAGCAGATAGCAACTTGTAAAAGGCAACAGCTTCATCATTTGGCACTTGCTTCGCACTGCTTGAAGAAGGTTCATTTTCAGCCCAGTCAAAATTAGTAGGGCCATAAGCATCGACCAACATCTTAACTGGATCATAGTTTTCGACGTATGAATCCCGTGGAATTGGTTGTTCCATAATATTTTTAATCACTTCTGATTCCCCGTGATGAGTCCATACGAAGTACCTATCCACAAATCCACTAGAAAATAAGTCGAATTTAATCTCGTCGACTTTCTTCCAAATTAGATTTTTACACTTGACACACGGGCATCACATCTTCCCGTTCGGATCATCCGTATGTTCTAGTGCTTTGTTCAAGAAATCTGACACCCCAACACGATAAGCTGCGACTAATCCCCTCCCATCACTAGGTATCCTACGGAACATCCAACTTCGGTCGGCTGACATTTTTAAATACACAGAAGACGGATTCAGTAAATTTGGATATTTATGCATGAATTAGATTTACCTAGTATCTCCACTCTACAGGACATGGATAAGGCTTCTATCCCGTTATTGGATGCGTCTCGTCACTAGTACAAACACAATGAGTACGTTTCATGAGTTTTAAGGAAATTTTGGCAGCACCTCCCCATGGTCTCTAAGCACACGAAATAGACTAAGATAACTTAATCTACTCTCAATGCACTCGGAGAACATATAGAGATAACAGTCGAAAAATCCTCAAAATAACAAAAACGTATTATTTCGTATTGGCACCGGCCTAAGTGAGAGATGTAACATCCAATAACAGTCCCAAACTGGGGACTGTTCGACATTCCCTCCTACTGAGTGAATGTCAAACGGGTTTCTAAGTTTATTGAAAATTGTAGCAAACTAAGCAAATGCTACTTAGTTTATTTTGCCAATGATGATAAACTAAGTAAGTGGTACTTAGTATATGAGAATTGTTATTTGTAATCTATAGAGACTACTTGAGTCGGCAACCCGGAAAAAAAAAGGGTTGTAGTTCCTGTTTGTGTCCTATACTCGAATAATAAAGTTAATTGAATTACTGCCGATATTCCTCACTGTTCCATCATAACAGATGACAACATCCCGAAGGAGTTCCATTAAGCTATTGAACAAAGTTTCAGGCTAAGCAACCCTCTAAATGAACGAACGATCACTTCTCAACTAGGAATGAATCATCTCCCCATACGAGTCCAATTCATTCCTAGCAAAGAAGTGATCGTTCGCTCATCTAGAGGGTTGCTTAACCAAGAACTTTGTTCAACAACTTAATGACACTCCTTCCGGATGTTGCCAGCTGTTATGATGGAACAGTGAGGAATGTCTACAGTAATTCAATTAACTTTACAATTCGAGTATAGGACACAAACAGGAACTACGACCCCTTTTTTTTTAATTGCTGCCGAGGAACCGGTTGAAGTACTATTAGCTGCCCCTGCTATGTCGAAACCTGCATACAAGAAAGAGTACATATATGTACGGAGAGTATTATTGCATTTATTGAAAATTGTGACAAACTAAGCAAATGCTACTTAGTTTATTTTGCCAATAAAAAACTAAGTGCTACTTAGTTTCTGAGAACTGTTATTTGGAATACATATGAAGACTACTATTAAATTATTTTATTTTATTTTATAAAATTTAATTGAATTTGTTATTATATTTTATTGTATTTTATTTTATTTTGTACTATAATATATAATATAATTTTTGATTATTTTATTATATTAAATTAAATTCATTTTTTTATTTTATTAAATCAGATTAAATTTATTATTATGTTTTAATATATTTTATTTTGTTTTGTATTATTATATTATATAATTTTTAAATTAAATTCGTTAAATTTAATTTTATGTTAAATTAATTTAACTTAATTAAATTTATTTAATTTAGTTTATTATTATTATTTATTATTTATTTTATTTTATTTATTATTTAATTTAATTATTTTAATTTATTTTATTTTTATTTTTTATTATTAAATTAAATTAAATTTATTTTATTGTATTATTATATTTTATTGTATTTTATTTGTATTGTATTATATATTTTTAAATATTATTTATTAAATTAATTTATCTATTAAATTAAATCAAATTTTGGAATTGAATAATTCTGACAGAAATTCTGTCAAGAATTCTGTCAGAAATAACAAATATACCTACATCAAACATCATCATCACACACTTAGTGAAGAATAACTGATAACATAAATCAACCCCAAAGTTTAGTAAACCCAAACACTTACTGATTAACATGTGTATATACTCAATACCAAACCCAATTCAAAATTCATAATTTATCAGTCCCAAAACTAAGCAAAAAACATATCAGTCCCAAACTGATCACAAAGCAAAATATGTATTCAAGAATCACAAAATCAGAACATATATGTAACATATCCCAAATATAACTCCTCGATCAGTCCCAATTCAAATTACATAACTCCTCATCAATTAACAATATCACAAAATCAGAATATCAGAACATGTAGCAGTCCCAAACCCTTTCTTCAAATATGTAATTTTCTAAATAGGGGAACATTAGGGCATAAATTATCAATAATTATTATAAGAAAAACTATTTATAATTACTGATTATGGCAGAAAAAAAATATATTAACAATTATTATGGAGTTAATTGGGGATTTCTAAATAGGGGAAAAAGTATGGCAAAACCTTAAAGCCGACAAGCTAGCTGATAATGGTAGAGGAGGAGGAGGAAACAGCGGCACCACGAGCTTTCCCAAACCACCACAGCGCCGCCACGAGCTTTACCAAACCACCAACGTCGCCACTAGCAACGACCAGAAAAATGAGGACGAAAGGCGGACGAAAGAAACGGGAGAAAGCTTTGCAAAATCAATGGAGAGATCGAAAGATAGAGAGCTGGAGATGAACAGTCGAGAGATGGAGAGACTGAGAGTCGAGAGATGAAAAAAAAATAAAAGAAATGGGCATCTGTGGCTGATCTGATTTTTTTTACGATTTTATTAATGAATTTCGACGGAATAGCCGTCGGAAATATGTCCCTCGGAATTAACTTATCCTCGAAGGGCATTTTCTCGGATATAACAATAATTTTGTCGAAGTTAGTTTTCGCGCTGGCGGGAAACTTGGCGCCATTGAGGGCCTTATACTTCTAACGGAATTCCGTCGTACTTAGCATATTTTCGAGGGAATTATATTCGACGGATTATTCTGTCGAAATTATGTTATGTTCGACGGAATAGAATCCGTCGAGGTTACATTCGTCGGAATTTTCCGGTTTTCTTGTAGTGTTTGTCAAGAATTTCAAGAAATATTAAACAACTAGTAATTGTCCGTGCCTGAAGGCACGACGTAACAAAAAATTAGATTAAAATTTGAAAAATAGTACATTATCTAAAAACTCTTTGTAACTTAAAATAACTTATAATCAGACATAACAATTATCATAATTCACCACACCACCACAATAATTAATTTTCCTTTAAAAATAGATATATAGAAAAATCTAAATATGTCTACAAAACTTATAATCATCAATAACAATTATCATAATTCTCAATTATCATAATTCACCACACCACCACAATAATAATAATAATAATAATAATAATAATTATTGTTGTTGTTGTTGTTGTTGTTATTATTATTATTATTATTATTGTTATTGTTATTGTTGTTGTTATTATTATTATTATTATTATTATTATTATTATTATTATTATTATTGTTCTTAATAATAATAATAATAATAATTGTTATTATTAATATAATAATAATTATTATTGTGACGCCCCCAAAATTAGGTATACATCACCCATCTTGGGTCGTCAGATACATAGTACAGAATACAAATACAACTTACTAATACAACTGTCGTGTACAATACGACAAAACATAAACTGTGAGTTTGAATACAAATATTATCTTCTAGAGAGTATTCATACTCAAAAGGAGTCCTCGTTACATTTATTAACACACCATTACATAGAATAGTGAGGACTACTAACTAATACTATCATTCGGACCATCACTCCGTTCCCCGACTTGCCCCAGCTACGTTCTCATTTCCTGAAGAGAACAGTGAAAGAAAGGGTGAGCTCAACTAGCCCAGTAAGAAATATTATGACTAAGATAATGCAGAATAAATTATCATTAGCCTTCAACAATATTAAACTGATAAAATACAATAGACATCTAGTTTAACTGCAGCGGAACAAGCAATCCATTAAAAGAGTCAAGTAGAAGATAAACTCTACTATCTTTTATGATTTAAAAGATTTTTCAACACTGTGATCGCTGAGACTCAGCTTAATAAAATAATCCACATCATCGAATCACCCCTGCACTACGGCCAATGATATTCGTATATTCATTAATGGTCATGATCATGCCAACAACTGTCCATCAATGCACTACGGGCCAATGAGGACTTTTACCACATCATTTGTAACATTACGGTCATGATTATACCGAATAATCCCTGGTCATAATCATACCAAGTCCATCTATGCACTACAGGCCACAGATGACTTTCAATATTTTATAAACATGAGGATGATGACAATGATATAAGAATTCAATAAAACAAGTTCAAGAATTAATTTATCTAAGAATTAACAACGTCCAAATTGTCAACATGATACTACTTTGTGGAGTAAGATTCAAGAATGATCAGGAGAATATTTTCATGAATAGATACTAGATGAAACGCAATTATCAAGGATATTACACAAATTTCATGGAGTATAGAAGTCAAAACTTAACCAACTGAGTACAATAAAGAATGAAATAACAAAAGAAATCACCATGCATGCGATAGACCGCACAGACAGGTTATTCTTAACAGAATAATAAATAATGGAACCAGGTCCGGCGTAAACGCACAGACAGGATATTCCGACAGAATAATAAATAATAGAACCAGGTCCGGTGTAAAACACACAGACAGGATATTCCGACAGAATAATAAATAATGGAACCAGGTCCGGTGTAAAACACGCAGACAGGATGTTCCAACAGAATAATAACAAAAACGGAACCAGGTCCGGTGTAAAACACACAGACAGGATGTTCCAACAGAATAATAGCAGAATGTCACCAAGTATAGGGTAGACCACGTATACAGGTTATTCCAACAGAATAATAAGAAATGAAATAACAACAGTTCTCTTCATGAATAAGAAAGAATAACACCCCTTACCGTTTTAAAGAAGAGCTGAAGTAAGGAAGTAGTTAAGTAGCAGAATACTCTTCTTCTCTCTCTCTATAGTTTCTCTCTATAGTTTCTCTCTCTAGAGTTCAGTGAATTCGTAAGAAATAATGAAGGAATGAGCTGCTATTTATAGAAAAATAGAATGCATAGTAACTAATCCATGAACGGTCCAGATTGATTACTTTAATCTGACGGTCCATATTTAAAGAAAAATCTTTTAAATAAAATATAATATATTCTATTTATAGAATAACTTTAATAAAGTATTTTGTTTTATATAAAAAGATGTTTCTGTTTTATTACGTTAATAATACGAATAAAACAAAACGTCATTATCGCTAAATAATTCATATTATTAACTGACAATAATGGAATCAAACTGAGTGACTTCTCACATAAGCATTAATAATCAATACCGTGTGCTACTATGCAACCACACGTATTACTGTACTTTTACTACCGAGTAGTTCAACAGTAACAATGGTAAAACTTCCGCCGTTATTTTTAATAAACTATCTTTGTCGTTTTCTCAATCCGACAATAATTCTGTTGTGGGGTCCACCAATGATTGTATCGTTGTACGAATATTCCCTGTTAAAACGAATATTCCCCGACCAATCAAATATTATATAACAGCTTGCGTACTTTGCAAAATTTATAAATATTACCCACAACTATAACATTATATCAAATTAACTTCATAATATTCAAAAATGATATTTATAGAAAATTTATCTTTATTTATAAAAGTTGGGGTCTTACAATTATTATTATTAATAACAATTATTATTATTATTTTGAATTAAAATTAGAATGAATCTGAACAGTCCTTGTGCTTTCCCGCCCAAATTTAAAATGGGATCTGTTTTATTATATAGATTTTTATATTACATTTAATTTTACGCACTCCATCTGTTTCAAACTATTGAAGCCAATATGTGACATTTTCAAACATAAAATTTATATAAATTCATTTAATATTAATCAATACGATGATTTATTTTATAAATTATTCTCTTCGTTCCAAAATTAGAGATACCGTTTGATTTTTAAGGTCAAACAATGACATATTAAACTTCAAATTAATGTAAATGTATTTACTTTTAGTTGATAAAATTATTATAACTAGTTGGTAGCCCGTGCAATGCACGGGCTAGTTTGAATAACTCAAAAACTCCAAACTAAATAATTCATTCTTCACCCTCAAAACCAAGCAACGAATGAAAGTTCAATCAACAAACAATACATCAAAATCAAAGTTCCTTGTAAAATTACTTATTCAATAGACACGGATAGACCATTAATTTATCAAAAATAACATGAAATTTAGAGAGAAAATTAAATTAATATACCAAGAAGGTCTCCAATTCAGGTTTAGAGATGTCAAAATAAAACCAAACTTGGTAACCTACAATTAACAAATAAATATCCTACTTTCGAAAATATAAATAGTTCATAAAGTGACTTACATTAAGCTACCTTCATGTAATGTTTTCGGAAACATAAATAGTTCATAAAGTGACTTGCATTAAGCTACCTTCATGTACTCCCTCTTTCAAATAACCTTCATAGAATTCTGAATTCTGATATTGCTTCTTTCCAATCCCATGTGGAATGTTCAACCTCCAAGAGCCTCTTGAAAAGATGTTCTCACTACTCCTGAAACGTAAATACCACACATGAATTAAAACATCAATAATAACACTAAAACACGTTTAGAATTAACTTTAAAATCTTTAATCATGCAAAGCAGTATAGATCTCATAGTTTAAAATTGACAATTGAAAAATAACAAAACAGATCTCAAAATGTGTCAAACCATTAGGATTAAAATGTGGTCCTATAATAATGCAATTGTACCAAAATTCACAACATAACACCAGCCAACAATAAAATCTATAATATAATAAATCACCAATCAAAACACACAGCTAAAACCAACACTTCAACCAAATCTATGCCAACAATAATCAGTAACCGAAAAAAAATAATACTTAAAAATCATATGTTAGTACAATCTCATATACTAACAAAATAAAAGATGCACAAACTGAAGAAATAGTGGTAGTAGAGTACCTCTCATAGAAAACATTGGGTTCTAGATGGGCTTTAATAAGGTATTCAGTTCCCCACTTAACAACATCCTTGGCATTTACAAGCTCTCCACTTGAAGCCATTTGTTGTTCATACTCTAAAATGCTCCACGACAACTGTAAGACACCAACTTTTATGAATAAAAATAAATTTTTCTATAAATATCATTTTTAAATATTAAGGAGTAAATTTGATATAATGTTATAGTTATGGGTAATATTTATAAATTTTACAAAATAAGCAAGTGGTTATAAAATATTCATATTGTCGGGAAATATTCGTTTGGTCGTGGAATATTCTTTCTGTCGGAAAATATTCGTACGACGGCGCAACTATTTGTGGGCCCCATAACAGAATAACTGTCGGATGAAGAAAACGACTAATTTAAATTTTTATAAATATCGGCGTAATCGTTACCGTTAGCACTGTTGAAATACCTGGTGGTTAAAATACAGTAATACGCGTTGTTGCACAATAGCACACGGTATTGCACAGTATTGTTGAATTATTGATTCTTACGTAAGAAGACACTACTCAATAATTGTTACAGTAATTACTGTTCAATATTTTATTTTATTAGTTCAATAATTGCTACGTTAATATTTTATATTATTGTTGTTTCAATAATTGTCATTGCACAGTATCTCCATTATCAGATCAATAATTTATATTATTTGAATAATATTGTTAGATAACATTATTGACAATGTCTAAGGAAGTTCTGTCTAAGGAGAGGTTTGGTAACCTAATTGTGCGCCAGTGAGGAAAAATCTTTATCGGAAAGCCCCCTCTTTCCTGGGAACGACCGGTTGCCATAATTGTGATTCTTTAATATTATTTGTGAATAATTAATTGTTTATAAGGAAAATATTTATTTTATGTGGTTATAAATGAAGGAATTAATGTTGAGGTATTTTATCAGTATTTTTGTAAGAATGGAGGTATTAAAAATTAAATCAGTGTTCATAAAGCTCTATTGCGTGAGCTATAATTTTAATCCGACCGTTGGATCGTTGTGATTTTTAGATATGTTATACATATATAAGTTGAGTATATGTCCACAAATTTTGAATCGGTAAAAATTAACGTATAATTTGTTATGAATTTTATGAGGTATTAAAAATCATCCGTTTGTGGATTTCGGATATCTTCTGTCTGGAATTAGGAAAAACTAAAACTTACAAAGTTGTAGAAAATTTAATTTTCTATGGAATAGACATGATATTCGAATTTTTTTGATACAAGGGCTATTTATTATGAATTTCTGAAGTTTCGGAAAATAAAATAATTTTTATTAAAATTGGGTGGGACCCACTTTTGTTTTTTTCAAAGCATGTGTGCTAGAAACTTTTCAAATTTGATGGCTGGTCATGGTTGGTTTTGGCAGACGTAGAAAAGTAATAATAATATTATTATTTTATTATTTAGTCTCCTATGGCGTTCTAGCATTTTTCTATAAATAGGCGCTTAAGTTAGAATTGAAAATCACACCAGAATCAGAGAATTCTTCTTCTATAATATTGAGCATATTTCTTTAGAGTTTTAGAAAGCTTTGAGCGTAGAAAATAGTGAAAGTTTTTTTCAAGAATATCCCCGCTATGCCCGTTGGAATACTCTTCTTTTCAAGGTAAGGGATGTTATTTTGGTTCAATATTCACTTGAAATAATATTTTCTTCCATACTCTGTAGTATATAAGTAATATTATTTCGTTTCAGATTTCGAATTCTATACCCCTTTGTTAAAATAAGATAATAGACTTTATAGTCTATTTGACTCTTCTAATGGATTGCTCGTTCCGCTGCAACTATGGTTAAAATTTTTATCATCTACCATATGTTCTAAATCTCTGATTTATTACTGATGAAGACTATTGATAATTTATTTATCTTTAGTCATGATATTCTTTACTGGGCTAGTTGTGCTCACCCTTCTGTTTCACAATTTCTTTCAGGTAATAAGAGTGTAGCTGGGTCGAGCGGGGGTAACAGGGAAATAGAATGGTGGTCATCATTTAGTAGTTATATTTGGTGAATCAAATAGGGTGAGGCGAACCCAACGTTGGAAGGGTGTTTTGTCACTATCATACAAGATGTCTAATGACATATAACCTCGTGTCATCATAAGGCACGGTTGTGCACATTCACTTGTTGAGTATATTTACGAGCACTACCTATATAATCTTGGTGTTTTTTTGAAGTATAATTCACAATTAAAGACAGTGGAGATAATGATATGTCAAGAAAAGACTCACCATTGGGAAGAATATGATTGTAATCTTCTTGTTTTTCTTTGGGGTATATTGGGTCTACCAAGGATAATTCTGTGGCCATATGATATCTATCACAACCTATAAGCATGGCCGCCCATGTACAAAGGTTTTCTTGAGCACTTCCCAAATATTCTAATTTCTAAAACAGTTTTTGACTATACCTTTATGTAAGGTGTCATTGTGAGGTGCTGTCCACGGTTGGGACATGAGTCACATTTGGTATATATTGTATCCAAACTCACAGCATATGTGTTGTTGTATTTTGCACGATAATTGTTGTAATAAAGTTGTAGTTGTTTTCTGTACCATGTATTTGGCGACTCAGAATAGGTTGGATGGAATGGACCTATTTTGGGGTCGTTACACCGGTTCTACCCAGTCTTTTATTTTTCCTACTTGCGCTCAACGTTTAAATTTGACTCCGGAGAAATTAGACTTTAATTTATCTGTTCAAACTCCGTTGGGAGAAACTTTCATTACATCCACTGTTTATAAGTCTTGTTTGGTTCAAATCGGTACCCTTACATTACCTGTCGATCTTATTTCATTGAAAATACTTGCATTTGACGTAATTCTAGGGATTGATTGGTTAACTACTCATCATGCAAAAATTGATTATTTTCGTAAGGTTGTTAACTTTCTTATTCCTAACCAACCTATTATTCGAATTCAAGCAACCAAACCATTAAAATCAATCGCTATCATCTCAAGCCATAAAGCTTTTCGTTTATTAAAAAACGGATGTCAAGCTTTCTTAGCTCATGTCACGAATTTAAAATAAAAATACGTCAGTTTTGAATGATATTTCTATTGTTAATAAATTTCCTGACGTATTTCCTAAAGAACTTCCTAGCCTACCCCCAGAGCAAGAAATTAAATTTTGTATCGACCTTGAACTTGGTACAAAACCCATTTCCAAAGCCCCATATCGAATGGCTCCTATTGAACTTCAGGAGTTAAAGACCCAATTGCAGGAATTGTTAGACATCGGTTTCATTCGTCCTAGTACGTCTCCTTGGGGTGCTCCTGTTCTATTCGTGAAGAAGAAAGATGAGAGTATGCGACTTTATATTAATTATCGGGAGTTGAATCATGTCACAATCAAGAATAGGTACCCATTGTCATGTATTGATGACCTGTTTGACCAGTTGCAAGGAGCCAAATTCTTTTTAAAGATCGATCTTTGTTCCAGATATCATCAGTTAAAGGTTAGAATCGATGACATTCCAAAGACGGCTTTCAGAACTCGGTACGGGCATTATGAATTCCTAGTCATGTCTTTTGAATTGACTAATGCTCCTACTGCCTTCATGGATATGATGAACCGAGTATTCAAGGAATATTTGGATCACTTTGTGGTCGTCTTTATTGATGATATTCTCATATATTCCAAAAGCCGTGAAGATCATGAGCAACACTTGAGGCTGATACTCCAAAAGCTTCGTGAAAACAAGCTTTATGCCAAGTTGAAGAAATACGAGTTCTGGCTTGAGGAAGTAGCATTCCTTGGGCACGTAGTATCAAGTCATGGAATATCTGTTGACCCAACAAAGATTGAAGCTATTCAAAGCTGGGAGCAACCTAAATCAGTGACCGAAGTACGTTACTTTCTCGGCTTAGCTGGTTATTATCAGAGATTCGTAGAAGGGTTTTTTCGAATCACTACTCCATTAACTCAGCTGACTCGGAAAAGATACAAAATTCGGTTGGAGCGTGGAATGTGAGAAGAGTTTTTAAGAACTCAAGAGGAGACTCATTTCAGCACCTGTTTTGACAATACCATCTAGCTTGGAGGGATTTGTCATCTATAGTGATGCTTCGGGAAAAGAGTTAGGATGTGTTCTCATGCAATATTGGAAAGTCATAGCCTATGCCTCACAATAACTCAAAGAATATGAGAGGAATTATCCTACTCATGATCTAGAGTTGGCAGGTGTTGTCTTCGCACTTAAAATTTGGAGGCATTACTTGTATGGGGAGAAGGTGGAGATCTTTACGGATCATAAAAGCTTCAAATATTTCTTCACTCAAAAGGAACTCAACATACGACAACGACGTTGGCTCAAACTGTTGAAAGATTATGATCATACCATTCAATACCATCCTAGTAAAGCGAACGTAGTAGCTGACGCATTGAGTAGAAGATCATATGCGGGTACAAGTGCGATATTGTCAACATAAAGACCCATTTTGTATGACTTGCAAAGGATGGAGATAGAGTTAAAGACTCCAGGAACCCATGTGATGATGGAGAATATACGAGTTGAGCCGACTTTAATCGATAAAGTTAAAGTTGCTCAAGAAACATATCTGAAACTGATGCGTATGAAAAAGAAAGTGCAAAAAGGTGTTATCCCGGAAGTAAGAATCGATGAAGAAGGAATACTTAGAGTCAACTCCAGACTTTGTGTTCCTAACGACCCTGACTTGAAGTATAAAATCATGATGGAAGCGCACAACACACCGTTTGCAATCCATCCTGGGAGTACCAAAATGTATCATGATCTTCGACATACATTTTGGTGGAGCAATATGAAGAGGGAGATAGCGGAGTTTATCTCAAGGTGTCTAACTTGTCAACGAGTCAACCAAAAGGTCCATTGCAACCACATGGAATTCCAGAATGGAAGTGGGAGCACATTACCATCGATTTCGTTACCGGTCTTCTCAAGGTTTCTCAAGGCATAGATGCGATTTGGGTCATTGTTGATAGATTGACCAAGTCGGCTCATTTCTTACCTGTATGAGAAATTTATACACTTGAACGTCTCACTCGTATGTACATAAATGAGATTGTAAGATTGTATGGTATGCCAGTATCCATAGTTTCTGATTGAGACCCAAGATTCACTTCACGATTTTGGGTTAGTTTGCAGAAAGCTATGGGCACGGATTTACGATTTAGCTCGGCATATCATCCTCAGAAGGACGGGCAGTCAGAGAGGACTATTCAAACTCTTGAAGATCTATTAAGACTCTGTGTCCTTGACTTCAAGAGAAGTTGGGACAAGTTCTTACTATTGGTGGAGTTTTCCTACAACAACAGTTATCAAGCAAGTATTGGCATGGCTCAATTTGAGGCGTTGTACGGAAGAAAGTGTCGTTCTCCAATATGCTGGGATGAGGTGGGTGAAGCAACTTTGTTGGTACCGGAGTTGGTACGTATGACTACAGAAAAGATTCAAACGATCCGACGGCGTATAAAAATCTCACAAGATTGACAAAAGAGTTATGCTGATCTTCATCGAAAGGACGTGGAATTCGATATTGGAGAACATGTGTTGTTACGTGTTGCTCCATGTAAAGATGTTACGAGATTTGAAAAGAGAGGAAAGCTCAATCCTCGATTCATTGGCCCATTTTAATCCTCGAACGAGTAGAAACTGTGGCCTATAGACTAGCCTTACCGCCAAGTATGTCTCGTGTTCATAACGTTTTTCACATATCTATGTTACGTAAATATGTGAAAGACTCGAACCACATTATTGAGTTAGAACCGGACGAAATAGCGGAAGATTTAACGTATGAAGAGGTTCCTGTTAAAATCTTGGATAAGAATGAACATATTCTACGCTCCAAGGTTATACCTAAAGTCAAAATTTTGTGGAGAAACCACGATGTAGAGGAAATGACCTGGGAGTTAGAATCTGAAATGAAATCAAGGTATCCTTACCTCTTCGACATACCAGGTACGTACCCTAATTTCGAAGGCGAAATTTCATAAGAAGGGGAGGTTGTAAGATCCCAACTTTTATGAATAAAGATGAATTTTTCTATAAATATCATTTTTGAATATTAAAGAGTAAATTTGATATAATGTTATAGTTATGGGTAATATTTATAAATTTTATAAAATAAGCAAGTGGTTATAAATTATTCATGTTGTCGGGGAATATTCGTTTGGTCGTGGAATATTCTTTCTGTCGAGGAATATTCGTATGATGGCGCAGCCATTTGTGAGCCCCATAACAGAATAACTGTCGGATAAAAAAAACGACAAATTTGAGTTTTTATAAATATCGGCGTAATCGTTACCGTTAGCACTGTTAGAATACCTGGTGGTTAAAATACAGTAAGACGCGTTGTTGCATAGCAGCACACGGTATAGCACAATATTGTTGAATTATTGATTCTTACGTAAGTAGGCACTACTCAATAATTGTTACAGTAATTACTGTTTAATATTTTATTTTATTGGTTCAATAATTGCTACGTTGATATTTTATATTATTGTTGTTTCAATAATTGTCACTGCACAGTATCTCCATTATCAGATCAATAATTCATATTATTTGAATAAACTTGTTAGATAACATTATTGGCAATGTCTAAGGAAGTTCTGTCTGAGAAGAGGTTTGGTCACCTAATTGCGCGCCAGTAATAAGAAATCCTTATCGGAAAGCCCCATCTTTCCTGGGAACGACCTGGTTGCCATAATTGTGATTCTTTAATATTATTTGTGAATAATTAATTATTGATAAGAAAAATATTTATTTTATGTGGTTATAAATGAAGGAATTAATGTTGAGGTATTTTATCAGTATTTTTATCGGAATGGAGGTATTAAAAATCAAATCAGTGTTCTTAAAGCTCTATTGTGTGAGTTATAATTTTAATCTGACC
Organism: Panax notoginseng; assembly: GCA_016801055.1. Classification (NCBI taxonomy): domain Eukaryota; kingdom Viridiplantae; phylum Streptophyta; class Magnoliopsida; order Apiales; family Araliaceae; genus Panax; species Panax notoginseng. The sequence continues at coordinate 32,359,108 of CM029020.1, read as the reverse complement.
GTTGGATCGTTGAGATTTTTGGATATGTTATACATATATAAGTTGAGTATATGTCCATAAATTTTGAACCGTTAAAAATTAGCGTATGATTTGTTATGAATTTTATGAGGTATTGAAAATCATCCGTTTGTAGATTTCGGATATCTTCTGTCTAGAATTTGGAAAAACTTAATCTTACAAAGTTGTACAAATTTAATTTCATATGGAATAGACATGAGATTCGAATTTTTCTGATAAAAGGGCTATTTATTATGAATTTATGAAGTTTCGAAAAATAAAATGATTTTTATTAAAATTGGGTGGGACCCACTTTTGTTTTTTTTAAAGCATGTGTGCTGGAAATTTTTCAAATTTGATGGCTAGTCTTGGTTGGTGTTGGCAGGCGTAGGAAAGTAATAATAATATTATTATTTTATTATTTAGTCTCCTATGGCGTTCTAGCATTTTTCTATAAATAGGCGCTTAAGTTAAAATTGAAAATCACACCAGAATCAAAGAATTCTTTTTCTATAATCTTGAGCATATTTCTTTAGAGTTTTAGAAAGCTTTGAGCGTAGAAAACAGTGAAAGTTTTCTTCAAGAATATTCCCGCTATGCCAGTTAAAATACTCTTCTTTTCAAGGTAAGAGATGTTATTTTTGTTCAATATTCGATTGAAATAATATTTTCTTCCATACTCTGTAGTATGTAAGTAATATTATTTCGTTTCAGATTTCGAATTCTATACCCGTTTGTTAAAATTTTGGTTTCTATACTCTATGAAATTAGTAGAATATCCTTGATATTTACGTTTCATCCAGTATCTTTTCATGAAAATATTATTCTAAGCATTCTTGAAAAATTTTTAACTTTTTCATGTCGGAGTACTATTCACGGGGTTACTAATCCCGAAGTACTATTCATGTGATACTATTCACTTGAGTACTATTCACCCGAGGTACTATTCATGATAAAACTTGATTCGTTTTCGGTCCAAATTATTTTTGGTACAATATTATTCTTAAATTTTACTCCACAAAGCAGCATCATGTTGACAATTTGGACGTTATTGATTTATGGATAAATTAAATTATAAATCTTTAAAAATTTATCCTTGAACTTGTTTTATTGAATTCTTATATCATTGTCATCATCCTCATGTTTATATTCTATTGAAAGTCATTTGTGGCCTGTAGTGCAAAGATGGACTTGGTATGATTATAACCAGGGATTTTTCGGTATAATCATGACCGTAATATTACAAATGATGTGGTAAAAGTCCTCATTGGCCCGTAGTGCATTGGTGGACAGTTGTTGGCATGATCATGACCATTGATGAATATACAAATATCCTTGGCCCGTAGTGCATGGATAATTTGTGGTCGTGGTACTAATGAATATCATTGGCCGTAGTGCAGGGATGATGTGGATTACTTATTAAGCTGAGTCTCAGCTATAAAAGCGATGAAAAATCTTTTAAATCATAGAAAATAGTAGATTTTATTCTCTACTTGACTCTTCTAATGGATTGCTTGTTCCGCTGCAGTTAAACTTGATGTTGTTATATTTTATCAGTTTAACACTGTTGAAGGCTAACGATAAATTATTCTGCATTATCTTAGTCATAATATTTCTTACTGGGCTAGTTGAGCTCACCCTTTTGTTTTTATTGTTCTCTTCAGGAAATGAGAACGTAGCAGGGACTAGTCGGGAAACGGAGTGACAGTCCAGATGATAGCATTAGTAGTCCTCACTATTCTATGAAATAGTGTGATAATAAATATATTGAGGACTTATTTTGAGTTTTAATTAATACTGTCTAGACAACAATATTTGTATTGAAACTCACAGCTCATGTTGTATTATTAAGTTGTATTTGAATTTTGTACCATGAATTTGGCGACTCAAGATGAATGATGTATACCTATTTTGGGGGCGTCACAACAATATTGTCACTCTAATGCCATGGGAAGTCCAAACTTCACATTGTCTCTTGCGTCATAATACCCTCCAACCAAATTCACCTGCAATAAATAAAAACATTTAAAATCTAAATTATTCCAAATTTATTTTTTCCATTCTTTGTTCGGACAGATCTCATAGTTTAAAATTGACAATTGAAAAACTACAAAACAGATATCAAAATGTGTCAAACCATTAGGATTAAAATGTGGTCCTATAATAATGCAATTGAACCAAAATTAACAACATACCACCAGACTACAATAAAATCTATAATATAATAAATCACTAATCAAAACACACAACTAAAACCAACACTTCAACCAATTAAAACTCAAAAGTAAAAACACAATCAAATCCAACCTATGGGAAAAAAAATATTACAGCTAAAAATACTGATTAAATAACATCACTAAAAAAACACACAAAGCCCATTCCAATTTATCCAAATTCATTTTAAAATTCTCTTATTAAACCCAATTAGCTTCTTCAACAATTTTCACAAAGTCCAATTACAAAATCATGTTAACTACAGATACTTAAATTGCAAAAACTACAACACTATAAATTTGATAAAATTAGCTAAATAATGAATATAGAGTTCGTATATATATGAGATGAGTGAGATTTGGGTACCGTTTGGGAATCGAGAATGAGGACCTTCATGCCTCAAATATCTTGTAGCATTCGATTTACATATTCTTTTACTGCCGATACCAACACCATTTTTCTTTTCTTCGATCAACACCTTTGGATTCTTCTTATTTTGATCTATTACACCTTCAACGCCTTCTTGTCCACGATCTGTAATAGTAAGTTTGGAGGGAATAAAATGACGGCGTATATATATGTACACTTTAAAGATGTTCGCAGTGGCACAAATTGTTGTAATCCTTAGTGGTAAGTAACCCAAATCTGTAATGGAGGGAAAGAGGGGAACAAAGACAATATAAGTGGAAGAGGAGATGAATCATGGAACGAATCTTGGGTTTGTAAACGGCAAAGAAGACAGAGATGAAGAGACTGAGTTTAATTAGTCGATTCGAGAGAGGAGAAAACTCACCGAGTCGACCCACTGATTTTCCAAATTGAATTTAATAAATTTTTAAATTGATTTCAATTGTTAATGTCATATTACATCATCATTTATGTGTATTTATATATAAGTATTTATATATAAGTATTGAAGTATTGATTTGTGTATATATTTTGAGTAGCCGAAAATGCTTAAAATTTACTCAAATTATAATTATATTTATACCACCTTTACTTTAAATTGATGTCGTATACTCCTTTCGTACCACCCAAAAAAATGTATTTTAAATAATTAGAAAGTTTCAAATATGATTAAAATATCTATCAGGAAATAAATAATAAAAACTGAATTAAATCTAACAAATCTCTCTTTCCATGTGATAGAGATTTAATTGAATTATTATATCTATTTACAATCTAGGTTGCAAGGTATATATATATAGTTGTATAGTACACAGTTGTCTATGATGATTATTTTTTTGAGCTATAGCAACGGTTCACCCTTCACCCGTCGCTATAGTTATTCTGGTCTATGGCGGCGGTTAACCCAAAAAAACTATCACCATAGGTGACTGTGTACTATACAACTTTGTATATATACATATAGCCCATATATATATAATTATTTAACAGTGAGTTAAAATTATAAATAAGAGTCCTAGAAAGTAACAAAATATAGTAATGAATATTATTAGATGAGACTGTTAATACCAATTGGAGCATGGAGTTTGTTTTGGAGCCCACTTTTGGTTTGTTCACTGACCTTCATTGGATGGAAGCTTAAATAGTACAGGGTTCTGCATTGGAACACTTTCTTGTTCATCAACAATAACAGGAGGATGGCAACAACCATCCTGCCCATAACCACTCCACCACGTAAGTTGAAATCATTTTGGAAAATAGAAGACATCAAGCTCATATCTGATGTGCTAATTTTCAAAGAATGAATCTACATATAGTCAGACTGTAATAAAGAGCAAGCCTCTAGTAATGAGTGTGTGCTTGCTTGGAAGGATTAATACTGGAAATGAGTGGACTGTGGAATTCCATGTCTTAAAGCATAAATTGATGATATTGGAGCATCATAGTAGACAAAACTAAGTTTCAAAACTCGCAAGAAAGGAAAGAATAGTGCAGTTTTGTTCAAGCTAAGTATACGGACATCAACACTGGTATTGGCATATCAGTTAACCAACAACACAATAAGATTTTCTAGGAGATTATACTTTTCAAGAATAGATAATAAGTTTACCTTGCAAGTCTGTAACCAAATTACCACATCAGGAGCACCCTCTGACGAACCCCAAAATATGCTAACAAAAAATGGTCTTTATCAACCTACAAAAAGCATCAATTAGCCTCAACACAAATGGATAATTCTTTAATGGTAGAAATACAAATTAAAACAACATCTAGTTAAATTACCTCAACAATTGTAGAAGCATAATAGCTATAGAAGGGAACCGAGTATATTGGAAATGTAAACTCCTGTATCAAGGGCTCTGAAAGAATATATAAAAAGTATAAGATTGTATGCAGCATACTGTATGAGTTGAGCCAAACCTTGATTCTATTTTAATGTGGTTTGTTGATGATTGTTCCATTTTTTTGGTATTTGTCTAACTGTGATTGGTGCTATTTATACTAATTAAAATTTACATTGGAATATTATAGAAGATGTTCTATTTCATAAAATCTGGCATCTAAATCATTTCCACCACCAGCCATAAGTGTAACGACCCCAAAATAGGTCCATTCCATCTAACCTATTATGAGTCGCCAAATACATGGTATAGAAAATAACTACAACTTTATTACAACAATTGTCGTGCAAAATACAACAACACATATGCTGTGAGTTTGGATACAAATATATACCAAATGTGACTCATGTCCCAACCGTGGACAGCACCTTACAATGACACCTTACATAAAGGTATAGTCAAAAACTGTTTTAGAAATTAGAATCTTTGGAAAGTGCTCAAGAAAACCTTCGTACATGGGAGGCCATGCTTCTAGGTTATGATAGATAACACATGGCTACAGAATTATTCTTGGTTGACCCAATAAACCCCAAAGAAAAACGAGAAGATTACTATCATATTCTTCCCAATGGGGAGTCTTCTCTTGACATATCATTATCTCCACTGTCTCTAATTGAGAATTATACTTCAAACAAACACCAAGATTATATAGGTAGTGCTCGTAAATATACTCAGCAAGTGGATGAGCATAATCCTGTCTTATGAAGATACGAGGTTGTATGCCATTAGACATCTTGTATGATAGTGGCAAAACACTCTTCCAACGTTAGGTTCGCTTCACCCTAGATGATTCACCAAATATAACTACTAAATGACGACCATCGTTCTATTCCCCTGTTACCCCCGCTCGACCCAGCTACACTCTTATTACCTGAAAGAAATTGTGAAACAGAAGGGTGAGTACAACTAGCCCAGTAAAGAATATCATGACTAAAGATAAATAAATTATCAATAGCCTTCAACAGTAATAAATCAGAGATTTAGAACATATGGTAGATGATAAAAAATTTTCAACCATAGTTGTAGCGGAACGAGCAATCCATTAGAAGAGTCAAATAGACCATAAAGTCTATTATCTTCTCCATGTTAAAAATTCACCAACAATATTTTATCCCTATAACATCAATCAACAGTTCTGGTCCACAAACATATGAATAACTCATAATCATAATTGTGATTCTAAATTCCTCTTCGCACCCAGGACGAAGATAATTTTTATCACATGTCTTTACCTGAAACATCAAAGATCATGGTTATACTAAATCACAGTTTCTGTTCATAATCATACTAATAACTTCATCTTTGCACTACGGTCCAAAGATATTCGTCACCAATTCATCTTTGCACTACTGGCCAAAGATATTCAACAACAGGTCATCTTTGCACTACGGGCCAAAGATATTCATCAACAATTCATCTTTGCACTACATGCCAAATATATTCCTCAACAGTTCATATTTGCACAACAAGCCAAATATATTCATCAACAGTTCATATTTGCACTACAGGCCAAATATATTAATATCTTAAAGAAATATATAATCATTTATATAAACAATAATTATAACCATGTTGATCATTTCACCTTTGCACTTAAGCTGAAGATATTTAATTATAAATTCAATGGTCATGATCATACTAGTCAATAATTCAACTTTGCACTACTGGCCAAAGAGAACCCAAAGTCATGATCATACCAATAATCTACCCATCTTTACACTCAAGTAAAAGAGAATTTTAAAATCAGGGTTATAAAAATGTTATATATGTTAATAAAAACAATATGATCAACATATAGATTTAATCTCAAGAGTAATATTCATAAATCAACTATAATTTGGTTAGAAAAAGAAACTAATTTTTCTGTGAATAGTAACTCGTAAATAGTAAACCCGACACAAAAAGATAAAAATTCTACAATAAAATACATACCAATATTTCGGCATAATGATATTGAAAGAATAATATTTCTTAAGCTTATAAACAATTTATTTTAATTGTTTACACTTTACTAAATAATACATTTAATCATCCTAAAATGCCAAACTCATAAGATTTCATTACCAATAACCAAAACCCTCATCAAAAATCTACATATACCTCATATAAGATTCTCAAGCCATAAAATCCTATTTTCTAATTTTCTTACTTCACATAACATATTTAATTCATTTACTCATAACTAGTCTATTTTCATGAAAAATACCAAATCAGTTCCAAAAATATTTCTTTTCTGAGATTTAGCATAATAAAGTCCCGTATTGAACATATATTTTTCTCAGAATTTTTAAAACTCATTTACTATTTTTTATATGGCCAAAACAGCCGAATATTTAGACATTTATCATAAATTGTACTTTTATCCAAAAATTTCGAAATTCACAGAGTACACTGATATTATATAGATATACTTCCAACAAAAATTTCATCAATTTTAGAGTTAACCACAAAGAGTTATAAGTGGTTGCTTTTAAAATAGTTTTTTCTCGTAAAATTCATAACTCTTAATCTATACATCCAAAAATCACCATTTTTGAACACAATCAATAAAACTCATCAAAATATCATTTTAAATTTTTCCAAAATTTTCTGAAGGTCAGAAGAATTACGAACTGAAAAACATAATAACTGTAAGACCCCAAATTATTAATAAATGAAATTTAAATTTCCTCTATTTATTATTTTGAAATAGTAAGGGTTAAATTGATTAATGAGGTTAGTTATGGGTAAAATGCGTAAATATTTCAAATAAGCAGGTGATTATAAAATATTCATTGTTGTCGGAGAATATTCTTTTGGTCGTGAAATATTCTTCTTGTCGGGAAATATTCGTACGACGGCGCAGTCTTTTGTGGTCCCCATAACGGAAAGCTATTGGATGAAGAAAGCGACAAGTATAAGTTATTTATAATTAACGGCGTAGTTGTTACCGTTAATACAATTGGAATACACGGTGGTTAAAACACAGTAATACGCGTTGTTGCACAGTAGCACACTATATTGCACCAATTATTGATTCTTACGTAAGAAGGCACTACTCAATAATTGTTACAGTAATTACTGTTCAATATTTTATTTTATTGCTTCAATAATTGCTGCGTTGATATTTTATATTTTTGTTGCTCAATAATTGTCACTGCACAGCATCTCCATTATCAGATCAATAATTCATATTATTTGGAATAATATTATTAGATAACATTATTGATAATGTCTAGAAAGTTCTGTCAAGGAGAGGTTTGGTCACCTAATTGCGCGCTAGTAAGGAGGAATTCTTATTGGAAAGCCCCCTCTTTCCTGGGAACGGCCTGGTTGTCATAAATGTGATTCTGTAATATTATTTATGAATAATTAATTATTGATTCATATGATAAGGAAATATTTATTTTATGTGGATATAAATGATGGATATATTTATTTTTATGAGGATAAAAATGAAGGAATTAATGCTGAAGTGTTTTATTAGTATTTTATCGGTGTACATGTATTAAAAATCATCCGTTTATGGATTTCGGATATTTTATGTTTAGAATTTGGGAAAACTCAAAGCTACAAAGTTGTAGAGAATTCGATTTCAGGCAGAATGGACATAAAATTCATATTTTTCTGATAAACGGTCTATTTTCTATGAATTGTTGAAGTTTCGGAAAATAAAATGATTTTTATTAAATTATGGGTAGGACCCACTCTTGTTTGACAACACATGGGCTGCTAAAATTTTTAGCATTGAGGGGCTGGTCTTGAGTCTTGATTAGCATACGTAGAATGGTTGTTTAAAATAATATTAATTTATTATTTAGTCTCCTATGGCGTTCTAGCATTTTCCTATAAATAGACGCTTAGGTTAGAATTGAAAATCACACCAGAAACAAGTTTTCTTTCTCTCTATATTGTCGAGCGTGTTTTAGTGACTATTTATATACTTTGAGAGTTGCTGTTCGGTATAAGTTTCCTTCGGCTTTCTATCCGATATTCCGATTAAAAGTACCGTTATTTTGAGGTAAGGGATGTTATTTTATTTAAAAATGATATTATTTCTTCAATATCATTATGCCGATATATTGGTTGGAAATTTTTATCAAATTTAGAACTTTTCATGTCGGGGTTACTATTCATGAGTTACTATTCACGAGTTACTATTCACCGAAAAATGAAATTTTCTTCTTTTCGTCCAAAATATCTATCCTGGATACTAGCTTTGATTGTATTCATGTTTTGATCATTCTTAAATTTTACTTCACTATGATTACTTATAAAGTATTTTTGGACATGGATAAATCGAAATACGAATCCTTAATATTTGTTATTTTGCTTCACTGGATTCGTTTCCTTTAAAATATTTTCATCATCCTCAGTCCTAAATGATGATATAACTGAATATCTTTGGCCTGTAGTGCAAAGATGAATGATTTCTTATGAATATCTTTGGTCCGTAGTGCAAAGATGAACAGGTGTTGAGATGAACATGACCAACTGATGAATATCTTTGGCTTGTAGTGTAAAGATGAATATTGATTGATGTTACAGGGATAAAATATTGATGATAGACTTTTAAATTCATAGATAATAGTAGATTTCATTTTCTATGTAACTCTTCTATGAATTATTATTTTTCGCTGCGAATATTGATTTAAAACTTGTTTTCTATTGTATTCTATTAGATTTTTTTCCCTGTTGAAGACTAACGATAATTTGTTCTGTATTATCTTAGTCATAATATTCTTTACTGGGCTAGTTGAGCTCACCCTTTTCGTTTTTGTTCCATTTTTCTCAAGAGGCGAGAATGTAGCGAGTACTAGTCGGGGTATGGAATGATGGTTCTAGAAGTTATTTTAGTAGTCCTCACCATTTTTGTGAAATAATGTATCAATAATTGTAATGAGGACTTATTTGAGTGTGGATATTGTCTAGATGACAATATTTGTATTTAAACTCACAATTCTTATGTTGTAATAGTAAAGATGTAGTTGTTTCTGTACCATGTATTTTGGCGACTCAGAATGGGTGTTGTATACCTATTTTGGGGGCGTCACAGTTGGTATCAGAGCTTAGGGATATGATCTCTGGCGGATATCGGGGAATAGAACTAGGAGGGGAGAGACGAGTAAATCCTTCGCTAGTGTGTCCTACCTAAGCTTATTTATTGGTCGGTCATAATATAGGGGTAGTATGTGATTTGTTAATTTATTTAATTAACCCTTGTTTTATGGCAGTATTTGAGAATGTCGATTGAGAATGTTAACAGTGGAGTAAATGAGACCGTGGAGACACCTGTGCAATATTATTAATGACATATTATTATGGGTAATTTTGGCATTTCATTCCTCTTCTTAATATGCGTAAAAAGTTCACCAGAATTTTTATCCTGGGACGGAGGAAGTATATAAAATATTTTAAAAACAGTCAGATTTTCACGATTTACTCAACTTATATTCTACTCCACTTTGCTTGAATTCATCACCTACAATTTTTGTCTTACAAAGATTGCCTCTAATTTGAACCATGTTTTTGTCACGAACTTCAAGAAATATTTTATAAAAATTATATTACATTTAATTTTACGTACTCCATTCATTTCAAAATATAAGATAATTATTGACATTTTGAAATCAATACATAACATTTTTAAATTTAAAATTTACATAAATTCATTTAATATTAATCAATAAGATGATTAATTTTATAAGTTATTTCAAAAGTACTACTAACGGTAAGATTTATTATTTTGGATTCTTAATAAATTTTACTAAATTTGAATTTAAAAAAGATCTTAAATTAACATTTAGAAGTCAATAATATTTTTATAATATCAAATCAAGGGAGTATTTAAATATAACATATTAATATAAGAAATTGATATTTTCACAACACTTTTTGATATTTCTACATGAAAAGTGTTGATATAGATGTATAGCGACGATTTTCATCGTCGCTACATGATCTATAGCGACGATTTTTATGTGAAAACATCATTTTCTATCGTGAATTTATCGGTTTCCTTAATATATTTATTTAAGATGTCCTAAATCACCCAAAAAAAATAGAAAATTTTGTATCACAATTTTGCCAAAACAATAGCTTCTTCTCAGCTTTTTCTTAATTTGTCGAATTTGCTGTTCGATTTGGATACGGAAAGGAAGTTCAATAGATGACAAGGATGAGTAGTCAACTTTGTTGGCCATTTACATATAACATTATATACAAAATTCATTGCACTGAATTCTCCGATCTTGACCGGCTGCCTTTTGACGTTTCTTACACTGTTGAGGGCCTGGCATTCCCACACTTACATTAACGCTCTGTTTCTGAGTTTTAAAATGGACAAAAAAAAAAGAAATGGACGAAAAATTTAAGTTTTCTTTCCAATTCTTATGTTTCTGAGTTTTTTAATAAACGAAAAAGAAAAGAAATGGATAGAAAACTTGGCCACTTTTCCTGCCAAAGTTTTCCGTCCAAAATTGGCATGATTTGGACGGAAAAGAAATTGGAATAAATAATATTTTTATAATTCCCATATTATCCTCAACTTTTAATATAATAAATTTTAAATTACAACTCATGTCCTCAATTTTAAATTTTCTATTCTTTTCTATTAAAAACTCAGAAACAACACAAAGGAAAACTTCAAGTTTTCTATTCTTTTCTTTTCTGTTCTAATTTAAGTTTTCTATTCTTTTCTTTTCTGTTCAAAACTCATAAACAGAGTGTAAAAGCGTCACCAATTGGTTTTCCAACTTTTAGGCAAGGCTTGAAAGTGTTTTATTTATTTATTTATTAAAGCCTACTTTCTGTAAAATTCATAATCAAATACATCATCACTATTATAATTTCAAGAATCAATCCAATCTCAGTAGAAAGAGGAAATACACTTCGCAATTAAGAAAAATGAGAATCGAACCTTCGACTGTAAGGCTTGAAAGTTGAAAATCACAATAGAAAAATGTAAAGTTCGACTAAAAATTTATGTTGATATAAGATATTCGATTTATGAGAATATATGAGATAGAAGGAAATAAAAAGGAGATTCACACATTATCATTTTATCTTATTAAAGTTAAGATTCCAGTTAATCGCAGTTTAATTTGTCATGAAATTTCATGTTAAAGAAGAATTGATTACTTAGTTTTATATAGAGTAAAACTATAGATTGAGAAAAAAAATTGGCGAATTACGATTGACATACATCAATACATGTTATTGAGTATGATTGTGAAGTTTGTTGAGAATATTCGGCTCATATATGTAATATGAGCATCTGATACTGCATATTGACTCAAAAAGTTAACGTATTAGGTATATGGTCCGTTAGAGCATATACGTCCTCAATTTTTCTCATTTTGTTTTGATATGAAACTTTACTATCACGCGACACCTCAACAAGGTTAACCTGCTATATCACCAATATGATTAATATTTTATTAACAATGGTTATCCACATAATTGACAACAACAAAATCGATATATAAAGTCGTAAGATATATCATTTTATTTTCTATATTATCCTTAAACATATTTCTCTCTCATCTTTTTAATAAATTTACTCTGATGAGATAATTATCACTCTTTTCTCTCTCATACTTCCAATAAATTATAGAATGGCTATATTAAAAAATTTATACCCAATTTAACCAAATAAATAAAATATTAATTATATTTCTTAATTTATACATTTATTCTTAAATATTATTTTATGTCCAAATCCTATATATGGCCGATTAACTGTCACGCCCAAGATTCTCATTGATATTTTGTCCTTAACTTATTTCCTTCCCTTCACCCCCTCCCCCTATTTGTAGCCATAGAAAATGACTTAACAAATTAAAATATTACAAGTGACTTTTGAAAATTAAAATTAATTGCAAATTAAACCGTTCTTGCCCGCGTTCATTGTTCTCTCTATCTATGTATATATACTAGTTGGGTCCCGTACTTCCGATATTATATAGACGATAGGATTTATCTCAAATTCTGAACGGTCCAAATAATTTATTGAGCGAGCGAGAAATTCAAAATCGTTTGTATTTTATTAGATAGATGTATATAATATATATATCTATAGAGAGAGAGAGAGAGGGAGAAGAATGGAGCGTGTCTCTTAGAAATACACAAATTTATTTGTATTTTATTATTTTAAATTTTTCTATTAATGATCATTCATTATCAGACTATATATGTATATTTTTCTCCATAAGGATTAAGGTGGTCTCAACATGTCCTGGTTACATTGACTTTATTTTGTTTTTTCTTTAAAAATGTAAAATACTATACGTAATATTAATATTGACCTATTAAGAAAAATAGTTTAGCATTAATTGACACTATATAATTAAATTAGTATAGATATTGGATAATAAAATTAACCTCTGACTTTTTTTTTTCATTTTGTCATGTCACTCGTGTTGTAGAAATTTCTTATTAAATTATACACATTTATTTTATTAATAATAAAAAATTGTGTAATAATTTGATTATGATAATCATCATCTAGAAAAAATAATTTTGCGTGCCTAAAAAAATCAAAATTTGTGATGATAGGCTTGTTGAGTTGACTTTTGACTTTCAACAAGTGGCTATTTTTTGATAATAACCTAACTGGCAACAATTTAAAAACCACCCAACCCCTCTCTTTCTCCTAGGGCGCTCTATCCCTTCTCTCTCATCACATTGGCTGTCTCGCAAGGTCGAGTGGATCTCTGGTAAAAGTTTATTCTTCAAGGTCAGTTGTGATTTGGGTCTATCTTTTGTTTAAAAAAATCGTGTGGGTCTATTCTATTTGCTTTGAATTTACTGGTTTGATGAGAAATCTTCCAATTCTTTGTGTAAACACTTGTTAGATCTTATTTGTTAGATGGACAAATGCTGCATTTATAATTAAAAAAGTTAGAATCTTTGGTGATTTGGAGCTCATTGCTTTGATGATTGCAGGGATTTTCTGTTCTTTGGGCTGCATTTTCTGATCATTTGTTCAGTTGTTCTCCAAGAAATTTCTCATTTGGTTCTGAACAACAATTTTCTGAGAAACCCTTTTCTTTTTCCTATCTTTAGATCTTAGAATTCAGTACCCTGATTATTTATTTGCCATTTCCTGTCAACTAATAGAAAATGTTCAATTAGATCTTAGATTCTATGTCTCAGTTTCTCCCATATATTTATTTGTAAACGTGAAATCTTAGGAAGAGAATTGGTGCTAATCTTGTTTTGAGGTAATCAGTTGACTTTTTAACGTCTAGTTAATTGATTCTCAGATCGTAATTTAGCCTGTTTCTCTAATTCCTATCAATATGAGTGAAGCAAAAGTGGACAAGCCCTTGATTCCACCATCTTATTTGCGAAAACTTCCCGATTTCAAGCAATCTGTAAAATTGAAGTATGTCAAACTTGGTTACCATTACCTCATTACCCATGGGATGTTCCTATTTTTATCCCCTCTTGTTGTTGTTCTTGCGGCTCAGATATCTACATTCTCACTCCAAGATATCTATGTTCTATGGGACCATCTCAGATTCAATCTTATATCGGTGATTGTATGTTCAACTCTTCTTGTCTTTTTATCAACCCTCTATTTCCTTACTCGTCCTCGCCCCGTTTTCCTTGTCAATTTCTCATGCTATAAGCCTGAAGATGAGCGAAAGTGCACAAGGCAGATTTTTATGGAGCGATCCAAGCTGACTGGTTCTTTTTCGGATACAAACCTTGATTTCCAGAGGAAAATTCTTGAGAGGTCAGGTCTTGGTGAATCCACTTACCTCCCTGAAGCCGTCCTTAGGGTACCTCCGAATCCATGTATGGCAGAAGCAAGAAAAGAAGCTGAGATTGTAATGTTTGGTGCCATTGATGAACTTTTAGCCAAAACCTCTATAAAGCCAAAGGACATTGGGATTTTAATTGTGAATTGTAGCTTGTTTAATCCAACACCATCTCTTTCCTCTATGATTATTAACCATTACAAACTTCGAGGGAATATTTTGAGTTATAATTTGGGTGGGATGGGTTGTAGTGCTGGTTTGATCTCGATAGATCTTGCTAAGGATCTTCTTCAAGTCCAACCCAATTCATATGCTCTTGTGCTCAGCATGGAGAATATCACTTTAAATTGGTATTTTGGAAATGAGAGATCAATGCTTGTTTCTAATTGCTTGTTCCGGATGGGAGGGGCTGCCATTTTGCTTTCAAATAAGAGGTCTGATCGACGTCGATCCAAGTATCAGTTGGTTCATACTGTCAGAACCCATAAAGGTTCTGATGATAAATGTTTTTCTTGTGTTACTCAAATGGAGGATCCAAATGGAAAAGTTGGAGTTGCTTTGTCAAAGGATCTGATGGCGGTTGCTGGTGATGCTTTGAAGACCAATATAACTACATTGGGGCCTCTTGTGCTGCCAATGTCTGAACAATTGCTCTTCTTTGCTACATTGATCGGGAAAAAACTGTTCAGGATGAAGATAAAGCCTTATATCCCAGATTTCAAATTAGCCTTTGAGCATTTCTGCATTCATGCTGGTGGAAGAGCTGTGTTGGATGAACTAGAGAAGAACTTGCAGCTTTCGGATTGGCATATGGAGCCTTCAAGGATGACACTCTACCGATTTGGCAACACTTCAAGCAGCTCCCTTTGGTATGAATTGGCATATTCAGAAGCCAAGGGTAGGATTAAGAGGGGAGACAGAGCATGGCAGATTGCATTTGGGTCCGGGTTCAAGTGTAACAGTGCAGTTTGGAAGGCTTTAAGGACTCTAAACCCGGCAAAGGAGAAAAGCCCGTGGATGGATGAGATTCACCGGTTCCCGGTGGATGTTCCAAAGGTCTCTGCTGTTTGAAGTTCAAGCATTTAGCAATTGCAGTTTGTTTGTGGGTGCTCGGAAGTGAGTAATGGGCAATTTTTATTCATGTTGTTAGAATTTAGCAATTTATGATATGGAATTTGATTGGAGTATGCATGTGTTTTAGTGGGTAGGAATTGAGGGTGTTAATTTGTGATTTTATAGTGTAATCTGGTGGTTGCCTAAAATTAATTTTATTTCTTGAGAAGCTGTGATTCGTTGTCTTGGGATTATGTTATGATTACTTCTGTCTGGTCAGACTATGAATGATTGTTTTTTAGATATCAACTTATTCATGATTCTGAATTCAGAGGCATTAGGCTGGTCCAATGTCCATTGATCAAATGGTGTATTTTCTCCTATTTATTTATATTTATGAGCTATTATTATAGTTTCTTTGCAAGTGGAATGGCTGATTGATGATTGACTGTAGGTATTCTAATTATCACAGGTCATTTAGTATGTTTTCTTCTATGGCATTGCCCCTTATTGCTCTACATTTGTATGTAAAACTCTGATCTTGAGTAGTTGAATCTTTTGGTGAAATCCTTATGGGCAGGATACAGAATCTTACAAGAGCAAATAAAATGTTGGAGCATAGGGCAAAAATTGTGGGATTCCTGAAAATTATGTCTTATAAATATGTAAATAAAAGATTTGGGTTGATGGACTGTATTTTGAAAAGTCCAACACGGGGTACATCACTTTGTGTATAGAGTTGAAAATATTAACAAATTCATGTATAGTTATCAACTAAATCCATCAACAAATTTGAAAATTAAAAGAAAGACAAAAATTGACATGCAACCAAACAAACATTTTTCCATTCACATTTCATTACCATTAGTACTTCCCAAAACATCAATATATGAGAAGAGAATGGAACAAAAACCGACCAAGATCTGCATGTGTACGACTACTACTATTTAATTACAGACACTATTCACTTTTTAGGTCCATCATCCCATTACAACATGTGCCAAGTGCAAAAAAGTTCACTCCTTGGAGGACTTGTTGATGAGTGACTTGTGAATGTGAGGGATCACACCACCACCAGCTATTGTTCCTTTGATGAGGGTATCAAGTTCTTCATCACCACGTATAGCTAGCTGCAAATGCCTAGGAGTGATACGTTTCACCTTCAAATCCTTGCTAGCATTACCTGCCAATTCCAACACTTCGGCAGTCAGGTACTCCAGAATAGCTGCAGAATACACAGCCGCTGTTGCACCAACTCTTCCACTAGCTGTGACCCTTGACTTCAGGAGACGGTGGATACGACCCACTGGGAACTGCAGGTATATGCATAAGAAGGTTAGAAAGGGTACCAATAAGTGCATACCAGTAAAAATATAAGCATTAAAATGTAGCACAACACCTTTTATCATTTATCTTTTGATCCATTGGAAAAATTAGAACAATAAAATATGTACAAATATGTAAGCTGGGGCTTTCGGACTGCCCAATACTGGGGATGGGACCAGATCACCATAATTTTTCAAGAGAAATTAAGCATTCTCGATTTCATGAAGTTCAAAGGTCTTCCGAGGATCAAATATCAATTGAAGTTGGACTATTCCAGTTGATTGGAGATCCAATATCAAGTGTAGTTGGACTATTCCAGTTGATTGGAGCAGTGTCATTTTGCAACCATACGAGTTTAAGTGCAAACTATAGAACCACACCTCTTCCAAAACCTTACATATGATAACTGATTAATGACTACTGAGGAGTGAAAAATGTGAGTATATTTGCCTATTATTTGGAGACAACCGCTTCAAAATTCTGGTCTGCGGCTTCAATAAATTGTGTAGATGACTTAAAGACTCGGGCAATTAAACAGTGAAACATTTAAACACGGCCAAATCACCAGTCAACCCCAAAACAACGTAAGAGCCTCCAAAAAATAAAATAATGAAATACTGAATTGAGTGAGAACAATTAAAATTGCCTCTATCCCGGGCATGGCGTTTCTGTTCCTTCAGAGGAAAGACAAGGGACAGGGTTAAGCCTTCAATTTAGAATTAAAGCTTGACTTGGCAAAGAGAGTTTAGATACACTATTTCAGCAAGCAGAGTAAGGTGTTTGACTAACACAAGCAAGCTTTTCTGTTACATTAAAACAGAAAAAATAGCTTAACTAAGTGGAAATAACACCTTTTTTCAGCATAAAATAATACTATTAATTGCAAGAACCATTGTTCTCAAAACTTAATGAATCACATCAATTTTAAATTTAAAAATGTCTCAAATTGACCAAGAAATAATAATAATATGGACTGCCAGCCAGAAGCAGCAAACAACACTAACCCTCAGAAAAGAACTGAGGCTATATATTTTGAGGTGATAACATGATATACATGTATAGATTAAAGCAGATGACACATTATGTATACTAGAACAGAGGCACACACTTTGTGTGTGCAAATCAGAGTGTAGAAAAAATTAGTGTTGAGAGAAATTATGAGTAATGAATAGGAGTGGGAGAGAAGAAATAGAAATTAAAATAAATTTATACTGTGAATTAAAGTGACAGACCAAGAGTCCAAGTACCTTGCTCTCCTTTTATATACTCCCTCCATTCCTAAATAAGTGACGTTTTGGAAGAAAAATTTTGTTCCAAATTATCTGTCGTTTACAACTTTTTAGGAGAATAAATTATTTACTTTCCTATATCACTCTTACCTTCTCTTATTGTCCCGAGAAATTCTCACCCTTAGTATTAATAGTTTTCAACTTCCCATAAAGAGGTAGTGATAGAATTTCACACAGATTTTAATTATTAAATGATAGTATTAAATGACTTTCTTAATCCATGTGCAAAAACCTTAAACGACACTTATTTAGGAATGGAGGGAGTAATAGATAGATTATGACTAACATGTATACAAGTATATTCACGTGTTTTTGTGTGTTATGACACCATACCACGTCAAGAAACTGCCCTTAATAAAAAAATATTAAAGAAAGAACAATTCAATGGATTCCCAAGAACCCTCTTCTTTTACTAGGACAAACTAGTTGTATCCCTATAGAAACAAGGGGCAGAGCCACCCATATGGTTCAGGGACAACTGCGCCCCCCCCCCCCAAGCCCCAAAAAACAAAAATAAAAAAAATACGCACACATAGAGAGATCACACACACACCCACAAATAATTCTTTATAGCTACAATTACTTCGGGATATTTTAAACTTGTATCACTCCTTAACCTAAGACAGTTGATACAAGACAACAGATTAGTGGAGATGAAAAAGACAAGAATACATTCATTAATCTCATCATAATTAATAATTAGTTAGTCCTACCTCACCTAGGCTGAGGAATTGGTCGTATTGCACTCACACCTTAGTAAAACACAAAAACTGAACTATGGTACTGTATAGAAGTTTTTATGTTCAATTTTACCAACTAAAATTACACATCCTTAATTCCTTATGCACAGTAGATGTTATGGTTTATAATACTCATTTACGTTTTTTAAAATAGTGAGAACTTCAAATTATTAGTGAAAGACTAATTCGACATATAAACCTTGCCTCCAATTCGAAATGGCAACTCTTTCTAAGTGAACACTAACACAAAGGGTTTTTCCAATTATCCTTATTCCTAACTATTAGAAAACTCCAAAAAATCTCTTCATCTTTTGTTTTCCTAAATTTCTTATCAGCCAAACAAAGCACGGTGCACAGTCAAAACTGCAGAACAAAAATAAAGCAAGAACCCACAAACCCATTCATTCAGGAAATACAAACCTCCATCACAGCAAATAAAATCCAACAAATCTACAAACAAAAAAATCTAAGCACCCATATAAGTGTTCAACTAAATATTAAAGAAATCAAAAATGACCAAAACCCACATAGCAAAACCTACAAACCCATTCATTCAGGAAATATAAACCTCTATCACAGCAGATAAAACCCAACAAATCAACTAACAAAAAATCTAAACACCCATAAAATTGTTCAACTAAATACTAAAGAAAACAAAAATTGACAAAACCCCACATGAATTAAACCCTATTACTAATAAAAAAAACACAAACATCAACACAGAAAGTAGTAATCCAAAAATCTCTCCATATATTGAGACAGTGGAGAGACCTGTAGACCAGCACGAGAGGAGCGAGAAACGGGTATCTTCTTGCCTTTGTCTTTGTCCTTGTCCTTGTCCTTGTCCTTGTCCTTGTCCTTCCTGAGGGCTGGGGTTTTGCCCGTTATCAATCCCTTGGCGCCTTTTCCCGACATTTTTGCAAGACTATTTGATTGATTGTACTGGCGATGAGGTAATTGTAGAGAACAATGGAAATGGAGAGATGGAAGCAGGGGAAAGAGATGACCGACGAGCTCCTTTGCCTCTAAGGTCCAGTTAGTGATATTTTTTTTTTGAGTTTCCGTTCTTTTAACCCGATTCCAAACCCTACTAATTTTAATCAAACCCGGCTCAATTTAACCCGACTTCAATTTTACTAATTAATTTTTTAAAACAAATTTTTTTAAAATTAATTATTATTTTAAAATAAATATTTTATTTTAAGATATTAAAAATAATTATTATTTTAAATATTTTTAAAAATTATTATTATTTTTGAGAAAATATATGAGAAATTTTTATTTTTTTCATAAAATGAGTACAGTTTTAGAAAATATAGATTCAAAAAAATTAAATAAGAAAATAAAACTTTATTTTCAAAAAAACAATAGAATTTTTTCATTTTTTATGCAAAACTTTATTTTCAGAAAATAAAGTTTATGTCTTTATAATTATTATATGTATTCTAAATATTAAAATTTTCAAAAATAAAAATTAAAAAAGAAATTAGAATACAAAAAATAGTTCAGGAAATAATTTACAAATATTTTCATTTTTTAAAAAAATAAATAAATTTTTATAAAATATAGATTCAAAAAAATAAAACTTTATTTTTAAAAAAATAGAAATTAAAAAAAGATGTTTAATTTTCATAAAACTAATTAAAAATTAAAAATTTTAAACTTTAATTTTTTTTAATCTATATTTTTTGAAACTTTACTCATTTTTGAAAAAAAAAAGTTTCTAATATTTTTCCTAAAAATAATAATTATTTTAAAAACTTATTAAAAATAATATTTAAGTTTAAAATATAAAATAATTATTATTTTAAAATTATTTGAAAATATTAAAAAAAATTATTTTAAAGTATTAAAAATATTAATTTTAAAATAATTATTTTATGTTAAAATAAATATTATCTTTAAAATAATATTTTATTTTTTAAAAGTATTGAAAATAATTATTATCTTAAATTTATTTTATAAAAAATATTTTATTTTAAAATTTTAAAAATAAGTATTATTTTAAAAAATTAGTTTATTTTAAAAAATATTTTATTTTAAAATATTAAAAATAATTAATATTTTTAAAAAAATATTTTATTTTAAAATATTAAAAATAATTATTATTTAAAAATTATTTATTTTTAAAAAATTTAATTGATAAAATTGGGGCCAGGTTGTGTCAAAATGGATCGGGTTTGGGTCAAATCGGGTAAACGGAATAGAAACGCATAAAAATGTCACTTTAAGAACTTAATTAACGAAAAATAAACTTTATGAGCGATTTTAAAAGTGAGTGACAACTTAAAGGGACATATGTGTCATCCAGCCTGAGAGTTATATAAGTTATTTTTCATAGGGTAAGAAACGAGCAAGTTTACAAAATAATTACTAATTATTTTATTAATTTAAAATTAATTTAATTTTAAAAAGAAAGAAAACCAAAGAAGGCTTTTAAGAAGGTTTTTATTGACAGAGGATAAAAATAGTTTTTTTTTATTAAATTTATTTTTGAAATCAAGGGGGATCGATTTTTATGAAAGAAACATACATGTCGTGGGGAAGAGATCTGGTTTATCAGCGGCTCATCATCGTCGCATTATTATCATCAAACGGTCGATGACTCCAATCAATTAGTTTTCAATACCTCCAGTCTTTCAATCCTCTACATGGTATGCTCTTCTTTTACTTGCACTTTTTTATTTTATTCATACCTCTCTCTCTCTCTCTCTCTCTCTCTCTCTATATATATATATATATATATATATTAGGATTTTGGTAATTATGATGGAGGAGTTCAAGGGGCTAGTGTATAGTGTTGTATTTTATACGAAATAATATATTACAAAGTTAAATAAAAATAAATATATTCATATATTTTGGTGATGTACCATTAAAAGAGTTTAATATGTAAATTAAATGAGTTAAGCTCACCCCTTATTCAACTCACCCGAGTTCACCCGCCCTTTAGCGACGGACTCGGTGACAGTTCGGTCATACAATCGTCGTCTATACTTTTAGCGACGCTATATGTTGTCCGTCGCTAAAAGTATAGACGACGGTTGTACGACCGAACCGTTGCTAAAGGGAGGTGAGCTCGGGTGAGTTGGATAAGGGGTGAGCTTAAGATCTGAACTGTGACAACCTCAAAATAGGTCCATTCCATCCAACCCATTCTGAGTCGTCAAATACATGGTACAGAAAACAACTACAACTTTATTACAACAATTGTCGTGCAAAATACAACAACACATATGCTGTGAGTTTGGATACAAATATATACCAAATGTGACTCATGTTCCAATCGTGGACATTACCTCACAATGACACCTTACATAAAGGTATAGTCAAAAACTGTTTTGGAAATTAGAATCTTTGGGAAGTGCTCAAGGAAACCTTCGTACATGGGAGGTCATGCTTCTAGGTTGTGATAGATATCATATGGCCACAGAATTATCCTTGGTTTACCCAATAGACCCCAAAGAAAAACGAGAAGATTACTATCATATTCTTCCCAATGGTGAGTTTTCTCTTGACTTATCATTATCTCCACTGTCTCTAATTAAGAATTATACTTCAAACAAACACCAAGATTATATAGGTAGTGCTCGTATATATACTCAGCAAGTGGATGAGCACATCCCTGTCTTATGATGACACGAGGTTGTATGTCGTTAGACATCTTGTATGATAGTGGTAAACCACCCTTCTAACGTTGGGTACACCTTACCCTATTGGATTCACCAAATATAACTACTAAATGAACTTTTCTATACTGCTTCGGGAGAACATCCACAGCTAGAGACCACCGTTCTATTTCCCCGTTACCCTCACTCGACCCAGCTACACTCTTATTACCTGAAAAGAATTGTGAAGCAAAAGGGTGAGCACAACTAGCTCAGTAAAGAATATCATGACTAAAGATAATTAAATTATCAATAGCCTTCATCAATAATAAATCAGAGATTTAGAACATATGGTAAATGATAAAAATTTCAACCATAGTTACAGCGGAACGAGCAATCCATTAGAAGAGTCAAATAGACTATAAAGTCTATTATCTTCTCCACGTTAAAAGTCCACCAACAATATTTTATCCCTGTAACATCAATCAAAAATTCTGGTCCACAATCATATGAATAACTCATAATCATAACTGTAGTTCTAAATTCCTCTTCTCATCTAGGACGAAGATAATTTTCATCACTTGAAACATCAAACATCATGGTTATACCAAATCACAGTTCCTGTTCATAATCATACTAATAACTTCATCTTTGCACTACGGGCCAAAGATATTCATCAACAAGTCATCTTTGCACTACAGGCCAAAGATATTCATCCACAATTCATCTTTGCATTACTGGCCAAAGATATTCATCTACAATTCATCTTTGCACTACAGGCCAAAGATATTCCTCAACAATTCATATTTGCACTACAGGCCAAATATATTCATATCTCAAAGAAATATATAATCATTTCAGAATTTATATACACCATAATTATAACCATGTTAATCAATTCATCTTTACACTTAAGCTAAAGATATTCAATTGTAAATTCAATGGTCATGATCATACCAGTCACAATTCAACTTTGCACTACAGGCCAAAGAGAACCCTAGTCATGATCATACCAATAATCTACCCATCTTTACACTCCAGTGAAAGAGAAATATCATCATTAGGGTTATAAAAATGTTATATATGATAATAAAATCAATATAATCAACATATAGATTTAATCTCAAGAGTAATATTCATAAACCAACTATAATTTGGTCAGAAAAAGAAACCAATGTTGTCATGAATAGTAACTCGTGAATAGTAACTCATGAATAGTAACTTGTGAATAGTAACTTGTGAATAGTAACTCATGAATAGTAACTTATGAATAGTAAACTCGACACAAAAGGTAGAAATTCCACAATAATATACATACCAATATTTCGGTATAATGATATTGAAAGAATAACATTACTTAAATTTATAAACAATTTATTTAAATTGTTTACAGTTTACTAATTAATGCATTTAATCATCATAAAATGTCAACTCTTAAGATTTCATCATCAATAACCAAAACCCTCATAAAAAATCTGCATATACCTCATATAGGATTCTCAAGTCATAAAATCCTATTTTCCAATTTTCTTACTTCACAAAACATATTTAATTCATTTACTCATAACTAGACCATTTTCATGAAAAATACCAAATCAGTTCCAAAAATATTTCTTTTCTGGGATTTAGCATAATATAGTCCCATAGTGAACATATATTTTTCTCAGAATTTTTAAAAGTCATTTACTATTTTTCATATGGCCAAAATAGCCGAATATTTAGACATTTATCAAAAATTGTACTTTTGTCTAAAAATTCTGAAATTTACAGAGTATACTTCTATCATATACATGTACTCCCAATAAAAATTTCATCAATTTTGGAGTTAACCACAAGGAATTATAAGCGGTTACTTTTAAAATAGTCTTTTCTCATAAAATTCATAACTCTCAATCTATACATCCAAAAATCACCATTTTTGGATACAATCAAGAAAACTCATCAAAATATCATGTCAAATTTTTCCAGAATTTTTGAAGGTCAGAAAAATTACGAAACTGGAAAATATAACAACCCTTAAAATCCCTTACTATCCCTTACTATCCCTTACCTCAAAAGAGCAGTACTTCTGATCGGTATAAGGCTGAAGGAAACTTGCACTGATGAATAGAAACTCACAGAGTATCTAAATACTCACAAAATACACTCAATAATCTAGAGAGAGAAAGAGAGAAAACTTATGTTTCTGGTGTGATTTTCAATTCTAACTTAGCCCTCTATTTATAGGAAAATTTTGGTAGGTTTGACCTGCAACCTGATGGCTTTACCTGCTACTATTCCCACCCACCACATTTGAAATATAATTCAGCACATTTCTTCACCAACCACAAGTGGGGCCCACTAATTTTAGAATTTTCCACCAAAATGATAAACTCCAAAAATTCAATAATTTCTGAACCAGTCATCTTGTAAAATTCATAATAAATCATACGTTCATTTTTAACGGTTCAAAATTTGTGGGCATATACTCAACTTATATATGTATAACATATCCAAAAATTACCACGATCCAACGGTCGGATTAAAAATTATAACCCCCGCAAAATATCTCAAAAACCCTGATTTTTAATACCTTCATTCCGACAAAAATACGGATAAAAACCTCAACATTAACTCCTTCATTTTTAACCACAAAAATATATCCCTCGTTTATATCCACATAAAATAAATATTTCCTTATCATATGAATCAATAATTAATTATTCACAAATAATATTACAGAATCACATTTATGACAACCAGGCCGTTCCCAGGAAAGAGGGGGCTTTCCAATAAGGATTTCTCCTTACTAGCGCGCAATTAGATGACCAAACCTCTCCTTAGACAGAACTTTCTAGACATTGCCAATAATGTTATCTAATAATATTATTCAAATAATATGGATTATTGATCTGATAATAGAAAATACTGTGCAACAACAATTATTGAAACAACAATAATATAAAATATCAACGCAGCAATTATTGAATCAATAAAATAAAATATTGAACAGTAATTACTGTAACAATTATTGAGTAGTGCCTTCTTACGTAAGAATCAATAATTTCAAAAATACTGTGCAATACCGTGTGCTACTGTGCAATAACGCGTATTACTGTATTTTAACCACCGGGTATTCCAACAGTGTTAACGGTAACAACTACGCCGTTATTTGTAAAAACTCAAATTTGTGGTTTTCCTTCACCCGACAGTTATTCGTTATGGGGCCCACAAATAGCTGCGCCGTCGTACGAATATTCCCCGACAGAAAGAATATTCCACGACCAAACGAATATTCCCCGACAACAATGATTATTTTATAACCACTTGTGTATTTTGAAAAAAAAATCACATTTCACCCATAACTTTAAACTTTTATCAATTTAACCATTTACTGAATAGTAATTATAAGAAAAATTGAATACTTTTATTTCATAAAATTCGGGGTCTTACAATCTCCCCTCCTTATGAAATTTCGTCCTCGAAATTTACATACCTGGTATTTCTCCATTGCTCATCTCCTGTATTTCAAATATCATTCTAGAATACAGCTTCAAAACAAGGGTTAATTTAGCAAATTAACATATCACATAATATCCCGATATTATGACTGACCAACAAATAAGCTTAGGTAGGACACACTAGCGAAGGATTTATTCATCTCTCCCCTCCTAGTTTTATTCCCCGATCTCCGCCAGAGATCATATCCCTAAGCTCTGATACCACCTGTGATAACCCCAAAATAGGTCCATTCCATCCAACCCATTCTGAGTCGTCAAATACATGGTACAGAAAATAACTACAACTTTATTACAACAATTGTCGTGCAAAATACAACAACACATATGCTGTGAGTTTGGATACAAATATATACCAAATGTGACTCATGTTCCAATCGTGGACATCACCTCACAATGACACCTTACATAAAGGTATAGTCAAAAACTGTTTTAGAAATTAGAATCTTTGGAAGTGCTCAAGGAAACCTTCGTACATGGGAGGCCATGCTTCTAGGTTATGATAGATATCATATGGCCACAGAATTATCCTTGGTTGACCCAATAGACCCCAAAGAAAAACGAGAAGATTACTATCATATTCTTCCCAATGGTGAGTCTTCTCTTGACTTATCATTATCTCCACTGTCTCTAATTGAGAATTATACTTCAAACAAACACCAAGATTATATAGGTAGTGCTCGTATATATACTCAGCAAGTGGATGAGCACATCCCTGTCTTATGATGACACGAGGTTGTATGTCGTTAGACATCTTGTATGATAGTGGTAAACCACCCTTCCAACGTTGGGTACACCTTACCCTATTGGATTCACCAAATATAACTACTAAATGAACTTTTCTATACTGCTTCGGGAGAACATCCACAGCTAGAGACCACCGTTCTATTTCCCCGTTACCCTCGCTCGACCCAGCTACACTCTTATTACCTGAAAGGAATTGTGAAGCAAAAGGGTGAGCACAACTAGCTCAGTAAAGAATATCATGACTAAAGATAATTAAATTATCAATAGCCTTCATCAATAATAAATCAGAGATTTAGAACATATGGTAAATGATAAAAATTTCAACCATAGTTGCAGCGGAACGAGCAATCCATTAGAAGAGTCAAATAGACTATAAAGTCTATTATCTTCTCCATGTTAAAAATCCACCAACAATATTTTATCCCTGTAACATCAATCAACAATTCTGGTCCACAATCATATGAATAACTCATAATCATAACTGTAGTTCTAAATTCCTCTTCTCATCCAGGACGAAGATAATTTTCATCACCTGAAACATCAAAGATCATGGTTATACCAAATCACAGTTCCTGTTCATAATCATACTAATAACTTCATCTTTGCACTACGGGCCAAAGATATTCATCAACAAGTCATCTTTGCACTACAGGCCAAAGATATTCATCAACAGTTCATCTTTGCACTACTGGCCAAAGATATTCATCTACAATTCATCTTTGCACTACAGGCCAAAGATATTCCTCAACAATTCATATTTGCACTACAGGCCAAATATATTCATATCTCAAAGAAATATATAATCATTTCAGAATTTATATACACCATAATTATAACCATGTTAATCAATTCATCTTTACACTTAAGCTAAAGATATTCAATTATAAATTCAATGGTCATGATCATACCAGTCACAATTCAACTTTGCACTACAGGCCAAAGAGAACCCTAGTCATGATCATACCAATAATCTACCCATCTTTACACTCCAGTGAAAGAGAAATATCATCATCAGGGTTATAAAAATGTTATATATGATAATAAAATCAATATAATCAACATATAAATTTAATCTCAAAAGTAATATTCATAAACCAACTATAATTTGGTCAGAAAAAGAAACCAATGTTGTCGTGAATAGTAACTCGTGAATAGTAACTCATGAATAGTAACTTGTGAATAGTAACTTGTGAATAGTAACTCATGAATAGTAACTTATGAATAGTAAACTCGACACAAAAGGTAGAAATTCCACAATAAAATACATACCAATATTTCGGTATAATGATATTGAAAGAATAACATTACTTAAATTTATAAACAATTTATTTAAATTGTTTACACTTTACTAATTAATGCATTTAATCATCATAAAATGCCAACTCTTAAGATTTCATCATCAATAACCAAAACCCTCATCAAAAATCTGCATATACCTCATATAGGATTCTCAAGCCATAAAATCCTATTTTCCAATTTTCTTACTTCACAAAACATATTTAATTCATTTACTCATAACTAGACCATTTTCATGAAAAATACCAAATCAGTTCCAAAAATATTTTTTTTCTGGGATTTAGCATAATATAGTCCCATAGTGAACATATATTTTTCTCAGAATTTTTAAAAGTCATTTACTATTTTTCATATGGCCAAAATAGCCGAATATTTAGACATTTATCAAAAATTGTACTTTTGTCTAAAAATTCTGAAATTTACAGAGTATACTTCTATCATATACATGTACTCCCAATAAAAATTTCATCAATTTTGGAGTTAACCACAAGGAATTATAAGCAGTTACTTTTAAAATAGTCTTTTCTCATAAAATTCATAACTCTCAATCTATACATCCAAAAATCACCATTTTTGGACACAATCAAGAAAACTCATCAAAATATCATTTCAAATTTTTCCAGAATTTTTGAAGGTCAGAAAAATTACGAAACTGAAAATATAACAACCCTTAAAATCCCTTACTATCCCTTACTATCCCTTACCTCAAAAGAGCAGTACTTCTGATCGGTATAAAGCTGAAGGAAACTTGCACTGATGAATAGAAACTCACAAGTATCTAAATACTCACAAAATACACTCAATAATCTAGAGAGAGAAAGAGAGAAAACTTATGTTTCTGGTGTGATTTTCAATTCTAACTTAGCCCTCTATTTATAGGAAAATTTTGGTAGGTTTGACCTGCAACCTGATGGCTTTACCTGCTACTATTCCCACCCACCACATTTGAAATATAATTCAGCACATTTCTTCACCAACCACAAGTGGGGCCCACCAATTCTAGAATTTTCCACCAAAATGATAAACTCCAAAAATTCAACAATTTCTGAACCAGTCATCTCGTAAAATTCATAATAAATCATACGTTCATTTTTAACGGTTCAAAATTTGTGGGCATATACTCAACTTATATATGTATAACATATCCAAAAATTACCACGATCCAACGGTCGGATTAAAAATTATAACCCCCGCAAAATATCTCAAAAATCCTGATTTTTAATACCTCCATTCCGACAAAAATACGGATAAAAACTTCAACATTAACTCCTTCATTTTTAACCACAAAAATATATCCCTCATTTATATCCACATAAAATAAATATTTCCTTATCATATGAATCAATAATTAATTATTCACAAATAATATTACAGAATCACATTTATGACAACCAGGCCGTTCCCAGGAAAGAGGGGGCTTTCCAATAAGGATTTCTCCTTACTGGCGCGCAATTAGATGACCAAACCTCTCCTTAGACAGAACTTTCTAGACATTGCCAATAATGTTATCTAATAATATTATTCAAATAATATGAATTATTGATCTGATAATAGAAAATACTGTGCAGCAACAATTATTGAAACAACAATAATATAAAATATCAACGCAGCAATTATTGAATCAATAAAATAAAATATTGAACAGTAATTACTGTAACAATTATTGAGTAGTGCCTTCTTACGTAAGAATCAATAATTTCAAAAATACTGTGCAATACCGTGTGCTACTGTGCAATAACGCGTATTACTGTATTTTAACCACCGGGTATTCCAACAGTGTTAACGGTAACAACTACGCCGTTATTTGTAAAAACTCAAATTTGTCGTTTTCCTTCACCCGACAGTTATTCGTTATGGGGCCCACAAATAGCTGCGCCGTCGTACGAATATTCCCCGACAGAAAGAATATTCCACGACCAAACGAATATTCCCCGACAACAATGATTATTTTATAACCACTTGTGTATTTTGAAAAAAAAATCATATTTCACCCATAACTTTAAACTTTTATCAATTTAACCATTTACTGAATAGTAATTATAAGAAAAATTGAATACTTTTATTTCATAAAATTCGGGGTCTTACAATCTCCCCTCCTTATGAAATTTCGTCCTCGAAATTTACGTACCTGGTATTTCTCCATTGCTCATCTCCTGTATTTCAAATATCATTCTAGAATACAGCTTCAAAACAAGGGTTAATTTAGCAAATTAACATATCACATAATATCCCGATATTATGACTGACCAACAAATAAGCTTAGGTAGGACACACTAGCGAAGGATTTACTCATCTCTCCCCTCCTAGTTTTATTCCCCGATCTCCGCCAGAGATCATATCCCTAAGCTCTGATACCACCTGTGACAACCCCAAAATAGGTCCATTCCATCCAACCCATTCTGAGTCGTCAAATACATGGTACAGAAAATAACTACAACTTTATTACAACAATTGTCGTGCAAAATACAACAACACATATGCTGTGAGTTTGGATACAAATATATACCAAATGTGACTCATGTTCCAATCGTGGACATCACCTCACAATGACACCTTACATAAAGGTATAGTCAAAAACTGTTTTGGAAATTAGAATCTTTGGGAAGTGCTCAAGGAAACCTTCGTACATGGGAGGCCATGCGTCTAGGTTATGATAGATATCATATGGCCACAGAATTATCCTTGGTTTTACCCAATAGACCCCAAAGAAAAACGAGAAGATTACTATCATATTCTTCCCAATGGTGAGTCTTCTCTTGACTTATCATTATATTCACTGTCTCTAATTGAGAA
The DNA here is from genome assembly GCA_016801055.1 of Panax notoginseng. Classification (NCBI taxonomy): domain Eukaryota; kingdom Viridiplantae; phylum Streptophyta; class Magnoliopsida; order Apiales; family Araliaceae; genus Panax; species Panax notoginseng. The sequence continues at coordinate 32,328,493 of CM029020.1, read as the reverse complement.
TTATACTTCAAACAAACACCAAGATTATATAGGTAGTGCTCGTATATATACTCAGCAAGTGGATGAGCACATCCCTGTCTTATGATGACACGAGGTTGTATGTCGTTAGACATCTTGTATGATAGTGGTAAACCACCCTTCCAACGTTGGGTACACCTTACCCTATTGGATTCACCAAATATAACTACTAAATGAACTTTTCTATACTGCTTCGGGAGAACATCCACAGCTAGAGACCACCGTTCTATTTCCCCGTTACCCTCGCTCGACCCAGCTACACTCTTATTACCTGAAAGGAATTGTGAAGCAAAAGGGTGAGCACAACTAGCTCAGTAAAGAATATCATGACTAAAGATAATTAAATTATCAATAGCCTTCATCAATAATAAATCAGAGATTTAGAACATATGGTAAATGATAAAAATTTCAACCATAGTTGCAGCGGAACGAGCAATCCATTAGAAGAGTCAAATAGACTATAAAGTCTATTATCTTCTCCATGTTAAAAATCCACCAACAATATTTTATCCCTGTAACATCAATCAACAATTCTGGTCCACAATCATATGAATAACTCATAATCATAACTGTAGTTCTAAATTCCTCTTCTCATCTAGGACGAAGATAATTTTCATCACCTGAAACATCAAACATCATGGTTATACCAAATCACAGTTCCTGTTCATAATCATACTAATAACTTCATCTTTGCACTACGGGCCAAAGATATTCATCAACAAGTCATCTTTGCACTACAGGCCAAAGATATTCATCAACAGTTCATCTTTGCATTACTGGCCAAAGATATTCATCTACAATTCATCTTTGCACTACAGGCCAAAGATATTCCTCAACAATTCATATTTGCACTACAGGCCAAATATATTCATATCTCAAAGAAATATATAATCATTTCAGAATTTATATACACCATAATTATAACCATGTTAATCAATTCATCTTTACACTTAAGCTAAAGATATTCAATTGTAAATTCAATGGTCATGATCATACCAGTCACAATTCAACTTTGCACTACAGGCCAAAGAGAACCCTAGTCATGATCATACCAATAATCTACCCATCTTTACACTCCAGTGAAAGAGAAATATCATCATTAGGGTTATAAAAATGTTATATATGATAATAAAATCAATATAATCAACATATAGATTTAATCTCAAGAGTAATATTCATAAACCAACTATAATTTGGTCAGAAAAAGAAACCAATGTTGTCGTGAATAGTAACTCGTGAATAGTAACTCATGAATAGTAACTTGTGAATAGTAACTTGTGAATAGTAACTCATGAATAGTAACTTATGAATAGTAAACTCGACACAAAAGGTAGAAATTCCACAATAATATACATACCAATATTTCGGTATAATGATATTGAAAGAATAACATTACTTAAATTTATAAACAATTTATTTAAATTGTTTACACTTTACTAATTAATGCATTTAATCATCATAAAATGTCAACTCTTAAGATTTCATCATCAATAACCAAAACCCTCATAAAAAATCTGCATATACCTCATATAGGATTCTCAAGTCATAAAATCCTATTTTCCAATTTTCTTACTTCACAAAACATATTTAATTCATTTACTCATAACTAAACCATTTTCATGAAAAATACCAAATCAGTTCCAAAAATATTTCTTTTCTGGGATTTAGCATAATATAGTCCCATAGTGAACATATATTTTTCTCAGAATTTTTAAAAGTCATTTACTATTTTTCATATGGCCAAAATAGCCGAATATTTAGACATTTATCAAAAATTGTACTTTTGTCTAAAAATTCTGAAATTTACAGAGTATACTTCTATCATATACATGTACTCCCAATAAAAATTTCATCAATTTTGGAGTTAACCACAAGGAATTATAAGCGGTTACTTTTAAAATAGTCTTTTCTCATAAAATTCATAACTCTCAATCTATACATCCAAAAATCACCATTTTTGGACACAATCAAGAAAACTCATCAAAATATCATTTCAAATTTTTCCAGAATTTTTGAAGGTCAGAAAAATTACGAAACTGGAAAATATAACAACCCTTAAAATCTCTTACTATCCCTTACTATCCCTTACCTCAAAAGAGCAGTACTTCTGATCGGTATACGGCTGAAGGAAACTTGCACTGATGAATAGAAACTCACAGAGTATCTAAATACTCACAAAATATACTCAATAATCTAGAGAGAGAAAGAGAGAAAACTTATGTTTCTGGTGTGATTTTCAATTCTAACTTAGCCCTCTATTTATAGGAAAATTTTGGTAGGTTTGACCTGCAACCTGATGGCTTTACCTGCTACTATTCCCACCCACCACATTTGAAATATAATTCAGCACATTTCTTCACCAACCACAAGTGGGCCCACCAATTCTAGAATTTTCCACCAAAATGATAAACTCCAAAAATTCAATAATTTCTGAACCAGTCATCTTGTAAAATTCATAATAAATCATACGTTCATTTTTAACGGTTCAAAATTTGTGGGCATATACTCAACTTATATATGTATAACATATCCAAAAATTACCACGATCCAACGGTCGGATTAAAAATTATAACCCCCGCAAAATATCTCAAAAACCCTGATTTTTAATACCTTCATTCCGACAAAAATACGGATAAAAACCTCAACATTAACTCCTTCATTTTTAACCACAAAAATATATCCCTCGTTTATATCCACATAAAATAAATATTTCCTTATCATATGAATCAATAATTAATTATTCACAAATAATATTACAGAATCACATTTATGACAACCAGGCCGTTCCCAGGAAAGAGGGGGCTTTTCAATAAGGATTTCTCCTTACTAACGCGCAATTAGATGACCAAACCTCTCCTTAGACAGAACTTTCTAGACATTGCCAATAATGTTATCTAATAATATTATTCAAATAATATGAATTATTGATCTGATAATAGAAAATACTGTGCAACAATAATTATTGAAACAACAATAATATAAAATATCAACGCAACAATTATTGAATCAATAAAATAAAATATTGAACAGTAATTACTGTAACAATTATTGAGTAGTGCCTTCTTACGTAAGAATCAATAATTTCAAAAATACTGTGCAATACCGTGTGCTACTGTGCAATAACGCGTATTACTGTATTTTAACCACCGGGTATTCCAACAGTGTTAACGGTAACAACTACGCCGTTATTTGTAAAAACTCAAATTTGTCATTTTCCTTCACCCGACAGTTATTCGTTATGGGGCCCACAAATAGCTGCGCCGTCGTACGAATATTCCCCGACAGAAAGAATATTCCACGACCAAACGAATATTCCCCGACAACAAATATTATTTTATAACCACTTGTGTATTTTGAAAAAAAATCACATTTCACCCATAGCTTTAAACTTTTATCAATTTAACCATTTACTGAATAGTAATTATAAGAAAAATTGAATACTTTTATTTCATAAAATTCGGGGTCTTACACGAACTATATATATATATATATATATATATATATATATATATACAGTTTACTTAATTTGTACACATATATTATATACATTGAATATTTATATAAATATACGTGGTATAATTTTTTGAGTTTGAGTAAGAAAAATTAGAAGTTGTTCTTGGGTCATTCAACTATTTAAGTGCTGATTAGTTGGGTAAAGAACCGTTGAATCCTGGAGTAGTATTTTGTCAGTGACCTTAGTACAGAGAAAAGTTCTCCGAGGGGCGAAATTTCTACTTAAGGACAGTGCACTGCACACCTCTACTCAACATAATAGATAAGTCAAATTTCTGCCATTCTTTTATTTGATAGTTAAATCATATTTTATTCGTATTTTTCCAACATATAGAAATATGTGAGTATTCGGTTATATTAGGAATCTATATGTAGAAGATTGCTTCATTAAGAGGGAGTTTGATTAGAACCATTATTAGATTTTAAATGTATATGATTTGATGATAAAAGATAAAATATATTTGTATGCAAAAATTTTGTACAGTCCTTAACTGAGATATCTATGTACAAGTACTTCGAATAGAATGATAAAACTTTTTAGGTTGATATTTAACTTGTCTGCACATGTAATAGACATGATCAATTGTAAAAGTTACTCTGCATGTTGATAATGTAAATGTCGTTAGCAGAGTAATCTATATGAAATATGGTTAATGTATATTTGTATAAGTAAGTTTTGTAAAATCCTTACAAATGATTTGATGTACAAGGACTAAGATTAGAAAGATCAAATAATGTTAGGTTAATATTATTGAAATTGATCAAATGTATAGATGATAGGATTTCGTTGATCGTAAAGTTATTCTGCCATTTTCATAGTATGAAGATACATCGCAGAGTTAACTGTGTTCGTAAAGTATTAGGTGAATCGCAAAGTTCACTCCATCTCGTAAGGCGAAGATCAGCTCGTAAAGTGACAAGATGATCACAAAGGTGCAAGGTTATCATAAAGCTATAGGAGGAATCACAGAGTTGTTACGATTATCGTAGATATCATCACTTCACAAAGTAACGACTAACTTACAAAGTGATCAGTGAATCGTAAAGTCAAGGAAAGCTCATTTAGTAAAGGCTGAACGTAGAATACTCCAAGTAGACACTGAATGAAAGTCATATCGTAAGATAACTCCAAGATCGTTCAGTGAAGTCAAGATTGCAAAGTCAGACTCAGAATCATAAATCATTATTTTTGACCAAAGAGCTAAAAGTTATTGTAAAGCTTACCTTCGTGCCATAGATATAAGTTGTAGGTCAATCAAGAAAAAGCTGATAGAAATTGGACATACTCTAAAGATATTTGAGTATAGTCCTTACCAGAAGGAACTTCTAGAAGGACTCTATAGGTTACATTGCAAAGATATTATTCCTGGTCATAAAGCTCATAACAGTTCGCAGAGTAATTAGGATTTTGTAGAGAATCATCTAGCTCTGAAAAGCACAAAGAGACAACTAGTTCAAGAAGCTATTTTTGACTTCGTAGAGCTGCTAAAGTGTTAAAAGAACGAAGAAGAGTCTACACATCGAGCCCAAGTATTATGGAGCAATCAGATAGTAGAACGGAAGTCAAAGTCTTAATCGTAGAGAAAATATAAAGCTCAACCCTACGATTCTTAAGACAACAAATTGTAGAGCCAAGTAAGATCTGACAAGAGGACTTACAATGGAACATTGAAAGTAGAAGATCTCAAGGTGTCAAACAATATATCCTTGGTAGAAATCAAATGTGTGTCCACTGGCTAGTTTATCGAAAGCGACCTGTCAGGGAAGTAGGTAAAGCTGTTACTTGATGTGACAAGTCCTGAGTCAAAAAGTATACTGTCACAAATATAAGACCCCAACTTTTTATAAATAAAATCAAATTTTCTCTAATTATTATTGTGAATAATAAGGTGTTAATTTGATATAATATTTTGGTTATGGGTGAAATGTGCAAATTTTGCAAAATAAGCAAGTGGTTATAAAATATTCATTGTTGTCGGGGAATATTCGTTTGGTCGTGGAATAGTCTTGCTGTCGGGGAATATTCGTACGATGGCGCAGCCATTTGTGGGCTCCATAACGAAAAACGGTCGGATGAAGAAAACGACAAGTTTGAGTTTTTATGAATAATGGCGTAATTGTTACCGTTAACACTGTTGGAATATCCGGTGGTTAAAATACAGTAATACGCGTGGTTGCACAGTAACACACGGTATTGCATAGTATTTTTGAATTATTGATTCTTACGTAAGAAGACACTACTCAATAATTGTTACAGTAATTACTGTTCAATGTTTTATTTTATTGATTCAATAATTGTTACGTTGATATTTTATATTATTGTTGTTTCAATAATTGTCACTGCATAGTATTTTCTATTATCAGATCAATAATTCATATTATTTGAATAATATTATTAGATAGCATTATTGACAATATCTAAGGAAGTTCTGTTTAGGAAAGGGTTTTGGTCACCTAATTGCGCGCCAATAAGGAGAAATTCTTATCGGAAAGCCCCCTCTTTCCTTGGAACGACCTGATTGTCATAATTGTGATTCTGTAATATTATTTGTGAATAATTAATTATTAATTTATATGATAAGAAAATATTTATTTTTTATGTGGATATAAATGATGGAATTAATGTTGAGGTGTTTTATCTGTATTTTGTCGGAATAGAGGTGTTAAAAATATTCCGTATATGAATTTCGGACATTTTCTAATTGGAATTTAGAAAAACTTTCTTCTACAAAGTTGTAGAGAATTTAATTTTCTATGGAATGGACATAAAATTTGTATTTTTCTGATAAAATGACTATTTATTATGAATTATTAAAATTTCAAAAATAAATATTTTTTTAAAATATGGGTGGGCCCCACTTTTGGTTGGTGTAAAAATTCTAATTTTTGGTGGGCCCCCACTTGTGGTGGCTGATGTTTTGGTTAAGAATGTGTGCGTAAATTTTTTTTGATAAATTAATATTTTATTAATTTATTCTGCTTTGGCGTTCTAACATTTTTCTATAAATAGGGTGCTTAGTTAGAATTGAAAATCACACCACAAATAAGTTTTTTTTCTCTATATATATTATCGAGCGTATTTTGTGAGTATTTAGATATTTTGAGAGTTGCTATTCAGTGCAAGTTTCCTTCAGCATTACATCCGATATTCCAGTACTGTTCTTTTGAGGCAATGTATGTTATTTTCTTCGTAAATAATATTATTTCCTTCAATATCATTATGCCGAAATATTGATATGAGTTTTATTATGGAATTTCTACCTTTTTGTGTCAGGGTTACTATTCACGTATACGGCACTATTCAGGTATACGACACTATTCACGAATACGGCACTATTCATAGAAAAATAAAAATTTTTCTTCTTTGTCCAAGATGTCTAGTATGGTTACTATCTTTGATTATATCCATATTTTGATCTTTATTCTTGAATTTTACTCCACTATGGTTTATTATGGAGCATTTTTGAACTTGAATTATCTAAAGTACGAATCCTTAATCTTTGTCATTTTATCTCACTGGATTCGTTTCTTTAAAATATTTTTCGTCATTCTCAATCCTAAATGATGATATAATTGTATATCTTTGGCCTATAGTGCAAAGATAAATGATTACCTGATGAATATCTTTGGCCTGTAGTGCAAAGATGAGTAGGTGTTGAGATGAACATGACCAACTGGTGATACCAATAAATATCTTTGGCCCGTAGTGCAAAGATGAATATTTGATGCAAGATGTATATTGATTGATGTTACAGGGATAAAATACTGATGATGGACTTTTAAATTCATAGATGATAGTAGATTTCATTCTCTACTTAACTCTTCTAATGAATTGTTATTTCCGCTGCGAATATTGATCTAAAACTGGTTGTCCATTATATTTTATCTGATTTGTTGAAGGCTAACGATAATTTGTTGTTCATTATCTTAGTCATAATATTTTTTACTGGCTAGTTGAGCTCATCCTTTTCCTATTTGTTCCATTTTTCTTCTCAGGAGGTGAGAATATAGCAGGAACTAGCCGGGGTATGGAGTGATGGTTCTAGAAAGTTGTTTTAGCCGTCTTCACTATTTTTGTAAAATAGTGTATCAATAATTATAATGAGGACTTATTTGAGTTTGAATACTGCCTAGAAGACAATATTTGTATTTAAACTCACAGTATTTGTGTTGTCGTATTTTGCACGACAATTGTAATAATGATGTTGTAGTTGTTTTTGTACCATGTATTTGGCGACTCAGAATGGGTAATGTATACCTATTTTGGAGACGTCACAATAAAGCTCCAAAAATTCAACCTCTGGGATATCAAAGTATCTAAGCATTAAATGTTTCAACGGACACTTTTCAACAGGAAGATTTCAAAAGATTATAAAAGTCAGTATCATTCAAAATGGAAATGAAGACGATGGGCATTGAACGACTAATACAAGTAAAGGATCATCATCAGAAAAGAACACAGTGCGAAAAGTTAAAAAATGTAGATTAAGTATCACTCTACGATTAAAGATGTATTCAAGTCTGCCAAGTATAAAAAGGGGAAGGATATTAAACATCATCTTGGTAGCACATCATCAGACCATGAGAAGCTGATGAGTATTTAAAGAAGCCAGAGCCGCAGAGCCAAGGGCCAAGAGCAAAGACCAAGAGAGCTAAGGAGCCAGAGCCTAAGTGCCAAGATAATGGGGGACATGACATAGCTGAAAGACAAAGTATGAAGAAGTCATGCAGTTGATGTTGGTAAAAGTAGGAGTGGCAAATCAGAAGGCAAATCTAAAGTACCATTCTACGTTTCACCAAGAACACTTAGAGAAAAACAGATGCAGACGTAGAGCAGAAGTCTATGACCTAACAAGTGTTTAAGGCTTCTAGCCACAAGAAGATGTCAAGCTTAATGGAATTGGTTAGAAGAACATCAACTATGATCATGAGTCACTGTGAACTGCAAGAGGAGATCGATCTTCAAAGTCAAATATCAGCAAGCACCAAGAAGATGATCAAAATAATGCTACTAAGTACAATAAGATGAAGACCATATATGCCATCTTAGCAACACCTCCAATATACTTCAAAAAACAGGAATTGGGGTCGATGGATCTTTATCTGTGTGACCGAATTGGGGTCAGACGATCCTGGTCTAAGTGAACGAATTACCGAGTCTAAGTGACTCGATGCCGAGACTTAGTAATTCGAAGGAACCTCAGTGGTTCAAATGTAAAATGGTCTGTTGGGCCTATATCCTTAGTGGATATCTTACTCGTGGAGTTGAAGAGTGGAATGGAGTTGTTTAGTCTCCAAACCATTTAAAACCTCTTGTGTCTTTTTCTTTACGTCCTTTACATTATGAAAATTATAACTGCTATATTTGTTATGTGTTTGCCTATCCATAAGACTTAATTTAGAGTTGAGATTTCTTAGTAAATCTTCAAGGGGAGTTTTCAAACTTATATTCCGATGTGCATAGATAATTTTAATTAATTAATTATTTGGTAATACTCCAATAAGTAATTGAAAAGTTTTAAAGATCTATTCAATCTCCCCTTTTAGATCTCTATTGTGCCTTTACAAAATAAAAATTGGTATCAGAGCGAAGTTCTCACGAATATCTAAAGCTTACACTTTGAGTTGATCCAAGGCACTAAACTAAAACCAGTTCTAAGCTAAGTAATAGAAGTCAAATACATATTCAGAATAAAGATGAACTTATATGTTGAAATCTCTATGTGGATGTATATATATTATAATGTCAATGATTTGCTTGATGCTATCTAGAATTGATCCACGTGCGCAAATAAAGTCATTACTGTTATCAGGCAAGCCTAACAAGGCTAAGATTAAATAGCAGATCGAGCTATCCATCTATAGGAAACTGTAGGTGCAGTCAGAGCTAAGTTGTTCATGGTCATAGCATTAAACTGTATGCTTGAAGATGTTAGAATTTTCACCTCTGCCAAAGGAGTTTGAGAAGTCTTGCCAACCGTGATCAAGGGCAAAGCTTCATTCTAAGTCACTTATGTCCCTGAATAAAGGATCGCTGTGACGCCCCCAAAATAGGTATACATCACCCATTCTGAGTCGCCAAATATATGGTACAGAAATCAAATACAAACTTCTTTTATACAATATGAAAAAACGTAGCTGAGAGTTTTCACACGAATATTGTCTAAAGGAGTCTTCATTACAATTATTATCACACTATTTTATAAAATAGTGAGGACTACTATAGCCACCATCTCGGACCATCACTCCGTTCCCTGACTAGTCCCGGCTACGTTCTCATTTCCTGAAGAGAACAATGAAAGCAAAAGGGTGAGCTCAACTAGCCTAGTAAGAAATATTATGACTAAGATAATGCAGAATAAATTATCGTTAGCCTTCAACAATGTTAAACTAATAAACAACAAGTTTAACTGCAGCGGAACAAACAATCCATTAGAAAAGTCAAGTAGAATATGATATGTACTATCTTCTATGATTTAAAAAGTTTATAAACAACTTTATCGCTGAGACTCAACTTAATAAATAATCCACATCATCGAATCATCCATGCACTATGGGTCAAGGATATTCATTAGTATCACGTCCATGAATTATCCATGCATTATGGGCCAAGGATATTCGTATAATCATTAATGGTCATGATCATACCAGCAACTGCCCATCAATGCACTATAGGCCAATGAGGACTTTTACCACATCATTTGTAACATTACGGGTCATGATTATACCGAATGATCCCTGGTTATAATCATACCAATCAACAGTCCATCTATGCACTACGACCAAAGATGACTTTCATCACAATATAAGCACGAGGATGATGACAACGATATAAGAATTCAATTAATAAAAGCAAATGATAAATTTTAAAGATTTATAATTTAATTTATCCAGAATTTAATAATGTCCAAATTGTCAATATGATACTGCTTTATGGAATAAAATTCAAGAATAATAATATATCAAAAATGATTTGGACCGAAAAGAAATTAATTTTTATCATGAATAGTACTCCGGGTGAATAGTACCTGAGTAAATAGTACCTCGTGAATAGTACTTTGGGAATAGTACCCTGTGAATAGTACTTTATGAATTGTACTCGTGAATTGTACTTTGTAAATAGTACCCGTGAATAGTACTTTGTGAATAGTATCCCGTGAATAGTACTTTGTGAATAGTACCATATAAATGAATAGTACTCATGAACAGTACTCCGACATGAAAAGCTTAAAATTCTACTAATTTCACGGAGTATAAAAGTAATACTTTAACAAAATGAGGGTATAATCAGGAATACGAGACGAAATAATATTACTCACAAATTACAGAGTATGGAAGAAAATATTATTTCATATGAATACTGAACAAAAATAATATCCCTTACCTTAAAAGAAGACTGGATACTGGAATTGTGAAGTAGCAGAATACTCTTCTTCTTCCTCTCTATAGCTTCTCTCTCTATAATTATTCTTGTGAGTCTTAGTGAATTGGTGAGAATGAAAAAAGAATGAGTTTCTATTTATAGGAAAATATAGTTTCGATAATTACACGTTTTGGGGCTCGAATTATTACAGTATAGTACCTTCATCTTTTCCTCTATTTTTAATTTAGTCCTGCAAGTATTATCAATCTTGCACTACCTCCCCTAATAGTAATGCATGTGAACCAATAGTTTCATTCATGTAAGCAAATAGTTATATGCATGTGAATAAATAGCAATTAATTGTTCATTTATCCGATTAATTATCCGATTAGTCAATATAACCTCCAAAAATCAATTATTATCGAAATAAATGTCAATTTTCACTAAAACTAATAATCCCAACACAATGAAAATATCAATTTCATTTTTAATCAACACAAATTTATTCATCATTAATATTATAACTAACAATATTTAATAACCAGATCATTCCCAAAAAAGAAGGGGCTTTCCGATAAGGATTTCTCCCTATTGGCTCACAATTAGGTGACCAAACCCCTTTTCTCGACAGAACTTTCTAGACATCGTCAATAATGTAAATAATAATATGAATAACTTTGTCGTCTCAATTATTGATTTAATAATATAAAATATTATGCAGATGATGTGACGCCCCCAAAATAGGTCCAATCTACCCAACCCATTTTGAGTTGCCAAAATGCATGGTACAGAAAATAACTCAACTTTACACTATTATTATCCTGAAAACAAGAATCTGTAGAAGCAGTTGGTTGTGAGATACTAATATAGACCCACTAAAGATATCTCATCCTAAATGATAAGTTAGAATTAAACATCAATAGCCTTCATCATTTGTAATATAATACAGATGTATTAGAAATCATAAGATCTTAAAACTTTTCAACCATAGTTGTAGTGGAATGAGCAATCCAGTTAGAAGAGTCAAATAGACCATAAGGTCTATTATCTTCTCCATGTTAAAAGTCCACCAACAACGTTTTATCCCTGTAATATCAAATAACAGTTTCTGTCCACAATCACGTGTATAACTCATAATCATAATTGTGGTTCTAAATTCCTCTTCTCATCCACGACGAAGATAATTTTTATCACCTGTCTTTACGTGAAACATCAAAGATCATGGTTATACCAAATCACAGTTCCTATTCATAATCATACTAATAATTTTATCTTTGCACTACGGACCAAAGATATTCGTCAACAGTTCATCTTTGCACTACTGGCCAATGATATTCAACAACAGGTCATCTTTGTACTACAAGCCAAAGATATTCAATAACAGATCATCTTTGCACTACAGGCCAAAGATATTCAAGAACAGATCATCTTTGCACTACAGGCCAAAGATATTCAACAACAGATCATCTTTGCACTACAGGCCAAAAATATTCAACAACAGATCATCTTTGCACTACAGACCAAAGATATTAATATCTCAAAAAAATATATAATCATTTCAGAATTTATATAAACAATAATTATAACCATGTTGATCAATTCACCTTTGCACTTAAGCTAAAGATATTCAATTATAAATTCAATGGTCATGATCATACCAGTCAACAATTCAACTTTGCACTACTGGCCAAAGAGAACCCATAGTCACGATCATACCAATAATCTACCCATCTTTACACTCAAGTCAAAGAGAAATTTCATCACCAGGATTATAAAAATGTTATATATGATAATAAAAATAATATGATCAACAACTACATTTAATTTCAAGAGTAAGATTCATAAATCAACGATAATTTGGTCAGAAAAAAACCAATTTTATCGTGAATAGTACTCTGTGAATAGTAACTCATGAATAGTAACTCGTGAATAGTACTCCGTATTCGTACATAGTACCGTATACGTAAATAATGTCATATACGTAAATAGTATCATATACATGAATAGTGCCGTATACGTGAATAGTGTCGTATACGTGAATAGTAACTCCAACAAAAAAAGGTAGAAATTCCACAATAAAATTTATATCAATAATTCGGCATAATGATATTGAAGAAAATAATATCATATAAGAAGAAAATAGCATCTCTTACTATCCCTTACCTCAAAAGAGCAGTACTTCTGACTGGAATATCGAATATGACGTTGAAGAAAATTTGTACTGAATAGCAACTCTCAAAGTATCTAAATACTCACAAAAATATGTTCGATAATATAGAGAGAGAAAGAGAGAAAACTTGTTTCTGGTATGATTTTCAATTCTAACTAAGCACCCTATTTATAGGAAAATGTTAGAATGCCGAAGCAGACTTAACCTGCTACCTGATGGCTTTACCTGTTACTATTCATGCCCACCACATTTGAAATAAAATTTCAGCATATTTCTCACCAATCAAAAGTGGGCCCACCAATTTTAGAAATTTCTAAAATATTTTATCATTTAAACAATAATCAGAAACTTCAATAATTCATAATAAATAGCCCTTTTATTAGAAAAATATGAATTTTATGTCCACTCCATCGAAAATTAAATTCTCTACAACTTCGTAGCTTTAAGTTTTTCCAAATTCCAAACGAAAAATGACCGAAATCCATATACGGACGATTTTTAACACATCTTAAAATTCATAACAAATCATACGTTTATTTTTAACGGTTCAAAATTTGTGGACATATACTCAACTTATATATGTATAACATATCCAAAAATCACAACGATCCAACGGTCGGATTAAAATTATAACTCATACAATAGAGTTTTAAGAATACCAATTTGATTTTTTAATACCTCCACTCTGACAAAATACTGATAAAATACCTCAACATTAATTCTTTCATTTATAACCACATAAAATAAATAAATCCATCATTTATATCCACATCAAATAAATATTTCGTTATCATATAAATTAATAATTAATTATTCACAAATAATATTACAGAATCACAATTATGACAATCAGGTTGTTTTCATGAAAGAGGGGGCTTTCCGATAAGGATTTCTCCTTACTGGCATGCAATTAGGTGACCAAACTTCTCCTTAGACAGAACTTTCTTAGACATTACCAATAATACTATCTAATAATTTTATTCAAATAATATGAATTATTGATCTGATAATAAAAATTACTGTGCAGTGAAAATTATTGAAATAACAATAATATAAAATATCAACGTAGCAGTTATTGAATCAATAAAATAAAATATTGAACAGTAATTACTGTAAAAATTATTGAGTAGTGCCTTCTTACGTAAGAATCAATAATTCAACAATACTATGCAATACCATGTGCTACTGTGTACCCACGCGTATTACTGTATTTTAACCACCAGGTATTCCAACAGTGTTAACGGTAACAACTACGCCATTATTTATAAAAACTCAAATTTGTCATTTTCTTCATCCGACCGTTTTTCGTTATGGGACCCATAAATGACGGCGTCATTGTACGAATATTCCCCGACAACAAGAATATTCCACGACCAATGTAACATTCCATATTTTTTTAAAATGTAAGTTATAAATATTTATTGATTTATATAAATATTTATTGGATGCGTTTATTATTGAATAAGTAATTGTTCAATTTGATTGAGTTTATTTAGTTAATTATTTATTTGCTAAATAATTAATGTAATTAGTTAATTATTTATTTGTTAAATAATTATTGTGTTATGTGGATTGAATTATGTGATTAAGTAATTTATTTAATAAATTGTTATTTCATAAAGTTTGAAAAATAACTATGTTATAAAGAGTTATTAAATTAAATTAAAGTAATTTTAATTTAGTGTTACCAAACAAGGTGTAAGTATATTAATCTTTTATTTTATAAATGGGTTGCCAAACAAGGCCTTATGACTTTTGAAATTCTTGTTAATTTTAAATTATATTACAATTAGAATAAAACAAATATATAAATAAAATATATTTATATTTATAAGATTATACGTTATATGTTTGGTATCTTTAAACTTTCACATCAGTTGCCAATATTAGGCTCAATAGAACTGAACAATATATTCTATTAACTTTCTGAAAATTATAACATTCACTAAGGGTCTAATGACCACGAATCATGTCCACAGTTATAAGTAGTCTTTCAATTTTAACTTTAACAGTCATAAGACTATAAGGACTCCACGTACTTAGGGGGATCAACCCTTCGTACAATATATTGTGCACAACCATTTTAACGCTAAGCGTAAATCTCTATTAAAAGAGTTGTTCATCTCAGTATTTAGAATACAAGTCCGCACCAAAGTAAGTTTGGTTTGGATAAGTTTTCAAGGTAATTTGGAGTTCAACGGACATCAACTAAGGATTAGTTGAATACAAGATAATAACACTATGTTATTGAATGATCATACTGAATAAACATTTCGTTCTAAGTTCATGCTTTAGGAATAATCTAATAGCATAACAATTCAATAACTTATCATACCTTGCTTTGAACAACGTTAAGCTAAGGTTACATCTTAGAATTTAATATCAAGCATGCACAACAAATAATAACTTGAACGATAAACTAAAGGTACTTGCATGCTAATATAACAAGTTTAGAGTTAAGAAAACTTGCACAATTATAAAAGTAGAGTTAGAGAACTTTCATAAGTGTAACATAACAGTGAAAAGTAACCTTGCTGAATAATAAAGTAGCAAAGGTTAGGGAACTTGTCTCGTGTGTAGGTTAAATAATTACTATTCACGTTCACCCCAAGTCCTACACATACCATATGCATTGACAATACACATTAGTTACACTAACATTACCTTTATGAGTTCCTTTATTACTCTTAGTATAGCTACTAACTAAGTTTAAGTTTAAACAACATCACATCTTTCATGAACATTACTTTTTAGCTTTATTACAACTACTTAAATGATCATGCCAAAATTCACACTTAGAGAACTTCGCGTACAACTTTTCCTTTCTTAGTGTCTCCAATGTCAGACGTAAATGTTCCACGTGTTCTTCTTGAGTTTTGGAATACACCAGAATGTCGTCGATAAACACCACTACGAACTTGTCTAAGAATGGTTTAAATACCCTGTTCATCAGATCCATGAACGCGGCAGGGGCATTTGTTAAACCAAAAGACATCACCAGAAACTCGTAATGTCCGTACCGAGTTCTGAATGATGTTCTAGGTATATCCTCCTTTCTTACCTTCAATTGGTGATACCCACTTCTCAAATCTATTTTTGAGAAGTATTTAGCACCCTTCAACTGATCAAACAAGTCATCTATTCTAGGTAACGGATACCTATTCTTAATAGTGACCTTGTTTAACTCCCTATAATCAATGCAAAGACGCATTGATCCGTCCTTCTTCTTCACAAATAATACCGGCGCTCCCCACGGTGACACGCTTGGTTGAATATACTTCTTGTCCAGTAGTTCTTGCAGTTGCACCATGAGTTCCTTCATTTCTACCGGAGCCATTCTGTACGGGGCCTTCGATATAGGTGCTGTTCCCGGCGCTAAGTCGATCACGAACTCAGTTTCTCGGTCAGGCGGAAGTCCTGGCAAATCCTCCGGAAATACATCAACGAATTCTCTAACCACTGGTATCTCCTCCAGTTTTACACCCTTCTTCTGAGTATCGACTATGTAAGCTAAATAGGCCACACAACCTTGACTCAACAACTTCTTGTCCTGCATAATCGTCAGACATTTCATTTGTCTAGGCGATTTGCTACCATGGAAAACTACCTTTGACGGAGTCATAAGGTTTACACACTTCTTTTGGCAGTCAATTACCGCTCCGTATTTAAACAACCAATCCATTCCCAAAATTACATCAAATTCCCCGAGTCTAATCGGAATCAAATCTACCAACAAGATATTCTCCTTAATGTTCACCCTACAGTTCTTGTATACGAATCTAACAGGGATTACTTCCTTATTCGTAATTTTTATGTTCAAAGGAAAATTCAGTTCTTCTCTAGGAAATTCTAACCTCTTGGCAAATTCATCAGATATAAACGAGCAAGTAGCACCCGAATCAAATAATACATATGCATTAATATCATTGATTGGGATAATACCTGACACCACATCTTTTGATTGCACAGCATCTTGCACAGTCATGTTGAAGGTTCTGGCTGTGGGTTTGTTTGATGCTGTAGGTCCTGTAATGGCCCATGTACTTCCATTGTTACCTCCATTGCTTCTGGTTGTCCCTCCCTCCTTCTTCTTAGGGCATTCACGAGCAAAATGATCCTTGGATCCGCACGTGAAGCACGCCTTCTTCTTCGGTTGAGTGCAACTTGGGGCGATGTGACCCTCCTGGCCACAATTGTAGCAAACTCGTTTCCCCATCAAGAACTACTGGACAAGAAGTATATTCAACCAAGCGTGTCACCGTGGGGAGCGCCGATATTATTTGTGAAGAAGAAGGACGGATCAATGCGTCTTTGCATTGATTATAGGGAGTTAAACAAGGTCACTATTAAGAATAGGTATCCGTTACCTAGAATAGATGACTTGTTTGATCAGTTGAAGGGTGCTAAATACTTCTTGAAAATAGATTTGAGAAGTGGGTATCACCAATTGAAGGTAAGAAAGGAGGATATACCTAGAACAGCATTCAGAACTCGGTACGGACATTACGAGTTTCTGGTGATGTCTTTTGGTTTAACAAATGCCCCTGCCGCGTTCATGGATCTGATGAACAGGGTATTTAAACCATTCTTAGACAAGTTCGTTGTGGTGTTTATCGACGACATTCTGGTGTATTCCAAAACTCAAGAAGAACACGTGGAACATTTACGTCTGACATTGGAGACACTAAGAAAGGAAAAGTTGTACGCGAAGTTCTCTAAGTGTGAATTTTGGCTCGATCGTGTATAATTTTTGGGTCATGTTATTGACAAAGATGGGATTTCAGTAGATCCATCGAAAGTGGAAGCTGTAATCAATTGGGAACAACCAAGAACACCTTCGGAGGTGAGGAGTTTCTTGGGGCTGGCCGGTTAGTTAAATAATTAATGTAATTAGTTAATTATTTATTTGTTAAATAATTAATGTGTTATGTGGATTGAATTATGTGATTAAGTAATTTATTTAATAAATTGTTATTTCATAAAGTTTGACAAATAACTATGTTATAAAGAGTTATTAAATTAAATTAAAGTAATTTTAATTTAGTGTTACCAAACAAGGTGTAAGTATATTAATCTTTTATTTTATAAATGGGTTGCCAAACAAGGCCTTTTGGCTTTTGAAATTCTTGTTAATTTTAAATTATATTACTAATAGAATAAAACAAATATATAAATAAAATATATTTATATTTATAAGATTATACGTTATATGTTTGGTAACTGATAAGAGTAAATAGACTTATTATTGCCATAACAGTTATTTTACGTGTATGATTTATCAGTTTTACGCTCAGTTTTAATACCTAGTCTATTGCTGAGAGAATTAAGAAAAGAGAAAGGAAAAGTTCAGAGAGTTTAAGAAGAAGTCAAGTGCGTGATTTTCAAAACAGATTTTGTTAACAAGGTTTTTTTAACAACAAAAGGTAGGTGCTTATAACCTTAAATTATGTGTATGTAATCATATATGTTTCACGCTTTATACTTACTGTGAATTTGATAGTCTGTGTTCTTGAAAGTCATTCACTCTGTTAAGGTTTTTACCAAAAATTATCTGTAAAACATGTTCTAGAATTGGTTATGATGTTACATGTTTTTATTGTTATAATTGTTATAGTTAGCATATATATGTGTGTTGTATGCTAAATTATGTATTCAAGAAATGGATTTTTCACAGTGGAAACATGTGAGTACGAACTTGAGTGTAGAATCTATCAAAGGTTATATATATATAATTGTATGCTAACTGAGAAATTGGACTATACATGTTAATTGGGATATATATTGGTATACTTGTATTTCAAAGGAATCAAATTTGGTTAATAACAGTGTAAATTACATTCACTGCAAATTGATATTTCGTCAATGGAGTTTTTGTTTTAAAATGAGTGTTTTCAAAGAATTAGTTATGATGGTGTTGATTAGTGGTTGATAATTAGTATATAGTTGATTGTTAACTTTTATGTGTAATTTTTATGAAGTTATATATGTTGTTGGATGTCATTGACCGTTAAAAATAAGTTAGACAGTAGCTTTTCTCTGTCTTTCTGGGTTGGTTCTGTGAGTTGCGGCGCCCCAGCATCAAAATTCACGCCCCAGCGCCAAATTTAACGCCCTGGCGCCAAGGTTCGCGCCCCAGCGCCAAAAATGGGCCAGTAGCTCGCGCCCAGCGCTGTAGCTCACGCCCCAGCGCTGAAGCTCGCGCCCCAGCGCCGGAAAAGTGTCCTAGTTGGGCAGTCTTGACCTCCTGTAGTAAAACGGCCATAAGTTTTTCATACGAACTCCGATTGAGATAATTCAAGATGATTCGGAAAGAGGTCGAGTAGACCTACAACTTTCATTCTTTAAGTTTTTTAATTTGAGGTCTGTAACAGTAGTCAAAATGGCCATCTTTAGGACTATTGTGTATTTGGAGCCAATCGGAGGGCGTCGGGATGCATGAATGCAAGTGCAACCCTTTGGGTATTAGTATAACTTAATGATAACATGTTGAACATGTATTAGGATGTTCTATCAAGTTGTTAATGTACATATTGTGCAATGGCATGATCATTTAAGTAGTTGTAATAAAGCTAAAAAGTAATGTTCATGAAAGATGTGATGTTGTTTAAACTTAAACTTAGTTAGTAGCTATACTAAGAGTAATAAATGAACTCATAAAGGTAATGTTAGTGTAACTAATGTGTATTGTCAATGCATATGATATGTGTAGGACTTGGGGTGAACGTGAATAGTAATTATTTAACCTACACACGAGACAAGTTCCCTAACCTTTGCTACTTTATTATTCAGCAAGGTTACTTTTCACTGTTATGTTACACTTATGCAAGTTCTCTAACTCTACTTTTATAATTGTGCAAGTTTTCTTAACTCTAGACTTGTTATATTAGCATGCAAGTACCTTTAGTTTATCGTTCAAGTTATTATTTGTTGTGCATGCTTGATATTAAATTCTAAGATGTAACCTTAGCTTAACGTTGTTCAAAGCAAGGTATGATAAGTTATTGAATTGTTATGCTATTAGATTATTCCTAAAGCATGAACTTAGAACGAAATGTTTATTCAGTATGATCATTCAATAACATAGTGTTATTATCTTGTATTCAACTAATCCTTAGTTGATGTCCGTTGAACTCCAAATTACCTTGAAAACTTATCCAAACCAAACTTACTTTGGTGCGGACTTGTATTCTAAATACTGAGATGAACAACTCTTTTAATAGAGGTTTACGCTTAGCGTTAAAATGGTTGTGCACAATACATTGTACGAAGGGTTGATCCCCCTAAGTACGTGGAGTCCTTATAGTCTTATGACTGTTAAAGTTAAAGTTGAAAGATTACTTATAACTGTGGACATGATTCGTGGTCATTAGACCCTCAGTGAATGTTATAATTTTCAAAAAGTTAATAGAATATATTGTTCAGTTCTATTGAGCCTAATATTGGCAATTGATGTGAAAGTTTAAAGATTTACTTATTGTTATTTCAAGTGGGCCTTGTTTGCTCACTCTTGCCTGTATAATTTCTTACAGCTAAAGTTGAAACGGGTGACGTACCTAGCACCAGTAAAGGAAAAGGAAAGATGAATAAATACTGAACACTTGTAATAGTTTTGATAGTTTACTTTCAGAATTTGATTTAAAGATTGTAATGAAGTTATTTAATTTTTCGCATTTGAATGATTGTTGTTAAAGGTTGGATAACCTGGGAGATTTCTTTTATTTAAGTTTAATCCTATATGGGCAGGTTTTCTTTTATTATTCAATTCTATTATGATTGGGTAGTTAGAAATGAATATTTTAATTACGTGAACACCAAATCTTGAGGTAATGAAGTACCGGGATTTGGGGGTGTCACAACCAAACAAATATTTTCCGACAAAAATAAATATTTTATAACCACTTGCTTATATAAAATATATACATATATCACCCTTAACTTTAACTTTTTTATCAATTTAAACATTTACTGAATAGTATTTATAAGAAAAATTGAATACTTTTATTTCATAAAATTCGTGGTCTTACAATCTCCCCTCCTTATGAAATTTCGTACTCGAAATTTACGTACCTGGTATTTCGAAGAGTTGAGAATACCTTGCTTTCATTTCAGATTCTATCTCCTCGATCATCATGATTTCTCCATTGTTCATTCCCTGTATTTCAGAAATCATTCTAGAATACAGCTTCAAAACAAAGGTTAATTGACTTATCACAATTTGTCAACTTAAGTAAGAAAATTCAGCTTAGGTAGGACACACACTAGCGAAGGGTATTACTCGTCTCTTCCCTCTTAGTTCTATTCCCTGATCTTCACCAGAGACCATATCCCTAAGCTTTGATACCAAATGTGACGCCCCCAAAATAAGTCCAATCTACCCAACCCATTTTGAGTCGCCAAATACATGGTACAGAAAATAACTACAACTTTATTACTACAATTATCGTGTAAAATACAACAACACATATGTTGTGAGTTTTGATACAAATATATACCAACTGTGACTCTCATCCCAACCTTGGATAGCACATCACAATGTTACCTTACATAAAGGTACAGTCAATAACTATTTTAGAAATTAAAATCTTTGAAAAGTGCTCAAGGAAACCTTCGTACATGGGAGGCCATGCTTCTAGGTTATAATAGATATCATATGTCCACAGAATTATCCTTGGTTGACCCAATAGACCCCAAAGAAAAACGAGAAGATTACTATCATGTTCTTTCCAATGGTGAGTCTTCTCTTGACATATAATTATCTACATTGTCTCAATTTGAGTATTATATTTTAACCAAACTCCAAGATTATATAGGTAGTGCTCGTAGATATACTCAGCGAGTGGATGTGCACAACCTTGCCTTATGATAACACAAAGTTGTAGATCATTAAACATCTTGGATGATAGTGGCAAAACACCCTTCCAACGTTGGGTTCGCCTCCCCCTATTTGATTCACCAAATATAACTACTAAATGATGTATAAAATAGAACACACTATTTTAAAGTTCCCAATAAAATTATTTTCATACTGTTTAGAGAGAACCTCCACAGCTAGAGACCACTGTTCTATTCCTCTGTTACCCCCGCTCGACCCAGCTACACTCTTATTACTTGAAAAGAATTGTGAACTAGAAGGGTGAGCACAACTAGCCCAGTAAAGAATATCATGACTAAAGATAATTAAATTATCAATAGCCTTCATCAGTAATAAATCAGAGATTTAGAACATATAGTAGATGATAAAACTTTTCAACCATAGTTGTAGTGGAATGAGCAATCCATTAGAAGAGTCAAATAGACCATAAGGTCTATTATCTTCTCCATGTTAAAAGTCCACCAATAACATTTTATCCCTGTAATATCAAATAACAGTTTCTGTCCACAATCACGTGTATAACTCATAATCATAATTGTGGTTCTAAATTCCTCTTCTCATCCATGACGAAAATAATTTTCATCACCTGTCTTTACCTGAAACATCAAAGATCATGGTTATACCAAATCACAGTTCCTATTCATAATCATACTAATAATTTCATCTTTGCACTACGGGCCAAAGATATTCATCAACAGTTCATCTTTGCACTACTGGCCAATGATATTCAACAACAGGTCATCTTTGTACTACAAGCCAAAGATATTCAATAACAGATCATCTTCGCACTACAGGCCAAAGATATTCAACAACATATCATCTTTGCACTACAGGCCAAAGATATTCATTAACAGAATCATCTTTGCACTACAGGCCAAAGATATTCAACAACAGATCATCTTTGCACTACAGGCCAAAGATATTAATATCTCAAAAAAATATATAATCATTTCAGAATTTATATAAACAATAATTATAACCATGTTGATCAATTCACCTTTACACTTAAGCTAAAGATATTCAATTATAAATTCAATGGTCATGATCATACCAGTCAACAATTCAACTTTGCACTACTGGCCAAAGAGAACCCATAGTCACGATCATACCAATAATCTACCCATCTTTACACTCAAGTCAAAGAGAAATTTCATCACCAGGATTATAAAAATGTTATATATGATAATAAAAATAATATGATCAACAACTGCATTTAATTTCAAGAGTAAGATTCATAAATCAACGATAATTTGGTCAGAAAAAAACTAATTTTATCGTACATAGTACTCTGTGAATAGTAACTCATGAATAGTAACTCGTGAATAGTACTCCGTATTCGTACATAGTACCGTATACGTAAATAATGTCATATACATAAATAGTACCATATATATGAATAGTACTGTATACGTGAATAGTGTCGTATACGTGAATAGTAACTCCAACAAAAAAGATAGAAATTCCACAATAAAATTCATATCAATAATTCGGCATAATGATATTGAAGAAAATAATATCATATAAAAAGAAAATAACATCCCTTACTATCCCTTACAATCCCGTACTATCCCTTACCTCAAAAGAGCAGTACTTCTGACTGGAATATCGAATATGACGCTGAAGGAAACTTGCACTGAATAGCAACTCTCAAAGTATCTAAATACTCACAAAAATATGTTCGATAATATAGAGAGAGAAAGAGAGAAAACTTGTTTCTGGTATGATTTTCAATTCTAACTAAGCACCCTATTTATAGGAAAATGTTAGAATGCCGAAGCAGACTTAACCTGCTACCTGATGGCTTTACCTGTTACTATTCATGCCCACCACATTTGAAATAAAATTTCAGCATATTTCTCACCAACCAAAAGTGGGGCCCACCAATTTTAGAAATTTCTAAAATATTTTATCATTTAAACAATAATCAGAAACTTCAATAATTCATAATAAATAGCCCTTTTATTAGAAAAATATGAATTTTATGTCCACTCCATCGAAAATTAAATTCTCTACAACTTCGTAGCTTTAAGTTTTTCCAAATTCCAAACGAAAAATGACCGAAATCCATATACGGACGATTTTTAACACATCTTAAAATTCATAACAAATCATACGTTTATTTTTAACGGTTCAAAATTTGTGGACATATACTCAACTTATATATGTATAACATATCCAAAAATCACAACGATCCAACGGTCGGATTAAAATTATAACTCATACAATAGAGTTTTAAGAATACCAATTTGATTTTTTAATACCTCCACTCTGACAAAATACTGATAAAATACCTCAACATTAATTCTTTCATTTATAACCACATAAAATAAATAAATCCATCATTTATATCCACATCAAATAAATATTTCGTTATCATATAAATCAATAATTAATTATTCACAAATAATATTACAGAATCACAATTATGACAATCAGGTTGTTTTCATGAAAGAGGGGGCTTTCCGATAAGGATTTCTCCTTACTGGCATGCAATTAGGTGGCCAAACTTCTCCTTAGACAGAACTTTCTTAGACATTACCAATAATACTATCTAATAATTTTATTCAAATAATATGAATTATTGATCTGATAATAAAAATTACTGTGCAGTGAAAATTATTGAAATAACAATAATATAAAATATCAACGTAGCAGTTATTGAATCAATAAAATAAAATATTGAACAGTAATTACTGTAAAAATTATTGAGTAGTGCCTTCTTACGTAAGAATCAATAATTCAACAATACTATGCAATACCATGTGCTACTGTGTACCCACGCGTATTACTGTATTTTAACCACCAGGTATTCCAACAGTGTTAACGGTAACAACTACGCCGTTATTTATAAAAACTCAAATTTGTCATTTTCTTCATCCGACCGTTTTTCGTTATGGGGCTCATAAATGACGGCGTCATTGTACGAATATTTCCCGACAACAAGAATATTCCACGACCAATGTAACATTCCATATTTTTTTAAAATGTAAGTTATAAATATTTATTGATTTATATAAATATTTATTGGATGCGTTTATTATTGAATAAGTAATTGTTCAATTTGATTGAGTTTATTTAGTTAATTATTTATTTGCTAAATAATTAATGTAATTAGTTAATTATTTATTTGTTAAATAATTATTGTGTTATGTGGATTGAATTATGTGATTAAGTAATTTATTTAATAAATTGTTATTTCATAAAGTTTGAAAAATAACTATGTTATAAAGAGTTATTAAATTAAATTAAAGTAATTTTAATTTAGTGTTACCAAACAAGGTGTAAGTATATTAATCTTTTATTTTATAAATGGGTTGCCAAACAAGGCCTTATGACTTTTGAAATTCTTGTTAATTTTAAATTATATTACAATTAGAATAAAACAAATATATAAATAAAATATATTTATATTTATAAGATTATACGTTATATGTTTGGTATCTTTAAACTTTCACATCAGTTGCCAATATTAGGCTCAATAGAACTGAACAATATATTCTATTAACTTTCTGAAAATTATAACATTCACTGAGGGTCTAATGACCACGAATCATGTCCACAGTTATAAGTAGTCTTTCAACTTTAACTTTAACAGTCATAAGACTATAAGGACTCCACGTACTTAGGGGGATCAACCCTTCGTACAATGTATTGTGCACAACCATTTTAACGCTAAGCGTAAATCTCTATTAAAAGAGTTGTTCATCTCAGTATTTAGAATACAAGTCCGCACCAAAGTAAGTTTGGTTTGGATAAGTTTTCAAGGTAATTTGGAGTTCAACGGACATCAACTAAGGATTAGTTGAATACAAGATAATAACACTATGTTATTGAATGATCATACTGAATAAACATTTCGTTCTAAGTTCATGCTTTAGGAATAATCTAATAGCATAACAATTCAATAACTTATCATACCTTGCTTTGAACAACGTTAAGCTAAGGTTACATCTTAGAATTTAATATCAAGCATGCACAACAAATAATAACTTGAACGATAAACTAAAGGTACTTGCATGCTAATATAACAAGTTTAGAGTTAAGAAAACTTGCACAATTATAAAAGTAGAGTTAGAGAACTTTCATAAGTGTAACATAACAGTGAAAAGTAACCTTACTGAATAATAAAGTAGCAAAGGTTAGGGAACTTGTCTCGTGTGTAGGTTAAATAATTACTATTCACGTTCACCCCAAGTCCTACACATACCATATGCATTGACAATACACATTAGTTACACTAACATTACCTTTATGAGTTCCTTTATTACTCTTAGTATAGCTACTAACTAAGTTTAAGTTTAAACAACATCACATCTTTCATGAACATTACTTTTTAGCTTTATTACAACTACTTAAATGATCATGCCAAAATTCACACTTAGAGAACTTCGCGTACAACTTTTCCTTTCTTAGTGTCTCCAATGTCAGACGTAAATGTTCCACGTGTTCTTCTTGAGTTTTGGAATACACCAGAATGTCGTCGATAAACACCACTACGAACTTGTCTAAGAATGGTTTAAATACCCTGTTCATCAGATCCATGAACGCGGCAGGGGCATTTGTTAAACCAAAAGACATCACCAGAAACTCGTAATGTCCGTACCGAGTTCTGAATGCTGTTCTAGGTATATCCTCCTTTCTTACCTTCAATTGGTGATACCCACTTCTCAAATCTATTTTTGAGAAGTATTTAGCACCCTTCAACTGATCAAACAAGTCATCTATTCTAGGTAACGGATACCTATTCTTAATAGTGACCTTGTTTAACTCCCTATAATCAATGCAAAGACGCATTGATCCGTCCTTCTTCTTCACAAATAATACCGGCGCTCCCCACAGTGACACGCTTGGTTGAATATACTTCTTGTCCAGTAGTTCTTGCAGTTGCACCATGAGTTCCTTCATTTCTACCGGAGCCATTCTGTACGGGGCCTTCGATATAGGTGCTGTTCCCGGCGCTAAGTCGATCACGAACTCAATTTCTCGGTCAGGCGGAAGTCCTGGCAAATCCTCCGGAAATACATCAACGAATTCTCTAACCACTGGTATCTCCTCCAGTTTTACACCCTTCTTCTGAGTATCGACTATGTAAGCTAAATAGGCCACACAACCTTGACTCAACAACTTCTTGTCCTGCATAATCGTCAGACATTTCATTTGTCTAGGCGATTTGCTACCACGGAAAACTACCTTTGACGGAGTCATAAGGTTTACACACTTCTTTTGACAGTCAATTACCGCTCCGTATTTAAACAACCAATCCATTCCCAAAATTACATCAAATTCCCCGAGTCTAATCGGAATCAAATCTACCAACAAGATATTCTCCTTAATGTTCACCCTACAGTTCTTGTATACGAATCTAACAGGGATTACTTCCTTATTCGTAATTTCTATGTTCAAAGGAAAATTCAGTTCTTCTCTAGGAAATTCTAACCTCTTGGCAAATTCATCAGATATAAACGAGCAAGTAGCACCCGAATCAAATAATACATATGCATTAATATCATTGATTGGGATAATACCTGACACCACATCTTTTGATTGCACAGCATCTTGCACAGTCATGTTGAAGGTTCTGGCTGTGGGTTTGTTTGATGTTGTAGGTCCTGTAATGGCCCATGTACTTCCATTGTTACCTCCATTGCTTCTGGTTGTCCCTCCCTCCTTCTTCTTAGGGCATTCACGAGCAAAATGATCCTTGGATCCGCACGTGAAGCACGCCTTCTTCTTCGGTTGAGTGCAACTTGGGGCGATGTGACCCTCCTGGCCACAATTGTAGCAAACTCGTTTCCCCATCAAGAACTACTGGACAAGAAGTATATTCAACCAAGCGTGTCACCGTGGGGAGCGCCGATATTATTTGTGAAGAAGAAGGACGGATCAATGCGTCTTTGCATTGATTATAGGGAGTTAAACAAGGTCACTATTAAGAATAGGTATCCGTTACCTAGAATAGATGACTTGTTTGATCAGTTGAAGGGTGCTAAATACTTCTTGAAAATAGATTTGAGAAGTGGGTATCACCAATTGAAGGTAAGAAAGGAGGATATACCTAGAACAGCATTCAGAACTCGGTACGGACATTACGAGTTTCTGGTGATGTCTTTTGGTTTAACAAATGCCCCTGCCGCGTTCATGGATCTGATGAACATGGTATTTAAACCATTCTTAGACAAGTTCGTAGTGGTGTTTATCGACGACATTCTGGTGTATTCCAAAACTCAAGAAGAACACGTGGAACATTTACGTCTGACATTGGAGACACTAAGAAAGGAAAAGTTGTACGCGAAGTTCTCTAAGTGTGAATTTTGGCTCGATCGTGTATAATTTTTGGGTCATGTTATTGACAAAGATGGGATTTCAGTAGATCCATCGAAAGTGGAAGCTGTAATCAATTGGGAACAACCAAGAACACCTTCGGAGGTGAGGAGTTTCTTGGGGCTGGCCGGTTAGTTAAATAATTAATGTAATTAGTTAATTATTTATTTGTTAAATAATTAATGTGTTATGTGGATTGAATTATGTGATTAAGTAATTTATTTAATAAATTGTTATTTCATAAAGTTTGACAAATAACTATGTTATAAAGAGTTATTAAATTAAATTAAAGTAATTTTAATTTAGTGTTACCAAACAAGGTGTAAGTATATTAATCTTTTATTTTATAAATGGGTTGCCAAACAAGGCCTTTTGGCTTTTGAAATTCTTGTTAATTTTAAATTATATTACTAATAGAATAAAACAAATATATAAATAAAATATATTTATATTTATAAGATTATACGTTATATGTTTGGTAACTGATAAGAGTAAATAGACTTATTATTGCCATAACAGTTATTTTACGTGTATGATTTATCAGTTTTACGCTCAGTTTTAATACCTAGTCTATTGCTGAGAGAATTAAGAAAAGAGAAAGGAAAAGTTCAGAGAGTTTAAGAAGAAGTCAAGTGCGTGATTTTCAAAACAGATTTTGTTAACAAGGTTTTTTTAACAACAAAAGGTAGGTGCTTATAACCTTAAATTATGTGTATGTAATCATATATGTTTCACGCTTTATACTTACTGTGAATTTGATAGTCTGTGTTCTTGAAAGTCATTCACTCTGTTAAGGTTTTTACCAAAAATTATCTGTAAAACATGTTCTAGAATTGGTTATGATGTTACATGTTTTTATTGTTATAATTGTTATAGTTAGCATATATATGTGTGTTGTATGCTAAATTATGTATTCAAGAAATGGATTTTTCACAGTGGAAACATGTGAGTACGAACTTGAGTGTAGAATCTATCAAAGGTTATATATATATAATTGTATGCTAACTGAGAAATTGGACTATACATGTTAATTGGGATATATATTGGTATACTTGTATTTCAAAGGAATCAAATTTGGTTAATAACAGTGTAAATTACATTCACTGCAAATTGATATTTCGTCAATGGAGTTTTTGTTTTAAAATGAGTGTTTTCAAAGAATTAGTTATGATGGTGTTGATTAGTGGTTGATAATTAGTATATAGTTGATTGTTAACTTTTATGTGTAATTTTTATGAAGTTATATATGTTGTTGGATGTCATTGACCGTTAAAAATAAGTTAGACAGTAGCTTTTCTCTGTCTTTCTGGGTTGGTTCTGTGAGTTACGGCGCCCCAGCATCAAAATTCACGCCCCAGCGCCAAATTTAACGCCCTGGCGCCAAGGTTCGCGCCCCAGCGCCAAAAATGGGCCAGTAGCTCGCGCCCAGCGCTGTAGCTCACGCCCCAGCGCTGAAGCTCGCGCCCCAGCGCCGGAAAAGTGTCCTAGTTGGGCAGTCTTGACCTCCTGTAGTAAAACGGCCATAAGTTTTTCATACGAACTCCGATTGAGATAATTCAAGATGATTCGGAAAGAGGTCGAGTAGACCTACAACTTTCATTCTTTAAGTTTTTTAATTTGAGGTCTGTAACAGTAGTCAAAATGGCCATCTTTAGGACTATTGTGTATTTGGAGCCAATCGGAGGGCGTCGGGATGCATGAATGCAAGTGCAACCCTTTGGGTATTAGTATAACTTAATGATAACATGTTGAACATGTATTAGGATGTTCTATCAAGTTGTTAATGTACATATTGTGCAATGGCATGATCATTTAAGTAGTTGTAATAAAGCTAAAAAGTAATGTTCATGAAAGATGTGATGTTGTTTAAACTTAAACTTAGTTAGTAGCTATACTAAGAGTAATAAATGAACTCATAAAGGTAATGTTAGTGTAACTAATGTGTATTGTCAATGCATATGGTATGTGTAGGACTTGGGGTGAACGTGAATAGTAATTATTTAACCTACACACGAGACAAGTTCCCTAACCTTTGCTACTTTATTATTCAGCAAGGTTACTTTTCACTGTTATGTTACACTTATGCAAGTTCTCTAACTCTACTTTTATAATTGTGCAAGTTTTCTTAACTCTAGACTTGTTATATTAGCATGCAAGTACCTTTAGTTTATCGTTCAAGTTATTATTTGTTGTGCATGCTTGATATTAAATTCTAAGATGTAACCTTAGCTTAACGTTGTTCAAAGCAAGGTATGATAAGTTATTGAATTGTTATGCTATTAGATTATTCCTAAAGCATGAACTTAGAACGAAATGTTTATTCAGTATGATCATTCAATAACATAGTGTTATTATCTTGTATTCAACTAATCCTTAGTTGATGTCCGTTGAACTCCAAATTACCTTGAAAACTTATCCAAACCAAACTTACTTTGGTGCGGACTTGTATTCTAAATACTGAGATGAACAACTCTTTTAATAGAGGTTTACGCTTAGCGTTAAAATGGTTGTGCACAATACATTGTACGAAGGGTTGATCCCCCTAAGTACGTGGAGTCCTTATAGTCTTATGACTGTTAAAGTTAAAGTTGAAAGATTACTTATAACTGTGGACATGATTCGTGGTCATTAGACCCTCAGTGAATGTTATAATTTTCAAAAAGTTAATAGAATATATTGTTCAGTTCTATTGAGCCTAATATTGGCAATTGATGTGAAAGTTTAAAGATTTACTTATTGTTATTTCAAGTGGGCCTTGTTTGCTCACTCTTGCCTGTATAATTTCTTACAGCTAAAGTTGAAACGGGTGACGTACCTAGCACCAGTAAAGGAAAAGGAAAGATGAATAAATACTGAACACTTGTAATAGTTTTGATAGTTTACTTTCAGAATTTGATTTAAAGATTGTAATGAAGTTATTTAATTTTTCGCATTTGAATGATTGTTGTTAAAGGTTGGATAACCTGGGAGATTTCTTTTATTTAAGTTTAATCCTATATGGGCAGGTTTTCTTTTATTATTCAATTCTATTATGATTGGGTAGTTAGAAATGAATATTTTAATTACGTGAACACCAAATCTTGAGGTAATGAAGTACCGGGATTTGGGGGTGTCACAACCAAACAAATATTTTCCGACAAAAATAAATATTTTATAACCACTTGCTTATATAAAATATATACATATATCACCCTTAACTTTAACTTTTTTATCAATTTAAACATTTACTGAATAGTATTTATAAGAAAAATTGAATACTTTTATTTCATAAAATTCGTGGTCTTACAATCTCCCCTCCTTATGAAATTTCGTACTCGAAATTTACGTACCTGGTATTTCGAAGAGTTGAGAATACCTTGCTTTCATTTCAGATTCTATCTCCTCGATCATCATGATTTCTCCATTGTTCATTCCCTGTATTTCAGAAATCATTCTAGAATACAGCTTCAAAACAAAGGTTAATTGACTTATCACAATTTGTCAACTTAAGTAAGAAAATTCAGCTTAGGTAGGACACACACTAGCGAAGGGTATTACTCGTCTCTTCCCTCTTAGTTCTATTCCCTGATCTTCACCAGAGACCATATCCCTAAGCTTTGATACCAAATGTGACGCCCCCAAAATAAGTCCAATCTACCCAACCCATTTTGAGTCGCCAAATACATGGTACAGAAAATAACTACAACTTTATTACTACAATTATCGTGCAAAATACAACAACACATATGTTGTGAGTTTTGATACAAATATATACCAACTGTGACTCTCATCCCAACCTTGGATAGCACATCACAATGTTACCTTACATAAAGGTACAGTCAATAACTATTTTAGAAATTAAAATCTTTGAAAAGTGCTCAAGGAAACCTTCGTACATGGGAGGCCATGCTTCTAGGTTATAATAGATATCATATGTCCACAGAATTATCCTTGGTTGACCCAATAGACCCCAAAGAAAAACGAGAAGATTACTATCATGTTCTTTCCAATGGTGAGTCTTCTCTTGACATATAATTATCTACATTGTCTCAATTTGAGTATTATATTTTAACCAAACTCCAAGATTATATAGGTAGTGCTCGTAGATATACTCAGCGAGTGGATGTGCACAACCTTTCCTTATGATAACACAAAGTTGTAGATCATTAAACATCTTGGATGATAGTGGCAAAACACCCTTCCAACGTTGGGTTCGCCTCCCCCTATTTGATTCACCAAATATAACTACTAAATGATGTATAAAATAGAACACACTATTTTAAAGTTCCCAATAAAATTATTTTCATACTGTTTAGAGAGAACCTCCACAGCTAGAGACCACTGTTCTATTCCCCTGTTACCCCCGCTCGACCCAGCTACACTCTTATTACTTGAAAAGAATTGTGAACTAGAAGGGTGAGCACAACTAGCCCAGTAAAGAATATCATGACTAAAGATAATTAAATTATCAATAGCCTTCATCAGTAATAAATCAGAGATTTAGAACATATAGTAGATGATAAAACTTTTCAACCATAGTTGTAGTGGAATGAGCAATCCATTAGAAGAGTCAAATAGACCATAAGGTCTATTATCTTCTCCATGTTAAAAGTCCACCAATAACATTTTATCCCTGTAATATCAAATAACAGTTTCTGTCCACAATCACGTGTATAACTCATAATCATAATTGTGGTTCTAAATTCCTCTTCTCATCCATGACGAAAATAATTTTCATCACCTGTCTTTACCTGAAACATCAAAGATCATGGTTATACCAAATCACAGTTCCTATTCATAATCATACTAATAATTTCATCTTTGCACTACGGGCCAAAGATATTCATCAACAGTTCATCTTTGCACTACTGGCCAATGATATTCAACAACAGGTCATCTTTGTACTACAAGCCAAAGATATTCAATAACAGATCATCTTCGCACTACAGGCCAAAGATATTCAACAACATATCATCTTTGCACTACAGGCCAAAGATATTCATTAACAGAATCATCTTTGCACTACAGGCCAAAGATATTCAACAACAGATCATCTTTGTACTACAGGCCAAAGATATTAATATCTCAAAAAAATATATAATCATTTCAGAATTTATATAAACAATAATTATAACCATGTTGATCAATTCACCTTTACACTTAAGCTAAAGATATTCAATTATAAATTCAATGGTCATGATCATACCAGTCAACAATTCAACTTTGCACTACTGGCCAAAGAGAACCCATAGTCACGATCATACCAATAATCTACCCATCTTTACACTCAAGTCAAAGAGAAATTTCATCACCAGGATTATAAAAATGTTATATATGATAATAAAAATAATATGATCAACAACTGCATTTAATTTCAAGAGTAAGATTCATAAATCAACGATAATTTGGTCAGAAAAAAACTAATTTTATCGTACATAGTACTCTGTGAATAGTAACTCATGAATAGTAACTCGTGAATAGTACTCCGTATTCGTACATAGTACCGTATACGTAAATAATGTCATATACATAAATAGTACCATATATATGAATAGTACTGTATACGTGAATAGTGTCGTATACGTGAATAGTAACTCCAACAAAAAAGGTAGAAATTCCACAATAAAATTCATATCAATAATTCGGCATAATGATATTGAAGAAAATAATATCATATAAAAAGAAAATAACATCCCTTACTATCCCTTACAATCCCGTACTATCCCTTACCTCAAAAGAGCAGTACTTCTGACTGGAATATCGAATATGACGCTGAAGGAAACTTGCACTGAATAGCAACTCTCAAAGTATCTAAATACTCACAAAAATATGTTCGATAATATAGAGAGAGAAAGAGAGAAAACTTGTTTCTGGTATGATTTTCAATTCTAACTAAGCACCCTATTTATAGGAAAATGTTAGAATGCCGAAGCAGACTTAACCTGCTACCTGATGGCTTTACCTGTTACTATTCATGCCCACCACATTTGAAATAAAATTTCAGCATATTTCTCACCAACCAAAAGTGGGGCCCACCAATTTTAGAAATTTCTAAAATATTTTATCATTTAAACAATAATCAGAAACTTCAATAATTCATAATAAATAGCCCTTTTATTAGAAAAATATGAATTTTATGTCCACTCCATCGAAAATTAAATTCTCTACAACTTCGTAGCTTTAAGTTTTTCCAAATTCCAAACGAAAAATGACCGAAATCCATATACGGACGATTTTTAACACATCTTAAAATTCATAACAAATCATACGTTTATTTTTAACGGTTCAAAATTTGTGGACATATACTCAACTTATATATGTATAACATATCTAAAAATCACAACGATCCAACGGTCGGATTAAAATTATAACTCATACAATAGAGTTTTAAGAATACCAATTTGATTTTTTAATACCTCCACTCTGACAAAATACTGATAAAATACCTCAACATTAATTCTTTCATTTATAACCACATAAAATAAATAAATCCATCATTTATATCCACATCAAATAAATATTTCGTTATCATATAAATCAATAATTAATTATTCACAAATAATATTACAGAATCACAATTATGACAATCAGGTTGTTTTCATGAAAGAGGGGGCTTTCCGATAAGGATTTCTCCTTACTGGCATGCAATTAGGTGGCCAAACTTCTCCTTAGACAGAACTTTCTTAGACATTACCAATAATACTATCTAATAATTTTATTCAAATAATATGAATTATTGATCTGATAATAAAAATTACTGTGCAGTGAAAATTATTGAAATAACAATAATATAAAATATCAACGTAGCAGTTATTGAATCAATAAAATAAAATATTGAACAGTAATTACTGTAAAAATTATTGAGTAGTGCCTTCTTACGTAAGAATCAATAATTCAACAATACTATGCAATACCATGTGCTACTGTGTACCCACGCGTATTACTGTATTTTAACCACCAGGTATTCCAACAGTGTTAACGGTAACAACTACGCCGTTATTTATAAAAACTCAAATTTGTCATTTTCTTCATCCGACCGTTTTTCGTTATGGGGCCCATAAATGACGGCGTCATTGTACGAATATTCCCCGACAACAAGAATATTCCACGACCAATGTAACATTCCATATTTTTTAAAATGTAAGTTATAAATATTTATTGATTTATATAAATATTTATTGGATGCGTTTATTAT
Organism: Panax notoginseng; assembly: GCA_016801055.1. Classification (NCBI taxonomy): domain Eukaryota; kingdom Viridiplantae; phylum Streptophyta; class Magnoliopsida; order Apiales; family Araliaceae; genus Panax; species Panax notoginseng. Next base: position 32,293,062 of record CM029020.1, on the reverse strand, counting down.
TGAATAAGTAATTGTTCAATTTGATTGAGTTTATTTAGTTAATTATTTATTTGCTAAATAATTAATGTAATTAGTTAATTATTTATTTGTTAAATAATTATTGTGTTATGTGGATTGAATTATGTGATTAAGTAATTTATTTAATAAATTGTTATTTCATAAAGTTTGAAAAATAACTATGTTATAAAGAGTTATTAAATTAAATTAAAGTAATTTTAATTTAGTGTTACCAAACAAGGTGTAAGTATATTAATCTTTTATTTTATAAATGGGTTGCCAAACAAGGCCTTATGACTTTTGAAATTCTTGTTAATTTTAAATTATATTACAATTAGAATAAAACAAATATATAAATAAAATATATTTATATTTATAAGATTATACGTTATATGTTTGGTATCTTTAAACTTTCACATCAGTTGCCAATATTAGGCTCAATAGAACTGAAAAATATATTCTATTAACTTTCTGAAAATTATAACATTCACTGAGGGTCTAATGACCACGAATCATGTCCACAGTTATAAGTAGTCTTTCAACTTTAACTTTAACAGTCATAAGACTATAAGGACTCCACGTACTTAGGGGGATCAACCCTTCGTACAATGTATTGTGCACAACCATTTTAACGCTAAGCGTAAATCTCTATTAAAAGAGTTGTTCATCTCAGTATTTAGAATACAAGTCCGCACCAAAGTAAGTTTGGTTTGGATAAGTTTTCAAGGTAATTTGGAGTTCAACGGACATCAACTAAGGATTAGTTGAATACAAGATAATAACACTATGTTATTGAATGATCATACTGAATAAACATTTCGTTCTAAGTTCATGCTTTAGGAATAATCTAATAGCATAACAATTCAATAACTTATCATACCTTGCTTTGAACAACGTTAAGCTAAGGTTACATCTTAGAATTTAATATCAAGCATGCACAACAAATAATAACTTGAACGATAAACTAAAGGTACTTGCATGCTAATATAACAAGTTTAGAGTTAAGAAAACTTGCACAATTATAAAAGTAGAGTTAGAGAACTTTCATAAGTGTAACATAACAGTGAAAAGTAACCTTGCTGAATAATAAAGTAGCAAAGGTTAGGGAACTTGTCTCGTGTGTAGGTTAAATAATTACTATTCACGTTCACCCCAAGTCCTACACATACCATATGCATTGACAATACACATTAGTTACACTAACATTACCTTTATGAGTTCCTTTATTACTCTTAGTATAGCTACTAACTAAGTTTAAGTTTAAACAACATCACATCTTTCATGAACATTACTTTTTAGCTTTATTACAACTACTTAAATGATCATGCCAAAATTCACACTTAGAGAACTTCGCGTACAACTTTTCCTTTCTTAGTGTCTCCAATGTCAGACGTAAATGTTCCACGTGTTCTTCTTGAGTTTTGGAATACACCAGAATGTCGTCGATAAACACCACTACGAACTTGTCTAAGAATGGTTTAAATACCCTGTTCATCAGATCCATGAACGCGGCAGGGGCATTTGTTAAACCAAAAGACATCACCAGAAACTCGTAATGTCCGTACCGAGTTCTGAATGCTGTTCTAGGTATATCCTCCTTTCTTACCTTCAATTGGTGATACCCACTTCTCAAATCTATTTTTGAGAAGTATTTAGCACCCTTCAACTGATCAAACAAGTCATCTATTCTAGGTAACGGATACCTATTCTTAATAGTGACCTTGTTTAACTCCCTATAATCAATGCAAAGACGCATTGATCCGTCCTTCTTCTTCACAAATAATACCGGCGCTCCCCACGGTGACACGCTTGGTTGAATATACTTCTTGTCCAGTAGTTCTTGCAGTTGCACCATGAGTTCCTTCATTTCTACCGGAGCCATTCTGTACGGGGCCTTCGATATAGGTGCTGTTCCCGGCGCTAAGTCGATCACGAACTCAGTTTCTCGGTCAGGCGGAAGTCCTGGCAAATCCTCCGGAAATACATCAACGAATTCTCTAACCACTGGTATCTCCTCCAGTTTTACACCCTTCTTCTGAGTATCGACTATGTAAGCTAAATAGGCCACACAACCTTGACTCAACAACTTCTTGTTCTGCATAATCGTCAGACATTTCATTTGTCTAGGCGATTTGCTACCATGGAAAACTACCTTTGACGGAGTCATAAGGTTTACACACTTCTTTTGGCAGTCAATTACCGCTCCGTATTTAAACAACCAATCCATTCCCAAAATTACATCAAATTCCCCGAGTCTAATCGGAATCAAATCTACCAACAAGATATTCTCCTTAATGTTCACCCTACAGTTCTTGTATACGAATCTAACAGGGATTACTTCCTTATTCGTAATTTCTATGTTCAAAGGAAAATTCAGTTCTTCTCTAGGAAATTCTAACCTCTTGGCAAATTCATCAGATATAAACGAGCAAGTAGCACCCGAATCAAATAATACATATGCATTAATATCATTGATTGGGATAATACCTGACACCACATCTTTTGATTGCACAGCATCTTGCACAGTCATGTTGAAGGTTCTGGCTGTGGGTTTGTTTGATGCTGTAGGTCCTGTAATGGCCCATGTACTTCCATTGTTACCTCCATTGCTTCTGGTTGTCCCTCCCTCCTTCTTCTTAGGGCATTCACGAGCAAAATGATCCTTGGATCCGCACGTGAAGCACGCCTTCTTCTTCGGTTGAGTGCAACTTGGGGCGATGTGACCCTCCTGGCCACAATTGTAGCAAACTCGTTTCCCCATCAAGAACTACTGGACAAGAAGTATATTCAACCAAGCGTGTCACCGTGGGGAGCGCCGATATTATTTGTGAAGAAGAAGGACGGATCAATGCGTCTTTGCATTGATTATAGGGAGTTAAACAAGGTCACTATTAAGAATAGGTATCCGTTACCTAGAATAGATGACTTGTTTGATCAGTTGAAGGGTGCTAAATACTTCTTGAAAATAGATTTGAGAAGTGGGTATCACCAATTGAAGGTAAGAAAGGAGGATATACCTAGAACAGCATTCAGAACTCGGTACGGACATTACGAGTTTCTGGTGATGTCTTTTGGTTTAACAAATGCCCCTGCCGCGTTCATGGATCTGATGAACATGGTATTTAAACCATTCTTAGACAAGTTCGTAGTGGTGTTTATCGACGACATTCTGGTGTATTCCAAAACTCAAGAAGAACACGTGGAACATTTACGTCTGACATTGGAGACACTAAGAAAGGAAAAGTTGTACGCGAAGTTCTCTAAGTGTGAATTTTGGCTCGATCGTGTATAATTTTTGGGTCATGTTATTGACAAAGATGGAATTTCAGTAGATCCATCGAAAGTGGAAGCTGTAATCAATTGGGAACAACCAAGAACACCTTCGGAGGTGAGGAGTTTCTTGGGGCTGGCCGGTTAGTTAAATAATTAATGTAATTAGTTAATTATTTATTTGTTAAATAATTAATGTGTTATGTGGATTGAATTATGTGATTAAGTAATTTATTTAATAAATTGTTATTTCATAAAGTTTGACAAATAACTATGTTATAAAGAGTTATTAAATTAAATTAAAGTAATTTTAATTTAGTGTTACCAAACAAGGTGTAAGTATATTAATCTTTTATTTTATAAATGGGTTGCCAAACAAGGCCTTTTGGCTTTTGAAATTCTTGTTAATTTTAAATTATATTACTAATAGAATAAAACAAATATATAAATAAAATATATTTATATTTATAAGATTATACGTTATATGTTTGGTAACTGATAAGAGTAAATAGACTTATTATTGCCATAACAGTTATTTTACGTGTATGATTTATCAGTTTTACGCTCAGTTTTAATACCTAGTCTATTGCTGAGAGAATTAAGAAAAGAGAAAGGAAAAGTTCAGAGAGTTTAAGAAGAAGTCAAGTGCGTGATTTTCAAAACAGATTTTGTTAACAAGGTTTTTTTAACAACAAAAGGTAGGTGCTTATAACCTTAAATTATGTGTATGTAATCATATATGTTTCACGCTTTATACTTACTGTGAATTTGATAGTCTGTGTTCTTGAAAGTCATTCACTCTGTTAAGGTTTTTACCAAAAATTATCTGTAAAACATGTTCTAGAATTGGTTATGATGTTACATGTTTTTATTGTTATAATTGTTATAGTTAGCATATATATGTGTGTTGTATGCTAAATTATGTATTCAAGAAATGGATTTTTCACAGTGGAAACATGTGAGTACGAACTTGAGTGTAGAATCTATCAAAGGTTATATATATATAATTGTATGCTAACTGAGAAATTGGACTATACATGTTAATTGGGATATATATTGGTATACTTGTATTTCAAAGGAATCAAATTTGGTTAATAACAGTGTAAATTACATTCACTGCAAATTGATATTTCGTCAATGGAGTTTTTGTTTTAAAAGGAGTGTTTTCAAAGAATTAGTTATGATGGTGTTGATTAGTGGTTGATAATTAGTATATAGTTGATTGTTAACTTTTATGTGTAATTTTCATGAAGTTATATATGTTGTTGGATGTCATTGACCGTTAAAAATAAGTTAGACAGTAGCTTTTCTCTGTCTTTCTGGGTTGGTTCTGTGAGTTGCGGCGCCCCAGCATCAAAATTCACGCCCCAGCGCCAAATTTAACGCCCTGGCGCCAAGGTTCGCGCCCCAGCGCCAAAAATGGGCCAGTAGCTCGCGCCCAGCGCTGTAGCTCACGCCCCAGCGCTGAAGCTCGCGCCCCAGCGCCGGAAAAGTGTCCTAGTTGGGCAGTCTTGACCTCCTGTAGTAAAACGGCCATAAGTTTTTCATACGAACTCCGATTGAGATAATTCAAGATGATTCGGAAAGAGGTCGAGTAGACCTACAACTTTCATTCTTTAAGTTTTTTAATTTGAGGTCTGTAACAGTAGTCAAAATGGCCATCTTTAGGACTATTGTGTATTTGGAGCCAATCGGAGGGCGTCGGGATGCATGAATGCAAGTGCAACCCTTTGGGTATTAGTATAACTTAATGATAACATGTTGAACATGTATTAGGATGTTCTATCAAGTTGTTAATGTACATATTGTGCAATGGCATGATCATTTAAGTAGTTGTAATAAAGCTAAAAAGTAATGTTCATGAAAGATGTGATGTTGTTTAAACTTAAACTTAGTTAGTAGCTATACTAAGAGTAATAAATGAACTCATAAAGGTAATGTTAGTGTAACTAATGTGTATTGTCAATGCATATGGTATGTGTAGGACTTGGGGTGAACGTGAATAGTAATTATTTAACCTACACACGAGACAAGTTCCCTAACCTTTGCTACTTTATTATTCAGCAAGGTTACTTTTCACTGTTATGTTACACTTATGCAAGTTCTCTAACTCTACTTTTATAATTGTGCAAGTTTTCTTAACTCTAGACTTGTTATATTAGCATGCAAGTACCTTTAGTTTATCGTTCAAGTTATTATTTGTTGTGCATGCTTGATATTAAATTCTAAGATGTAACCTTAGCTTAACGTTGTTCAAAGCAAGGTATGATAAGTTATTGAATTGTTATGCTATTAGATTATTCCTAAAGCATGAACTTAGAACGAAATGTTTATTCAGTATGATCATTCAATAACATAGTGTTATTATCTTGTATTCAACTAATCCTTAGTTGATGTCCGTTGAACTCCAAATTACCTTGAAAACTTATCCAAACCAAACTTACTTTGGTGCGGACTTGTATTCTAAATACTGAGATGAACAACTCTTTTAATAGAGGTTTACGCTTAGCGTTAAAATGGTTGTGCACAATACATTGTACGAAGGGTTGATCCCCCTAAGTACGTGGAGTCCTTATAGTCTTATGACTGTTAAAGTTAAAGTTGAAAGATTACTTATAACTGTGGACATGATTCGTGGTCATTAGACCCTCAGTGAATGTTATAATTTTCAAAAAGTTAATAGAATATATTGTTCAGTTCTATTGAGCCTAATATTGGCAATTGATGTGAAAGTTTAAAGATTTACTTATTGTTATTTCAAGTGGGCCTTGTTTGCTCACTCTTGCCTGTATAATTTCTTACAGCTAAAGTTGAAACGGGTGACGTACCTAGCACCAGTAAAGGAAAAGGAAAGATGAATAAATACTGAACACTTGTAATAGTTTTGATAGTTTACTTTCAGAATTTGATTTAAAGATTGTAATGAAGTTATTTAATTTTTCGCATTTGAATGATTGTTGTTAAAGGTTGGATAACCTGGGAGATTTCTTTTATTTAAGTTTAATCCTATATGGGCAGGTTTTCTTTTATTATTCAATTCTATTATGATTGGGTAGTTAGAAATGAATATTTTAATTACGTGAACACCAAATCTTGAGGTAATGAAGTACCGGGATTTGGGGGTGTCACAACCAAACAAATATTTTCCGACAAAAATAAATATTTTATAACCACTTGCTTATATAAAATATATACATATATCACCCTTAACTTTAACTTTTTTATCAATTTAAACATTTACTGAATAGTATTTATAAGAAAAATTGAATACTTTTATTTCATAAAATTCGTGGTCTTACAATCTCCCCTCCTTATGAAATTTCGTACTCGAAATTTACGTACCTGGTATTTCGAAGAGTTGAGAATACCTTGCTTTCATTTCAGATTCTATCTCCTCGATCATCATGATTTCTCCATTGTTCATTCCCTGTATTTCAGAAATCATTCTAGAATACAGCTTCAAAACAAAGGTTAATTGACTTATCACAATTTGTCAACTTAAGTAAGAAAATTCAGCTTAGGTAGGACACACACTAGCGAAGGGTATTACTCGTCTCTTCCCTCTTAGTTCTATTCCCTGATCTTCACCAGAGACCATATCCCTAAGCTTTGATACCAAATGTGACGCCCCCAAAATAAGTCCAATCTACCCAACCCATTTTGAGTCGCCAAATACATGGTACAGAAAATAACTACAACTTTATTACTACAATTATCGTGCAAAATACAACAACACATATGTTGTGAGTTTTGATACAAATATATACCAACTGTGACTCTCATCCCAACCTTGGATAGCACATCACAATGTTACCTTACATAAAGGTACAGTCAATAACTATTTTAGAAATTAAAATCTTTGAAAAGTGCTCAAGGAAACCTTCGTACATGGGAGGCCATGCTTCTAGGTTATAATAGATATCATATGTCCACAGAATTATCCTTGGTTGACCCAATAGACCCCAAAGAAAAACGAGAAGATTACTATCATGTTCTTTCCAATGGTGAGTCTTCTCTTGACATATAATTATCTACATTGTCTCAATTTGAGTATTATATTTTAACCAAACTCCAAGATTATATAGGTAGTGCTCGTAGATATACTCAGCGAGTGGATGTGCACAACCTTGCCTTATGATAACACAAAGTTGTAGATCATTAAACATCTTGGATGATAGTGGCAAAACACCCTTCCAACGTTGGGTTCGCCTCCCCCTATTTGATTCACCAAATATAACTACTAAATGATGTATAAAATAGAACACACTATTTTAAAGTTCCCAATAAAATTATTTTCATACTGTTTAGAGAGAACCTCCACAGCTAGAGACCACTGTTCTATTCCCCTGTTACCCCCGCTCGACCCAGCTACACTCTTATTACTTGAAAAGAATTGTGAACTAGAAGGGTGAGCACAACTAGCCCAGTAAAGAATATCATGACTAAAGATAATTAAATTATCAATAGCCTTCATCAGTAATAAATCAGAGATTTAGAACATATAGTAGATGATAAAACTTTTCAACCATAGTTGTAGTGGAATGAGCAATCCATTAGAAGAGTCAAATAGACCATAAGGTCTATTATCTTCTCCATGTTAAAAGTCCACCAATAACATTTTATCCCTGTAATATCAAATAACAGTTTCTGTCCACAATCACGTGTATAACTCATAATCATAATTGTGGTTCTAAATTCCTCTTCTCATCCATGACGAAAATAATTTTCATCACCTGTCTTTACCTGAAACATCAAAGATCATGGTTATACCAAATCACAGTTCCTATTCATAATCATACTAATAATTTCATCTTTGCACTACGGGCCAAAGATATTCATCAACAGTTCATCTTTGCACTACTGGCCAATGATATTCAACAACAGGTCATCTTTGTACTACAAGCCAAAGATATTCAATAACAGATCATCTTTGCACTACAGGCCAAAGATATTCAACAACATATCATCTTTGCACTACAGGCCAAAGATATTCAATAACAGAATCATCTTTGCACTACAGGCCAAAGATATTCAACAACAGATCATCTTTGCACTACAGGCCAAAGATATTAATATCTCAAAAAAATATATAATCATTTCAGAATTTATATAAACAATAATTATAACCATGTTGATCAATTCACCTTTACACTTAAGCTAAAGATATTCAATTATAAATTCAATGGTCATGATCATACCAGTCAACAATTCAACTTTGCACTACTGGCCAAAGAGAACCCATAGTCACGATCATACCAATAATCTACCCATCTTTACACTCAAGTCAAAGAGAAATTTCATCACCAGGATTATAAAAATGTTATATATGATAATAAAAATAATATGATCAACAACTGCATTTAATTTCAAGAGTAAGATTCATAAATCAACGATAATTTGGTCAGAAAAAAACTAATTTTATCGTACATAGTACTCTGTGAATAGTAACTCATGAATAGTAACTCGTGAATAGTACTCCGTATTCGTACATAGTACCGTATACGTAAATAATGTCATATACATAAATAGTACCATATATATGAATAGTACTGTATACGTGAATAGTGTCGTATACGTGAATAGTAACTCCAACAAAAAAGGTAGAAATTCCACAATAAAATTCATATCAATAATTCGGCATAATGATATTGAAGAAAATAATATCATATAAAAAGAAAATAACATCCCTTACTATCCCTTACAATCCCGTACTATCCCTTACCTCAAAAGAGCAGTACTTCTGACTGGAATATCGAATATGACGCTGAAGGAAACTTGCACTGAATAGCAACTCTCAAAGTATCTAAATACTCACAAAAATATGTTCGATAATATAGAGAGAGAAAGAGAGAAAACTTGTTTCTGGTATGATTTTCAATTCTAACTAAGCACCCTATTTATAGGAAAATGTTAGAATGCCGAAGCAGACTTAACCTGCTACCTGATGGCTTTACCTGTTACTATTCATGCCCACCACATTTGAAATAAAATTTCAGCATATTTCTCACCAACCAAAAGTGGGGCCCACCAATTTTAGAAATTTCTAAAATATTTTATCATTTAAACAATAATCAGAAACTTCAATAATTCATAATAAATAGCCCTTTTATTAGAAAAATATGAATTTTATGTCCACTCCATCGAAAATTAAATTCCCTACAACTTTGTAGCTTTAAGCTTTTCCAAATTCTAAACGAAAAATGACCGAAATCCATATACGGACGATTTTTAACACCTCTTAAAATTCATAACAAATCATACGTTAATTTTTAACGGTTCAAAATTTGTGGACATATACTCAACTTATATATGTATAACATATCCAAAAATTTTAACGATCTAACGGTCGGATTAAAATTATAACTCATGTAATAAAGCTTTAAGAACACCGATTTGATTTTTTAATACCTCCACCCTGACAAAATACTGATAAAACACGTCAACATTAATTCCTTCATTTATAACCATATAAAATAAATAAATCCATCATTTATATCCACATCAAATAAATATTTTCTTATCATATAAATCAAGAATTAATTATTCACAAATAATATTACAGAATCACAATTATGACAACCAGGTCGTTCCTAGGAAAGAGGGAGCTTTTCGATAAGGATTTCTCCTTACTGGCATGCAATTAGGTGGCCAAACCTCTCCTTAGACAGAACTTTCTTAGACATTACCAATAATGCTATCTAATAATATTATTCAAATAATATGAATTATTGATATGATAATGGGAAATACTGTGCAGTGACAATTATTGAAACAACAATAATATAAAATATCAACGTAGCAGTTATTGAATCAATAAAATAAAATATTGAACAGTAATTACTGTAACAATTATTGAGTAGTGCCTTCTTACGTAAGAATCAATAATTTAACAATACTACGTAATACCGTGTGCTACTGTGTACCCACGCGTATTATTGTATTTTAATCACCGGGTATTCCAACAGTGTTAATGGAAATAACTACGTTGTTATTTATAAAAAATTTAAATTTATCGTTTTCTTCATCCGACCGTTTTTCGTTATGGGGCCCACAAATGACTGCGCCATCATACGAATATTCCCCGACAACAAGAATATTCCACGACCAAACGAATATTCTGCGATAAAAATAAATATTTTATAACCACTTGCTTATTTAAAATATTTATATATATCACCCTTAACTTTAACCTTTTTATCAATTTAACCATTTACTGAATAGTATTTATAAGAAAAATTAAATACTTTTATTTCACAAAATTCGGGGTCTTACAGATGATACTGTGATAATAATTGAATCAATAATATGAGAGATATTATGCAGCAATTAGTGTAACAATAATTGAGTATAACTGAGTGACTTTTCACGTAAGCATCAATAATCAATACCGTGTGCTACTATGCAACCACGCGTATTACTGTACTTTTACTACCGGGTAGTTCAACAGTTTAACGATAAAACTTTCGCCGTTATTTTTATAAAAAGATATTTCTGTCGTTTTCTAACTCTGACAATACTTTCGTTATGGGTTCCACCAATGATTGTGCCGTCGTACGAATATTCCCTTTTAAAACGAATATTTTCTGACCAACCGAATATTTTATAACAACTTGCTTACTTTGTAAAATTTATAAATATTACCCACAACTATAACATTATATCAAATCCATACCATAATATTCAAAAATATATTTCGAGAAAAAATAAATCTTTATTCATAAAAGTTGGGGTCTTACAACCTCTCCTTCTTATAAAATTTCGTCATTAAAATTAGGGTACGTATGTGGTATGTCAAAGAGGTGAGGATACCTTAACTTCATTTCAGATTCTAACTCCCAGGTCATTTCCTCAACATCGTGGTTTCTACACAAAACTTTAACTTCAGGTATAACCTTGGAGCGTAGAATATGATCCTTCTTATCAAAGATTTTAACAAGTACCTCTTCATACGTTAAATCTTCCGCTATTTCGTCTGGTTCTAAATCAATAATGTGGTTCGGGTATTTCACATATTTATGTAACATAGATATCTGAAAAATATTATGAACACGAGATATACTTGGCGGTAAGGCAATTCTATAGGCCACAGTTCCTACTCAATCGAGGATTTCAAATGGGCCAATGAATCGATGATTGAGTTTTCCTCTCTTTCCAAATCTTGTAACTTCTTTCCATGGAGCAACACGTAACAACACATGATCTCCAACATTGAATTCCACATCCTTTCGATGAAGATCACCATAACTCTTTTGTCGATCTTGGGAGGTTTTTATACGTTACCGGATCATTTGAATATTTTTCGTTGTCATGCGTATCAATTCTGGACCTAACAACGTTGCTTCACCCACCTCATCCCAGCATACTGGAGAACGACACTTGCATCCATACAATTCCTCGAATGGAGCCATGCCAATACTTGCTTGATAACTATTATTGTAGGAGAATTCCACCAATGGCAAGAACTTGTCCCAACTTCCTTTGAAGTCAAGGACACATAGTCTTAATAGATCTTCAAGAGTTTGAATAGTTCTCTTCGACTACCCGTCTATTTGAGGATGATATGCCTAACTAAATCGTAAATCCGTGCCCATAGCTTTTTGCAAACTAACCCAAAATCGTGAAGTGAATCTTGGGTCTCGATCAGAAACTATGGATACTGGCATACCATGCAGTCTTACAATCTCATTTATGTATATACGAGCAAGAAGTTCAAGTGAATAAGTTTCTCATATAGGTAAGAAACGAGCAGACTTGGTCAATCTATCAACAATGACCCAAATTGCATCTATGCCTTGAGAAACATTGGGAAGACCAGTAACGAAGTCCATGGAAATGTGCTCCTACTTCCATTTTGGAATTTCAAGTGGTTGCAATGGACCTTTTGGCACTTGGTGCTCTGCCTTGACTCGTTGATAAGTTAGACACCTTGAGATAAACTCCGCTATTTCTCTCTTCATATTGCTCCACCAAAATATATATCGAAGATCACGATACATTTTGGTACTCCCATGATGGATTATAAATGGTGTGTTGTGCGCCTCCATCATGATTTTATACTTCAAGTCAGAGTAGTTTGGAACACAAAGTCTGAAGTTGACTCGAAGTATTCCTTTTTTAACGATTCTTGCTTCCGGGATAGCACCTTCTTGTACTTTCTTCTTCATACGCATCAGCTCCAAGTCTGTAGCTTGAGTAGCTTTAACTTTATCGATTAAAGTTGGTTCTACTCATATATTTTCCTTCATCACATGGGTCCCTGGAGTCTTTATCTCTATCTCCATCCTTTGTAAGCCATACAAAATGGGCCTTTGTGTTGACAATATCACACTCGTACCCGCATATGATCTTCTACTCAATGCGTCAGCTACTACGTTCGCTTTTCTAGGATGATATTAAATGGTATAATCGTAATCTTTCAACAGCTCAAGCTAACGTCGTTATCACATGTTGAGTTCCTTTTGGGTAAAGAAATATTTGTGGGTTTTATGATTCGTATAGATCTCCACTTTCTCCCATACAGGTAATGCCTCCAGATTTTAAGTGCAAAAATGACAGCTGCCAACTCTAGATCATAAGTAGGATAATTTCTCTTATATTCTTTGAGTTGTCGTGAGGCATAGGCTATGAATTTCCTATATTGCATGAGAACACATCCTAACCCTTTGCCTAAAACATCGCTGTATATGACAAATCCCTCTGAACCAGATGGTATTGTCAGAACAGGTGCTGAAATGAGTCTCCTCTCGAGTTCTTGAAAACTCTTCTCATATTCCTTGCTCCAACCGAATTTTGTATCTTTTCGAGTCAGCTGAGTTAATGGAGTAGCGATTCAAAAAAATTCTTCCACGAATCTCCGATAATAACCAGCTAAGCCCAGAAAGCTACGTACTTCGGTCACTGACTTAGGTTGCTCGCAGCTTTGAATTGATTTAATCTTTGCTGGGTCAACAAATATTCTATGATTTGATATCATGTGCCCAAGGAATGCTACTTCCTCAAGCCAGAACTCATATTTCTTCAACTTGACATAAAGCTTATTTTCACGAAGCTTTTGGAGCATTAGCCTCAAGTGTTGCTCATGATCTTCACGACTTTTGGAGTAAATGAGGATGTCATTAATAAAGACGACCACAAAGTGATCTAAATATTCTTTGAATACTCGGTTCATCATATTCATGAAGGCTGCAGGAGCATTAGTCAATCTAAAAGACATGACTAGGAATTCGTAATGCCCGTACCGAGTTCTGAAAGCAGTCTTTGGAATGTCAACAGCTTTAATCTTTAACTGGTGATATCCAGAACAAAGATCAATTTTTGAAAAGAATTTGGTGCCTTGCAACTGGTCAAACAGGTCATCAATGCGAGGCAATGTGTACCTATTTTTGATGGTGACATGATTTAAATCCCGATAATCAATACAAATTTGTATACTTCCATCTTTCTTCTTTACGAATAAAATAGGAGTACCCCAAGGAGACGTACTAGGATGAATGAAACCGATGTTTAACAATTCCTGTAGTTAGGTTTTTAACTCCTGAAGTTCAATAGGAGCCATTCGATATGGGACTTTAGAAATGGATTTTGTACCGGGTTCAAGGTCGATACAAAATTTGATTTCACGCTCTGGGGGTAGGCCAGAAAGTTCGTCAGGGAATATGTCAGGAAATTTATTAAAAATAGAAATATCATTCAAATTTGACGTATTTTTGTTTAAATCTGTGACATGGGCTAAGAAAGCTTGACATCCATTTTTTCAATAAACGAATAGCTTTATGACTTGATATGATAGTGATTGATTTTAGTGATTTGGTTGCTTGAATTCGCATAATAGGTTGGTTAGGAATATGAAAGCTAACAACCTTACGTAAATAATCAATTTTAGCACGATGAGTGGTTAACCAATCAATCCCTAACAGTGGTTAGCAAGTATTTTCAAAGAGATAAGATCGATAGGTAACGTGTGGTTGCCGATATGAATCAAACAAGACTTATAAACAGTGGATGTAATGAAGGTTTCTCCCAACGGAGTTTCAATAGATAAGTCAAAGTCTAATTTCTCTGTAGATAAATTTAAACATTGAGTGCAAGTAGGAGAAATAAAAGAATGGGTAGAACTGGTATCAAATAAGGTATAGACTTCGCTAGAGTTTATAATTAGCTTACCCGTGATAACCTCGTTCGAATTTCTCGCTTTTTGGGAGGTCACGACAAACGCTCTCCCTTGAACTACCGGCTTTGACTTCTCTAGGACGGCCTTTGGTGCCTCCATCCCAGCTGGACTTGACTTCAATGCACGACAAAATTGGGCTAGGTGACCTTCTCTTCCGCAATTATAACACGCTTTGGATTGATGCGTACAGTTCGGACTTATGTGTCCCTCCGCTCCGCATTTATAACATATGATCGGTGATTGTTCTCCTTCTTTAACAACGGGTGCTGGTGCTGACATCTTTCCATCATTATTGAATCTCCTCTTCTTGAAGATTCCACTTCTATTGTCTTGGCTATGATTACCACCAAAGTGATTACCATTTTTGGCATGTTGATTCCCTCCACGTTTGTTGTCACCGCTTCGATGACTGCTACCACTGGTATTATTATTTTACCGGCTGCTCTCTCTTGGTTGGGTTGACTCATTATCGTGCTCTAATAACTGAGCCCTATTTACAATATCTGAATACAAACACAGTTTGTGAGAAATGAGGTATTGACGTATTTCAGGTTTCAAACCTCTTAGAAACATCCGCATCATTCTCTCTTCATTATCAATCAAATGAGACGCAAATTGGGACAACTCGACAAACTAAGCTTCGTACTGCGACACGGTCATATTATTTTGCTCTAGTTTGATGAACTCCACCTCTTTCATGTGACGAATACTTTCTAGAAAGTACTTGTCATTGAATAGTTCTTGGAACTTTTTTCCAAGACATCTTCATTGCGGCAGGCTGAGTATGCTTTATAGATTCTCACCAGTAATCTGCCTCTCCTCGCAACATGAAGGTGGCAAAGGGAACCTTTTGCTCCTCGGAGCATCCCAAGACATCAAATATCTTGGTGATATGCTTTATCCACGTCTCCGCCTTAAGTGATTTTGGCTCTCCCAAAAACTCCGGTGGTCCCAGCTCCTTGAACTGCTTAGCAATGACCATCCGAGAGTTGCCAGTGTTTTCGCCTACATTTTGAACAGGAGTCTCTCTCGCCTGATGTTGAATGAATTGCATAAAGTCTCTGAACATCTAATCGTTCATCATCTGGTCAGTGTTATTGTTTACCTAAGGATTATTGCCTTCCTGATGCACATTATCCTGGGTATTGATCGTTGGTGGCTCAACAGTTTCATGTGCTTCATTGCTTATCTCGACATTTTCAGATGCCATTTTCAAACACTGCCACAAAACAAGGGTTAATTGACATATCACATATTATCCCTATACTCTGACCAACCAATTAAATAACAAATAAACTTAGGTAGGCCATACTAGCGAAGGAATTACCCGTCTCTGCCCTCCTAGTTCTAGTGTCACATCTCAGCCAGGGATCATATCCCTAAGCTTTGATACCAACTGTGACACCCCCAAAATAGGTATACATCACCCATTCTAAGTCGCCAAATACATGGTACAGAAATCAAATACAAACTTCTTTTATACAATACAACAAAACGTAGCTGAGAGTTTTTACACGAATATTGTCTAAAAGATAATATTCAAACTCAAAAAGGAGTCCTCATTACAATTATTATCACACTATTTTATAAAATAGTGAGGACTACTATAGCCACCATCTCGGACCATCACTCTGTTTCCCGACTTGTCCCGACTACGTTCTCATTTCCTGAAGAGAACAATGAAAGCAAAAGGGTGAGCTCAACTAGCCCAGTAAGAAATATTATAACTAAAATAATGCAGAATAAATTATCGTTAGCCTTCAACAGTGTTAAACTAATAAGCAAAAAGTTTAACTACAGCGGAACAAGCAATCCATTAGAAGAGTCAAGTAGAGCATGATATCTACTATTTTCTATGATTTAAAAAGTTTATAAACAAGTTTATCGCTGAGACTCAGCTTAATAAATAATCTACATCATTGAATCATCCCTGCACTATGGGCCAAGGATATTCATTAGTATCACGTCCACGAATTATCCATGCACTACGGGCCAAGGATATTCGTGTAATCATCAATGGTCGTGATCATACCAGCAACTGTCCATCAATGCACTACAGGCCAATGATGACTTTTACCACATCATTTATAACATTACAGGTCATGATTATACCGAATAATCCCTTGTCATAATCATACCAATCAACAGTCCATCTATGCACTACGGCCTAAGATGACTTTCATCACAATATAAACATGAGGATGATGACAATGATATAAGAATTCAATTAAATGAAAATAAATGATAAATTTTAAAGATTTATAATTTAATTTATCCAGAATTTAATAATATCCAAATTGTCAACATAATACTGCTTTGTGGAGTAAAATTCAAGAATAATATTATATCAAAAATAATTTGGACCGAAAAGAACTCAATTTTTATGATGAATAGTATCCCGGATGAATAGTACCCAAGTGAATAGTAACTCGTGAATAGTACTTCGAGAATAGTACCCAGTGGATAGTATTTTGTGAATAGTACTTGTGAATAGTACTTTGTAAATAGTACTCCATGAATAGTACTTTGTGAATAGTACCGTATAAATGAATAGTACTCATGGACAGTACTCCGGCATAAAAAGCTTAAAACTTAACAAGAATGTGCAGAAAATATCATTGTGAAACGATACTAGATGAAGCGCAAATTTCAAGGATATTCTACTAATTTCACGAAGTATAGAAGTAATACTTTAACAAAATGAGGGTATAATCAGGAATATGAGACGAAATAATATTACTTACATACTACAGAGTGTGGAAGAAAATATTATTCCTTATGAATACTGAACAAAAATAATATCCCTTACCTTAGAAGAAGACTTGATACTAGAATAATGAAGTAGCAGAATACTCTTCTTCTTCCTTTCTATAGCTTCTCTCTCTATAATTGCTCTTGTGAGTCTTAGTGAATTGGTGAGAATGAAAGAAGAATGAGCTTCTAATTTATAGGAAAACATATTTTCGATAATTGCACGTTTTGGGGGCTCGAATTATTACAGTATAGTACCTTCATCTTTTCCTCCATTTTTAATTTAGTCATGCAAGTATTATCAATCTTGCACCACCTTCCCTAGTAGTAATGCATGTTAACCAATAGTTCCATTCATGTGAGTAAATAGTTATATGCATGTGAACTAATAGCAATTAATTGCTCATTTATCCAATTAATTACCCGATTGGTTAATATAACCTCTAAAAATCAATTATTATCAAAATAAATATCGATTTTCACTAAAACTAATAATCCCAACACAATAGAAATATAAATTTCATTTTTAATCAACACGAACTTATTTATCATTAATATTATAACTCACAATATTTAACAATCAGACTATTCCCAGGAAACAGAGGGCTTTTCGATAAGGATTTCTCCCTATTGGCGCGCAATTAGGTGACCAAACCCCTTTCCTCGACATAACTTTCTAGACATCGTCAATAATGTAAATAATAATATGAATAACTTTGTCGTCTCAATTATTAATTTAGTAATATAAAATATTATGCAGATGATACTGTGACTGTAACGACCCCAAAATAGGTTCATTCCACCCAACCCATTCTGAGTCGTCAAATACATGGTACAGAAAACAACTACAACTTTATTACAACAATTGTCGTGCAAAATACAACAACACATATGCTGTGAGTTTGGATACAAATATATACCAAATGTGACTCATATTCTAACCGTGGACATCACCTCACAATAACACCTTACATAAAGGTATAGTCAAAAACTGCTTTAGAAATTAGAATCTTTGGGAAGTGCTCAAGGAAACCTTCGTACATGGGAGGCCACGCGTCTAGGTTATGATAGATATCATATGACCACAGAATTATCCTTGGTTGACCCAATAGACCCCAAAGAAAAACGAGAAGATTACTATCATATTCTTCCTAATGGTGAGTCTTCTCTTGACTTATCATTATCTCCACTATCTCTAATTGAGAATTATACTTCAAACAAATACCAAGATTATATAGGTAGTGCCCATAGATATACTCAGCAAGTGGACGAGCACAACCCTGTCCTATGATGACACGAGGTTGTATGTCATTAGACATCTTGTATGATAGTGACAAAACACCCTTCCAACGTTGGGTTCGCCTCACCCTATTTTCTTTACCAAATATAACTACTAAATGATGACCACCGTTATATTCCCTTGTTACCCCCGCTCGACCCAGCTACACTCTTATTACCTGAAAGGAATTGTGAAGCAAAAGGGTGAGCACAACTAGCTCAGTAAAGAATATCATGACTAAAGATAATTAAATTATCAATAGCCTTCATCAATAATAAATCAGAGATTTAGAACATATGGTAAATGATAAAAATTTCAACCATAGTTGCAGCGGAACGAGCAATCCATTAGAAGAGTCAAATAGACTATAAAGTCTATTATCTTCTCCATGTTAAAAATCTACCAACAATGTTTTATCCATGTAACATCACTCAACAGTTCCTTTCCACAATCATATGAATAACTCATAATCATAATTGTGACTATAAATTTTTCTTCGCACCCAGGACGAAGAATATTTTCATCACCTGTCTTTACCTGAAACATCAAAGATCATGGTTATACCAAATCACAATTCCTGTTTATAATCATACTAACAAATCCATCTTTGCACTACGGGCCAAAGATATTCATCAACAAACCATCTTTGCACTACGGGCCAAAGATATTCAACAACAGTTCATCTTTGCACTACAGGCCAAAGATATTCATCAACAGGCCATCTTTGCACTACATGCCAAAGATATTCATCAACAATTCATATTTGCACTACAGGCCAAATATATTCATATCTCGAAGAAATATATAATCATTTCAGAATTTATATAAACAATAATTATAACCATGTTGATCAATTCACCTTTGCACTTAAGCTTAAGATATTCAATTATAAATTCAATGGTCATGATCATACCAGTCACAATTCAACTTTGCACTACAGGCCAAAAAGAACCCTAGTCATGATCATACCAATAATCTATCCATCTTTACACTCCAGTGAAAGAGAATTTCAACATCAGGGTTATAAAAATGTTATATATGATGATAAAAATAATATGATCAACATATAGTTTTAATCTCAAGAGTAATATTCGTAACTCATGAATAGTAAATCGTGAATAGTAACTCATGAATAGTAACTCCGACATAAAAGATAGAAATTCCACGATAAAATCTATACCAATATTTCGGTATAATGATATTGAAAGAATAACATTACTTAAATTTATAAACAATTTATTTTAATTGTTTACACTTTACTAATTAATGCATTTAATCATCATAAAATGCCAACTCTTACAATTTCATCATCAATAACCAAAACCCTCATCAAAAATCTGCATATACCTCATATAGGATTCTCAAGCCATAAAATCCTATTTTCCAATTTTCTTTCTTCACAAAACATATTTAATTCATTTACTCATAACTAGACCATTTTTATGAAAAATACCAAATCAGTTCCAAAAATATTTCTTTTCTGGGATTTAGCATAATATAGTCCCATAGTGAACATATATTTTTCTCAGAATTTTTAAAAGTCATTTACTATTTTTCATATGGCCAAAATAGCCGAATATTTAGACATTTATCAAAAATTGTACTTTTGTCCAAAAATTCTGAAATTTACAGAGTATACTTCTATCATATACATGTACTCCCAATAAAAATTTCATCAATTTTGGAGTTAACCACAAGGAATTATAAGCGGTTACTTTTAAAATAGTCTTTTCTCATAAAATTCATAACTCTCAATCTATACATCCAAAAATCACCATTTTTGGACACAATCAATAAAACTCATCAAAATATCATTTTAAATTTTTTTAGAATTTTTGAAGATCAGAAAAATTACGAAACTGAAAATCATAACAACCCTTAAAATCCATTACTATCCCTTACAATCCCTTACAATCCCTTACCTCAAAAGAGCAGTACTTCTGACTGGATATCGGATATGATGCTGAAGGAAACTTGCACTGAATAGCAACTCTCAAAGTATCTAAATACTCACAAAATATGCTTCATAATATAGAGAGAGAAAGAGAGAAAACTTATGTTTCTGGTGTGATTTTCAATTCTAACTTAGCCCTCTATTTATAGGAAAATTTTGGTAGGTTTGACCTGCAACCTGATGGCTTTACCTGCTACTATTCCCACCCACCACATTTGAAATATAATTCAGCACATTTCTTCACCAACCACAAGTGGGGCCCACCAATTCTAGAATTTTCCACCAAAATGATAAACTCCGAAAATTCAACAATTTCTGAACCAGTCATCTCGTAAAATTCATAATAAATCATACGTTCATTTTTAACGGTTCAAAATTTGTGGCATATACTCAACTTATATATGTATAACATATCCAAAAATTACCACGATCCAACGGTCGGATTAAAAATTATAACCCCCGCAAAATATCTCAAAAACCCTGATTTTTAATACCTCCATTCCGACAAAAATACTGATAAAAACCTCAACATTAACTCCTTCATTTTTAACCACAAAAATATATCCCTCATTTATATCCACATAAAATAAATATTTCCTTATCATATGAATCAATAATTAATTATTCACAAATAATATTACAGAATCACATTTATGACAACCAGGCCGTTCCCAGGAAAGAGGGGGCTTTCCAATAAGAATTTCTCCTTACTGGCGCGCAATTAGATGACCAAACCTCTCCTTAGACAGAACTTTCTAGACATTGCCAATAATGCTATCTAATAATATTATTCAAATAATATGAATTATTGATCTGATAATAGAAAATACTGTGCAGCAACAATTATTGAAACAACAATAATATAAAATATCAACGCAGCAATTATTGAATCAATAAAATAAAATATTGAACAGTAATTACTGTAACAATTATTGAGTAGTGCCTTCTTACGTAAGAATCAATAATTTCAAAAATACTATGCAATACCGTGTGCTACTGTGCAATAACGCGTATTACTGTATTTTAACCACCGGGTATTCCAACAGTGTTAACGGTAACAACTACGCCGTTATTTGTAAAAACTCAAATTTGTCGTTTTCTTCACCCGACAGTTATTCTGTTATGGGGCCCACAAATGGCTGCGCCGTCGTACGAATATTCCCCGACAGAAAGAATATTCCACGACCAAACGAATATTCCCCGACAACAATGATTATTTTATAACCACTTGCTTATTTTGAAAAAAAAATTCATATTTCACCCATAACTTTAAACTTTTATCAATTTAACCATTTACTGAATAGTAATTATAAGAAAAATTGAATACTTTTATTTCATAAAATTCGGGGTCTTACAATCTCCCCTCCTTATGAAATTTCGTCCCCGAAATTTACGTACCTGGTATTTCAAAGAGTTGAGAATACCTTCCTTTCATTTCAGATTCCATCTTCTCTGTCATCATGATTTCTCCATTGCTCATCTCCTGTATTTCAGATATCATTCTAGAATACAGCTTCAAAACAAGGGTTAATTTAACAAATTAACATATCACATAATATCCCGATATTATGACTGACCAACAAATAAGCTTAGGTAGGACACACTAGCGAAGGATTTACTCATCTCTCCCCTCCTAGTTCTATTCCCCGATCTCCGCCAGAGATCATATCCCTAAGCTCTGATACCAAATGTAACGACCCCAAAATAGGTCCATTCCACCCAACCCATTCTGAGTCGTCAAATACATGGTACAGAAAATAACTACAACTTTATTACAACAATTGTCGTGCAAAATACAACAACACATATGCTGTGAGTTTGGATACAAATATATACCAAATGTGACTCATGTTCCAACCGTGGACATCACCTCACAATAACACCTTACATAAAGGTATAGTCAAAAACTGTTTTAGAAATTAGAATCTTTGGGAAGTGCTCAAGGAAACCTTCGTACATGGGAGGCCACGCGTCTAGGTTATGATAGATATCATATGGCCACAGAATTATCCTTGTTTGACCCAATAGACCCCAAAGAAAAACGAGAAGATTACTATCATATTCTTCCCAATGGTGAGTCTTCTCTTGACTTATCATTATCTCCACTGTCTCTAATTGAGAATTATACTTCAAACAAACACCAAGATTATATAGGTAGTGCCCATAGATATACTCAGCAAGTGGATGAGCACAACCCTGTCTATGATGACACGAGGTTGTATGTCATTAGACATCTTGTATGATAGTGACAAAACACCCTTCCAACGTTGGGTTCGCCTCACCCTATTTTCTTCACCAAATATAACTACTAAATGATGACCACCGTTCTATTCCCTTGTTACCCCCGCTCGACCCAGCTACACTCTTATTACCTGAAAGGAATTGTGAAGCAAAAGGGTGAGCACAACTAGCTCAGTAAAGAATATCATGACTAAAGATAATTAAATTATCAATAGCCTTCATCAATAATAAATCAGAGATTTAGAACATATGGTAAATGATAAAAATTTCAACCATAGTTGCAGCGGAACGAGCAATCCATTAGAAGAGTCAAATAGACTATAAAGTCTATTATCTTCTCCATGTTAAAAATCCACCAACAATATTTTATCCATGTAACATCACTCAACAGTTCCTTTCCACAATCATATGAATAACTCATAATCATAATTGTGACTATAAATTTTTCTTCGCACCCAGGACGAAGAATATTTTCATCACCTGTCTTTACCTGAAACATCAAAGATCATGGTTATACCAAATCACAATTCCTGTTTATAATCATACTAACAAATCCATCTTTGCACTACGGGCCAAAGATATTCATCAACAAACCATCTTTGCACTACGGGCCAAAGATATTCAACAACAGTTCATCTTTGCACTACAGGCCAAAGATATTCATCAACAGGCCATCTTTGCACTACATGCCAAAGATATTCATCAACAATTCATATTTGCACTACAGGCCAAATATATTCATATCTCAAAGAAATATATAATCATTTCAGAATTTATATAAACAATAATTATAACCATGTTGATCAATTCACCTTTGCACTTAAGCTTAAGATATTCAATTATAAATTCAATGGTCATGATCATACCAGTCACAATTCAACTTTGCACTACAGGCCAAAGAGAACCCTAGTCATGATCATACCAATAATCTACCCATCTTTACACTCCAGTGAAAGAGAATTTCAACATCAGGGTTATAAAAATGTTATATATGATGATAAAAATAATATGATCAACATATAGTTTTAATCTCAAGAGTAATATTCGTAACTCATGAATAGTAAATCGTGAATAGTAACTCATGAATAGTAACTCCGACACAAAAGATAGAAATTCCACAATAAAATCCATACCAATATTTCGGTATAATGATATTGAAAGAATAACATTACTTAAATTTATAAACAATTTATTTTAATTGTTTACACTTTACTAATTAATGCATTTAATCATCATAAAATGCCAACTCTTACAATTTCATCATCAATAACCAAAACCCTCATCAAAAATCTGCATATACCTCATATAGGATTCTCAAGCCATAAAATCCTATTTTCCAATTTTCTTTCTTCACAAAACATATTTAATTCATTTACTCATAACTAGACCATTTTCATGAAAAATACCAAATCAGTTCCAAAAATATTTCTTTTCTGGGATTTAGCATAATATAGTCCCATAGTGAACATATATTTTTCTCAGAATTTTTAAAAGTCATTTACTATTTTTCATATGGCCAAAACCACCGAATATTTAGACATTTATCAAAAATTGTACTTTTGTCCAAAAATTCTGAAATTTACAGAGTATACTTCTATCATATACATGTACTCCCAATAAAAATTTCATCAATTTTGGAGTTAACCACAAGGAATTATAAGCGGTTACTTTTAAAATAGTCTTTTCTCATAAAATTCATAACTCTCAATCTATACATCCAAAAATCACCATTTTTGGACACAATCAATAAAACTCATCAAAATATCATTTCAAATTTTTCAGAATTTTTAAAGATCAAAAAAATTACGAAACTGAAAATCATAACAACCCTTAAAATCCATTACTATCCCTTACTATCCCTTACAATCCCTTACAATCCCTTACCTCAAAAGAGCAGTACTTCTGACTGGATATCGGATATGATGCTGAAGGAAACTTGCACTGAATAGCAACTCTCAAAGTATCTAAATACTCACAAAATATGCTTCATAATATAGAGAGAGAAAGAGAGAAAACTTATGTTTCTGGTGTGATTTTCAATTCTAACTTAGCCCTCTATTTATAGGAAAATTTTGGTAGGTTTGACCTGCAACCTGATGGCTTTACCTGCTACTATTCCCACCCACCACATTTGAAATATAATTCAGCACATTTCTTCACCAACCACAAGTGGGGCCCACCAATTCTAGAATTTTCCACCAAAATGATAAACTCCGAAAATTCAACAATTTCTGAACCAGTCATCTCGTAAAATTCATAATAAATCATACGTTCATTTTTAACGGTTCAAAATTTGTGGGCATATACTCAACTTATATATGTATAACATATCCAAAAATTACCACGATCCAACGGTCGGATTAAAAATTATAACCCCCGCAAAATATCTCAAAAACCCTGATTTTTAATACCTCCATTCCGACAAAAATACTGATAAAAACCTCAACATTAACTCCTTCATTTTTAACCACAAAAATATATCCCTCATTTATATCCACATAAATAAATATTTCCTTATCATATGAATCAATAATTAATTATTCACAAATAATATTATAGAATCACATTTATGACAACCAGGCCGTTCCCAGGAAAGAGGGGGCTTTCCAATAAGAATTTCTCCTTACTGGCGCGCAATTAGATGACCAAACCTCTCCTTAGACAGAACTTTCTAGACATTGTCAATAATGCTATCTAATAATATTATTCAAATAATATGAATTATTGATCTGATAATAGAAAATACTGTGCAGCAACAATTATTGAAACAAAAATAATATAAAATATCAACGCAGCAATTATTGAATCAATAAAATAAAATATTGAACAGTAATTACTGTAACAATTATTGAGTAGTGCCTTCTTACGTAAGAATCAATAATTTCAAAAATACTATGCAATACCGTGTGCTACTGTGCAATAACGCGTATTACTGTATTTTAACCACCGGGTATTCCAACAGTGTTAACGGTAACAACTACGTCGTTATTTGTAAAAACTCAAATTTGTCGTTTTCTTCACCCGACAGTTATTCTGTTATGGGGCCCACAAATGGCTGCGCCGTCGTACGAATATTCCCCGACAGAAAGAATATTCCACTACCAAATGAATATTCCCCGACAACAATGATTATTTTATAACCACTTGCTTATTTTGAAAAAAAAATTCATATTTCACCCATAACTTTAAACTTTTATCAATTTAACCATTTACTGAATAGTAATTATAAGAAAAATTGAATACTTTTATTTCATAAAATTCGGGGTCTTACAGTGACAATAACTGAATCAATAATATAAGAGATATTATCCAGTAATTACTGTAGCAATAATTGAGTATAACTAAGTGACTTCTCGCTTAAGCATTAATAATCAATACCGTGTGCTACTATACAACCACGCGTATTACTGTACTTTTACCACCGGGTAGTTCAACAGTTTAACGGTAAAACTTTCGCCGTTATTTTTATAAAAAGATATTTCTATCATTTTCTAACTCCGACAATACTTTCGTTGTGGGGTCCACCAATAATTGTGATGTCGTACGAATATTCTCTGTTAAAACGAATATTCCCCGACCAATCGAATATTTTATAATAACTTGCTTACTTTGCAAAATTTGTAAATATTACCCACAACTATAACATTATATCAAATCCACACCATAATATTCAAAAATATATTTCAAGAAAAAATTAATCTTTATTCATAAAAGTTGGGGTCTTACAATCGCTGTGAAAGATGAAAGACTAAATGTGCTTCTTAAATGATCCATTACAAATGGCAAGGTTCATCCCAACAAAAAATCTGAACCTTGAGGTTCATTCAAGCCGTACAAGGAACTTGGGATGCCATGATTTTCCTTTGTTCTAAAAGTAAATTATATGCTAGATATGCTATATTCAAGAAGTCTATCTGATAAAGTAAAATGACCATTCTGGAGTTACTACAAGTGATGAATGTTGGCAATGATCAAGATTGAACATCTCTACCCAACAACAAATTAAATGGCTCAAGCAGAACCATTTGTTATCAAGAAATTGACATCAGTGAGGTATATGACATTATCTTTTCTAAATGTTTATGTTGATAATTGTATAATTTCTTTATATGTTATTATGTATGTGCTACATTAATCTTATGAATTGTCTTAGTGTCCTATTAAATATTCATTTTCTTCTTAAAAAGGAGAAAGAGAGATAGTGCAAGCAGAGCTATAATGTTCTCTGTGAAACACTATCTCTCTATCCAAGTTTGAGGCTGAAAATGGATCTTTAAGAAAGATATCTTAAGTGTATGCACTGAGAAAGTCCACTCTTACCCTATGTTTGAAATAACAATGTCAGCATGGAATTGTTCTTTATCATGTGAAACTAACTGATCACTAGTCAGAGATTTATTCTGACAAAATCAGTTCTGAAGTTTAGAAGATTTATCTTCTACTTTAGATGAGGAAAACTCAATGGAAATTAATGATAATAATTATCTTTGTTCTCATTGGAGATGTTGCTATTGTGAAATTCAGAGATGTTGGTTAAGTTGAGTATTTCAAGTTATTCAACTTTTGTTGCTAAGTTCACTGTGTTATAGAACTAGTATTCACACAATGTTATATGTTTTTGACAAAACGTAGAGTGTATTCAAAACTACAATTGTACCTCGAAGAGTCGTAGAGTCTGATCAACTCAACGAACCAACCAGATGCAACTCGTAGAGCTGATCATTACTATACGGAAGCTCAAAATCGTAAGAACATAGTGAAAGTAAAAGAAGTATCAGCCAAAAGGAAAAGTTTACCATCCACACATATTCTATGAGAAAAGATATCCATACATAGACCATGTAGCATATTATCTGATTCAATCATCATAAATGAATTTGTGCTTTATATTGCTATAATAATGTTATTACATATGAAAAATCTGTAACAATCCAGAATTTTATTTATAATTTTAAATATTTATTGAATTAAATAAATATTTTTAATTGATGTATTTGTTGTTTAGTAGATATTTGTTGGATTATTTATTAGTAAGTAAATGATTCAAGAGTTATAGAAAGTAACTTAATTAAGATAAAAGAGTGATGAATTAAATTTATAAGATAATACTCTAATTTAACTTAATAACTAAATTAGAGAGTTGTTAAGGATTATATAGTTTCCGAGAATGTTGTTTTAATTTAATTTAGTAATTAAAGTGATATGTTAATTTATTAAGTAAAATTATAATTTTGTGGTAATTATTTTTGTTTATTTAATTAAGATTGGATATGGAAATCCAAGTAAATAGTGTGGGACAATAAACTATAGTATAAATGATTTATTGAAGTAAATTAAAAGAGTTTTAAATGAATTTTCCAAACTAGGCTTAAGGAATATTAAGTCTTTATTTTTTAAAAGTGTTTTGTTAAACAAGACCTTATGGCTTTTAAATTTAAAATAAAAATAACTGATATGTATTTAGTAGCCTTATTATTATACGTCAGCTTTATTTTTTTATGCTAGCGTCTGTTTTAGTTTTACGTAAAAAGGGTTTGGCCTAAGCCTAAGAAGAAGATAGAAGAGAGAGTTTACAGAGAAGTTTGAGAGAGTTTGAGAAAACTTGAAAGAGAATTTATGTTATTCCAAGGCAATTCACTGTGTTTTATCAAGGATTATCTTCAAGAAATTGAAGGTATAACCTCTCAACCTTGAGTTGTATGTTTATAAAAAGAGTTCATGTTCTTCACTTTAAAAATTTTTTGTAAATTGCATGTTTGATGAGTTGTAGTTATACAAACTGAATTATTGTGTTTGTAAGTATTTGTGATGTTAGAATTAGCATCTAAACAAGGAATTAGTGTGCTGCTTATGTTAAAAAAGAAAGAAAATCGTTTACAGTGTATATGAATATGTATATGACTTGTGAAAGTACTAAAATTGGTAGTTAGTTTGTAAACTAAACTATAAATTGAGTCTAGAATATGTTAGTACGTTGAAAAAAGAAAAGAACGCAAGTTGAATGAATCAATTTGGTTAAGAAACGAATTCGTAGTGAATGAATTCGCTAAACATGTTTAAAACATGAAAGTATAGCATGAATAGTGAATTGGAACCCTTAAATTGATTTGTTAAAGTTTTTAAAATGTTAAAATTATTCTGTAGATGAGTAGTTCAGTGTTTCACGAGTTCATAGAATCGAAAACCAACTAATTCTGGCTTAAAATGAAGAAGTTATGAAGATTTGAAGTAAAAACACCGCAAAAACTGTAATCTGGGCGAAGCCGAGCACGGCCGCACTGCCTAGGAGTGTGGGCGCGCAAGCTGGTCACTGCTAGATGGCGTGGGTGTGCTGGATTTGTGAAGGAAATGGGCGCAGCCGCGCCTATAGTGTGTCAGGTGTGACTATTTTGATATTTTTAGTAAAATAGCTATAACGTTTTCATACGAACTCCGATTAAAGCGATTCAAGATGATCCGGAACGAGGACGAATATACCTACAATTTTTATTCTTTAAGTTTTTCAATTTGAGGTCGTTATCAGGGGTCAAAATGGTCATCTTTAGGACTGTTGTGTTTTCGAGGACAATTGGAGGGCGTCGGATATACACGTATGCAAGTGTAGTGCTTCTGATAATAAAAGATGTTGTTATAAGTTATAAAACATGAATATTATGAAGCATAATTATGATTAATATTAATAAATGATATATTAGATAAGTTGTATAAGAATACTAAGCACACACAAGAGAGACAAATCGGGCGTGTGACGAATGAACGTCGAAACGCCGTGACAAGTGTTAATGAATGTAAAAAGTGTTTTAAGTGAAATGAAATGAATATAATAAGATATAAAATGGAGTTAATATAAAATAAATAATGATTCCTAGCAAGACTTAAACACTTGAATGAACTTCGAGTATGAAATATAGTGAGATGTAAGTCAAAAGTTAACACAATCAAATTGAACATTATGTATTGATAATAGGAAGGGTTGTGAGATATAGAGTAAAATTTTAATTACAACTACTATGCGTTTCTATGTGAGTAATAGTTAATGTGAATGATTATATAATTATGTAGGGCATGTGAAGTGCAGATATCTGTAAGCTGTTAAACTGTTATTGATAAACAACGATCAAGGCAAGTCTTTCAGTTCCTATTTGCTATGTGAACTTGATGATTAACTGTTTTAAATCTTTATTGCAAAGAGCATGATGTGTTATATATATGTTGAAAGTATGAAATGTTAAAGTCAATTTATGACTACGTTGATTGAGTAAAGCATGCTGATTGAGTAAGGAACTCAATCTTTATACTTGTTATATGAATTATAGCACGTATGTTATGTTAGTCCAATGTTTATGAGTTATATGTTGAGCATGTTATTATGTGCTACATGATGCATGAAAACAGTTAGATTTTGCTGGGCTATCGAGGTCAACCTTGCAAATAACCACTTTTGCAGGTTAAAGATTCAAGGTAAAGTTATGTGCTACTTGAAAGACATGAATCAGATGTGATACTTGAAGATTTATACACTTTGGCTGAATTATTATTATTTGAACCATGTTCAAGGTTCTGAATAATGTATAATGTTTAATATATGTTGAGTTATAAAGTTTAAGTTTTATTTGATTGTATGAAAGAGTATTGAATCTAAATGTAAGTTTTATTTATTAACTCTGATAAGGTGAGTAATAAGCCAAGTATGGTTTAAAGGTAGGTAAAGATAAAGGTTTTGAGAAACGTACTTGATAAATCACAATAATTATGTAAAGTTTAAGTTATCTGATATGCAGAGGTTATCAGATTAAAATGTAAGATTTAATATAATAACTTTGATTAAGCGAATCATAAAATAAGATTGATTCAAAGATATATAGATGATAAAGGTTTTGATTCAGGGAATTAAAGTAAGAAGATAAAAAAGTTTAAATTATTCCGCATTTTATTAAGCTTAACATCGAATTATGATGTAAAATCAGAAGTTAGACGTGTTATTAACGACCAAAGTCGATAATTGAATTGTATGAATTTTGGGGTCGTTACAAAATCCAATGTCTGAAAGACTTGGGTAGTTATGTAAACTAACTTAGCAGGACCCAAACATCAATGGATACCAAAGATATAAACCTATTAAATCTGCAGGTACAAATATTGTCTAATCTCTATTAAAGATTCCTCAAGTTGATGCTTGAAGCCCATGTCTATCATCAAGGAGCTCATACAAATTGCCAAGACCAAAAATCCAAATTGTCTTTGAAGATAGTATCTCTAGATCATCATATGCTAGTGCTCGGTCAAGAATTATGCATTTAATTTGGAGATGAAGGAATCTCATGAATATTTAATGGAGCTCTATCCCCTAAGAAATAATTGTCAAAGGATTTCTGATCATAGAAGCCTTAATCGCAAGACAGCATCTGTGAGAATGATCTAAGTAACATGCAAGATCAGAAAATATCAAAGAGAAACATCTATCTCTCAAATAGTAGAACAAATCAACACTACGGTTGCAAAAGCTGAAGATAAATAGTCAGACCTAATGATCCTAACATCGGTCAAAAAGATTATAGGAGTTCTTAAATCCAGATTATGAGAACTTATTCTCTCCATAAAAGAAGGAGAAATGGAAAGATAAATGCATGCTATCTGATAAAATGACTAATGTGGATAAAGCAGCTACTTTATCTCAATTGTATAAACATAAGAGGAAAAACACCAAGCTCAAGGTTCTACTATCCTATTTTTCATTAATCTTTCTTCTACAAATAGTCAAACCATATTCTGAAGGAAAAGAAAAATGAAAGGATACAGAAGATGTTTATGAGATAGTTGTGAAGAAATCAGCTCCTGAGCCAAAGATGAAAAGTAGAAGGTTTGTTCTTGCTACAAACAAGTAAAAGAAGATAAGGATTTTCGATCCAATAAAATAGAAAGAAAATAGTTATGAGGAGGAACTTTCCACGACTAATGCTCACAAAATGTGTCTGGCGGATCAACAAATTTAATTAAATATGTCATTACAAATATTGAGGTTGAAAAGAGCTCTCCTGTCTTTAAGCAACCTATTGCATCAATTGAGTGGGAGCTTTAAAAGAATGCTAAGAATTTTGTTCTCAGAAGTTCAGATGAAGCCTTGTTTGGCTCTCAAGGAAAAGAAGAAAATAATTGCAACAGAATAGCTCCAAGGAGAAGAGGAAGAAGTATAAGGTTGACAGGCATTCGGTTTGCGGGATTATACAATTTGGTTAGCTAGATTTAGGTATTCGGTTTACTGAATTATAAAGATGAACTTATAAAATGAATGATTAAAGGTTAAATCATAGTGTTTGTGATAAAGAGTTGTTATATAGCAATGTAAAGATTACGGTCTTGGAAGTAGATGAATGTTTAAGATTTTCAATAATCAAGTTCATCAATTAAATTATAGATCATAAACGATCTACAAATGTAATAACCGATTGTAAAGGTTATAAATTCTAGAACATGAGGGAATAATATATTAATTGGTATAAAAGCCAGGTTATGTTCATCAATCTATGAATAAAGGTTATATTTATTAAGATGATTGTAGCACCGTAACGCACCAGGTCCGAGGTTCAAGAAACCCGAATTTGGCTGCATCACAGGCTGGTATCAGAGCTGATAGGTTATAAACCTTAGGTAGGAATACCTTAGGCTATAACCATAGAGATGAGGATAAGAAATAAACTCAAATAGACTTTAAGTGCTAAGAGATGAATTTAAGAAATTCATTATTAAGTAAAGAAGAAAATAAATAAGATTCAAAGAAGAATCTTGAAGAGCTATAAAGATAAGAATCTAAAGTTACCTAACTCCAGTAATAAAGATGAAAAGTAATGATGAATAGACAAAATCTATAAGACTAAAAGCTTAAATAAAATCATAATATAATATAATTAAAGTGAAGAGTTAAGAAGATCGTAATTAAAAATGATCATCAAATAAGATCACGACGTGATCAGATTGAATTGTTGAATAACATATGATATGTTAAACGATTAAGAAGATATAGCTTGACGATATAAAGAGAATGTAATATGAAATGGTACGATGTAAACTCATGAAAGAGCTGCTACCTCTGCGACTAGCTCGGGTGCAACTATTAATTCTTCCTTCACCACAAGAATATCTCTAATCCCATCTTCGCCTGACATCACATTATCCTAGTTGGCGATTAGAGGTGTCTCCATAGTCTCATTCACTCCATTGTTAACATTCTCTGCTACCATTCTTAAAAACTGCCATAAAACAAGGGTTAATTAAACAAATCAACATATCACATAATATCCCTATATTATGGCCGACCAACAAATAAGCTTAGGTAAGACACACTAGCAAAGGATTTACTTATCTCTCCCCTCCTAGTTCTATTCCCCGATCTCCGCTAGAGACCATATCCCTAAGCTCTGATACCAACCGTGACGCCCCCAAAATAGGTATACATCACCCATTCTGAGTTGTCAAATACATGGTACAGAAACAAATACAACTTCATTAATCCAATTGTCGTGCAAAATACGAAAACATATATACTGTGAGTTTAAATATAAATATTGTCTAATAGGCAGTATTAAAACTCAAAAAGAGTCCTCATTACAATTATTGATACACTATTTTATAAAAATAGTGAGGACTGCTAAAATAACTTTCTAGAACCATCACTCTATACCCCGGCTAGTTCCTGCTATATTCTCACCTCCTGAGAAGAAAAATGGAACAAAAAGAAAAAGGGTGAGCTCAACTAGCCCAGTAAAGAATATTATGACTAAGATAATATACAACAAATTATCAATAGTCTTCAACAGGAAAAAATCTGATAGAATATAATAGACAACAAATTTTAGATCAACAACTGCAGCGGAAACAACAATCCATTAGAAGAGTTAAGTAGAGAATGAAATCTACTATCATGTATGAATTTAAAAGTCCATCATCAATATTTTATCCCTGTAACATCAATCAATATACATCTTGAATCAAATATTCATCTTTGCACTACGGGTCAAAGATATTCATTTGTATCACCAGTTGGTCATGTTCATCTCAACACCTGTTCATCTTTGCACTACGGGCCAAATATATTCATCAGGTAATCATTCACCTTTACACTACAGACCAAAGGTATTCATCAAGTATCACCATTAAGGACTAAGGATGATAAAAAATATTTTAGAGAACGAATCCAATAAGATAAAAGGACAAAGTTTAGAGATTTGTATTTTAGATAATTCAAGTTTAAAAATACTTCATAACAAACCATAATGGAGTAAAATTCAAGAATGAAGATCAAAACATGGATACAATCAAAGATAGTAACCATAATAGACATCTGGGATAAAGAAGAGAAAATTTTATTTTTTGGTGAATAGTGCCGTATTTATGAATAGTACCGTATACGTGAATAGTAACCCTGACACAAAAAGGTAGAAATTCCATAATAAAGTTCATATCAACATTTCAGCATAATGATATTGAAGAAAATAACATCCCTTACCTCAAAAGAACAGTATTTCTGAATGGAATATCGGATATGATACTGAAGCAAACTTGCACTGAATAACAACTCTCAAAATATCTAAACACTCATAAAATACGCTCGATAATATATATAGAGAGAAAACTTGTTTCTGGTGTGATTTTAAATTCTAACTAAGCACCCTATTTATAGGAAAATGTTAGAATGCCGAAGCAGACTTAACCTGCTACCTGATGGCTTTACCTGTTACTATTTATGCCCACCACATTTGAAATAAAATTTCAGCACATTTCTCACCAACCAAAAGTGGGGCCCACCAATTTTAGAAATTTCTAAAATATTTTATCATTTAAACAATAATCAGAAACTTCAATAATTCATAATAAATAGCCTTTTTATCAGAAAAATACGAATTTTATGTCTATTTCATAGGAAATTAAATTCTCTACAACTTTGTAGCTTTAAGTTTTTCCAAATTCCAAACGAAAAATGCCCGAAATTCACATACAGACAATTTTTAATACCTCAATTCCGACAAAATACTGATAAAACACCTCAGCATTATTTCCTTCATTTATAATTACATAAAATAAATATTTTCCTATCCTTCATTTATATTCACATAAAATAAATATTTCTTATCATATAAATTAATAATTAATTATTCACAAATAATATTATAGAATCACAATTATGACAACCAGGCTGTTCCCAGGAAAGAGGGGGCTTTTCGATAAGAATTTCTCCTTACTGGCTCGCAATTAGATGACCAAACCTCTCCTTAGACAGAACTTTCTAGACATTGTCAATAATGCTATCTAATAATATTATTCAAATAATATGAATTATTGATCTGATAATAGAAAATACTGTGCAGTGACAATTATTGAAACACAATAATATAAAATATCAATTCAGCAATTATTGAATTAATAAAATAAAATATTAAATAGTAATTACTGTAACAATTATTGAGTAATGCCTTCTTACGTAAGAATTAATAATTCAAAAATACTATGTAATACCGTGTGCTACTGTGCAACCACGCGTATTACTGTATTTTAACCATCGAGTATTTCAACAGTGTTAACGGTAACGATTACGCCGTTATTTATAAAAACTCAAACTTGTTGTTTTCTTCATCTGACAGTTATTCTGTTATGGGGCCCACAAAATGGTTGCGCCGTCGTACGAATATTCTCCGGCAGCAAGAATATTTCACGACCAAACGAATATTCCCCGACAAAAATGAATATTTTATAACCACTTGTTTATTTTGCAAAATTTGCACATTTCACCCTTAACCAAAGCATTATATCAAATTAACTCCTTATCAATTCAAGATAATGAATAGAGAAAATTTAATTTTATTTATAATAAGTTGGGGTCTTACAGTTGCACTATCGATAAACATATAGCGAGGAGGTGATTCTTTTCTCATATTTATATTTGATAGTTAGAGAATATAAGGTTAGGTGCGAGTTCTTGAAACTCATGTTTATAGTAAGTTTGTGACTCATAATCATATGGTACGTTTTTGAACCCTAAGTGCATGGACAGTTCCTAATTTGTTCTTAGACTAAGTATTGCTAGGACAAGTTCCTAAACTCATATTATTGTGGTAAGTTCCTGAACTCATAACGTGTAGTAAGTTTGATGAACTATACTGGGGTATAAGAAGGTTATGGATTGTGAACTGAGGATTTTCAGTGTAGTAAGCTTTAAGGATAATAAAAATATATCGAATTATTAAGTAATGAAGCATTTGAGAAAATTGGAGTTGATGATGGAAGCATAGGTATTCCAAATCTTCTAGTTATGCTAGATTTCGAATTTATTGACATCGTGCTAATAAAAGCATTTTTGAACAATATTGTATCAATTATTAAACCAATGAATTTTAAAAGTTCTATTATTTATATGTCTACGCTAATTTTTTCAGCTAGATAAAAATGATTTGAAATATATCAAAATGTATTTTATATATCATTAATGCATTATTGAACCAGGTGTAGAGATAATAAAAATAATGGAGTTATCAATGCAGAATTACCTAGTGTTGGATGTGATCTAAGGATCGTAAATCCACTATGGTATGATGTAGTGTGACAAAGTCACAAGATGACAGAATCCTCAAACGGACTGTAAATATAGTGCGGTATCATGACGTTATAAAATGATTTTCAGAATGTTGAACCAGTTAAAGAAAAGTCGATGCCAATTAAAGTGGCTAGACAAATATTTCGATTAATGTTCTAATTATTGGTACATGTCTAAGCTATTTGATTCAGCAAGACAAATGTTTATGAAAAATTTAAGTACTTCTTTGAGAATTTATCCTTAACCAAATTATTTTGGTACGGAATCTTATGCTAAGTCTGAGGTGAACAACCCTGAAAAATTAGGATATACTGGTTGGATAATATATTCCAATCTTTGAATGCATATAGTCGTTCTTAGAACTAAGGTACAATAGAATGATCATCTAACGTACCCGCATCGGTAGTTTACCTTTATCTTGATTGTAAACATACCCAGTACAACATGTTTTAGATTTAGTTGCGATGAATACCATTAAACCTGAGAGTTCATGGTCTATATGACCCCTCAGCATGATATGAAAAGTTTTAACTCCTTAGAGAGAAGTCAGGGAAGAATGTGATAATAGAGGTGATCCTCATAAAAGGAAAGAGTATATACTCATTGATTGGGAATGAAATCAGATGTGATTAGATAAAGGTTAAATTGAAAACCTATTTTTGGTGAATAAATAGAACAAAGATTAGTAGGCTGTAATTTTAAGGACGAACTTCTTAGAAAAAGGGGTGAATGTGATAACCCGAATTTTTATAGATTATTAAAATAAGAAGAAGTTCTTATTATGAGACGTGTCGGGTTTGAAGATATAAATGTATATATGTTATATATATTTATGTGATTATGTAAGGAATAATAAATATAGGTGTTGTATATTTATTATTGATTAAGTGATGAGATGTAAATTTATTTTCGATTTAAGTTAATTAATTAGTTTAAAGTAACAAAGGGAGTAATATTTGAATAAAGCGCATGGATTGGAATTAAAACTCACAGTTTAGTTTGATGTAGAATTTTGATGAGCGTAAAGCAATGAATCTAGTAAGAGAAGTCTATAAACACGAAATGTGTCGGAATGGACTTTTTGGTCAAAGTTAGCGGTTAACTTTTATGGTGGAAAGTCAAATCTTTAGTTTTGATGAGAATTTTAGACGAACAGATTGCGAATTTGAGTCCGAAACGTTGAAATTAGCAAGGATAGACTTAAACATTATTTTGTGTATGTGACGCTCCCAAAATAGGTTTACACAATTCATTCTGAGTCGCCAAATACATGATACAAAATCCAAATACAAACTTCATATATATAACTATTAACTGTCGTGTAAAATACGATAAAATATAAGTTGTGAGTTTCAATACAAATATTGTCTCGTAGACAATATCTAAACCCAAATAAAGTCCTCATTACAATTATTATCACACTATTTGTAGAATAGTGAGGACTACTATAATAACCATCTTGGACCATCACTCCATTTTCTGACTAGTCCCAGCTATATTCTCATTTTTTGAAGATAAAAATGAAAGAAAAAGGTGAGCTCAACTAGCTCAGTAAAGAATATTATGACTAAGATAATGTAGAACAAATTATCATTAGTCCTCAACAGGGAAAAATCTGATAGGATACAATAGACAACAAGTTTTAGATCAACAACTGCAGCGAAAATAGCAATCCTTTAGAAGAGTCAAGTAGAGCATGATGTCTACTATCTTCTATGATTTGAAAGTCCATCATCAATATTTTATCCTTATAAAACCAATCAATAATTATTTCTAATCAACGAATTATCTATGCACTACGAGCCAAAGATAATCGTTTGTATCACCAATGGTCATGATCATGCCAAAAACCTGTCTATATATGCACTACGGCCAAAGAGAACTTTCATCACAAACCTTTATCTGTAACATTAAAGGTCATAATTATACCAATACAAAATTCTTAGTCATAATCATACCAATCAACAGTCCATCTTTGCACTATGGGCCAAATATGATTTTCACCACAATATAAGTATGAGAATAATGACAATAATATAAAGAATGAATCAAGTGAGATCAAGGATAAATATTAGAGATTTATAATTTAATTTACCCAGATTTCAAGAATGTCCAAATTGTTAACATGATCACCAATTGTGGGTTAAAATACAAGAATGATATTTAAGATTTAAATTTCAAAGATAATTTGGACAAAGAAAAGAAAATAAATTCCATCGTAAATAGTACTCCCGCATGAATAGTACCCTGGACGAATAGTACCCCGACATGAATAGATTAAAATTTAATAAGAAAGTTCAGACCAATATTACAATGAAATGATATTAGATAAAGCGCAAACTATTAAGGATATTCTACTTTTCACCCTTTAATAATAAGGTTAAGGAAACAAACAATAATTTTGTACCATAAATGGAGAAAAATATGAAAGAAAACGATATCCCTTGACGAGTACTAAAGAAATGATATCCCATTCGAGTATGAAAGAATATACAAAACTACAAATAGATTTTCACCCGTTATGCGGTAATCCGCGTAGACAGATTATTTTCACAACTTAATAAAGAATGAATACGAATAGTTATTCACTAGGCATGCGGTAATCCGCTAAGACATATTATTCCCATAGATTAATACGTAATAGAATGACAACCCTTATGAGTATGAAGAAAATAACATCCTTTACCTTAGTAGGAGACTAAATATGACTGGTATAACGGAGATTATCTTGAGGAATTCTTGTAATATTTACTATACTTAAAGTATTATACTCAAAAGAAAAACGCACAATATTATAGATGAAGAATTCTCTGATTCTGGTCTGATTTTCATTTCTTAACTAAGTAACCTATTTATAGGAGAATGGCATGACACTATTTAAAAGAAAATCACATACAAACAATAAAGGAAACTCACTGATGAATTTGGCGAAAATTTGATTTTACTATGCAGCACTATACAATAAAATATTCTAATAAAACAAATAACTTTATATATTATCAAAAGTTTTCTATTTTATTACTATTATAATAATAATAATAAAATAAAATTGAGATAACTTTCTACCAATGGTTTGAGAAATTAGCACATGGGGGTCCATGGAATAATAAGCCAACTTACAACAAGCGTTTTATGACAAACCCCTCTATTTATATCAAAAATTGAATAAATATCTACCACAAATCACATATCTTTAATCAACACATTTTTAATCTTTCAACAATTATTCATTATTAATATTATAACTCATAATATTGACAACCAGATCGTTTTCAGGAAAAAGGGACTTTCCGATAAGGATTTCTTCTTACTGGCACGTAATTAAATAATCTAACCCATTTTCTCTACAGAACTTTCTAGATATTGTCAATAAAATTAATAATAATATGAGTAACTGTGTCGTGTCAATTATTAATTTAATAATATAAAATATTGTGCAAATGTTTCTGTATGAATTATTGAATTAATAATATGAGATACTATGCAGCAACTACTGTGACAATTATTGAATGAAATATTGAGTGACTTCTTACGTAAGAATCAATAATTAGAGATACTGTGCAACAACGCGTATTACTATACTTTTATCACCGGGTATTTCAATAGTTTAACGATAAATGTTTTGCCGTTATTTTTATAAAAAGGTTATTTTTGTCACTTTCTATATCCGACAGTTATTCTGTTGTGGGGTCCACCAATGATTGCGCCGTTGTACAAATATTCTCCAACAAAAAGAATATATTATAACAACTTGCTTACTTTGTAAAATTTATACATATCACCTATAACTATAACATTTATTAAATTATCACCTTACTATTAAGAATACTATTCAAAGAAAATTAAATCTTTATTCATAAAATTTGGAGTCTTACAACCTCCCCTCCTTATGGAATGTCGTCCTCAAAATTGATATACGTACATGGTATGTCGAAGAGGTGAGGATACCTTATTTTCATTTCAGATTCTAACTCCCAGGTGATTTCCTCAATATAATAGTTTTTCCATAAAACTTTGACTTGAGGTATAACCTTTGAGCGTAGAATATGTTCCTTCTTATCTATGATCTTGGCAGGTACCTCCTTATACGTTAAATCTTCTGCTATCTCGTCTGATTTTAATTCAATAATGTGATTTGGTTCTTTCACATATTTACGTAACATAGATATGTAAAAAATGTTATGAACACGAGACATACTAGGCCAAATTTCCTACTCGGTCGAGGATTTCAAATGGACCAATGAATCGAGGGTTGAGTTTTCCTCTCTTTTCGAATCTCGTAACTCCTTTCCATGGAGTAACAAGTAATAATACATGATCTCCGACATTGAATTCCACGTCCCTTCGATGAAGATCAACATAACTCCTTTGTCAATCTTGTGCTATTTT
Source organism: Panax notoginseng (assembly GCA_016801055.1). Classification (NCBI taxonomy): domain Eukaryota; kingdom Viridiplantae; phylum Streptophyta; class Magnoliopsida; order Apiales; family Araliaceae; genus Panax; species Panax notoginseng. The sequence continues at coordinate 32,252,426 of CM029020.1, read as the reverse complement.
ATATATGTTGTCGGATCATTTGAATCTTTTCCGTAGTCATGCGTACCAATTCTAATCCCAAAAATGTGCTCCTCGTCCCAACATACTAGAGAACTACACTTTTGTCCATACATCGCCTCAAATGGAGTCATGCCTATACTTGCTTGATAACTGTTGTTGTAGGAGAGTTTCACAAATGTTAAGTACTTATCCCAACTTCTTTGAAGTCTAGTACGCAGTGTAAAACCCCAACTTTTTATGAATAAAGATTTAATTTCTCTAAATATTATTTTAAATAGTAAGATGTTGATTTAATAAATGTTATAATTATGAGTGATATGTGCAAAGTTTGCAAAGTAAGCAAGTTTTCATAAAATATTCATTTTGATCAGGAAATATTCTTGTTGTCGGGAAATATTCGTACGACGGCGCAATCATTGGTGGACCACATAACGGAATAACTGTTGGATATAGAAAGCGACAAAAATAACAATTTTATAAAAAATAACGGCAAAACTTTTACCGTTAACTGTTGAAATACCAGATGATAAAAGTACAGTAATACGCGTGGTTGCACAGTATCTCTAATTATTGATTATTACGTAAAAAGTCACTCAATTTCATTCAATAATTGTCACAGTAATTGTTGCATAGTATCTCATATTATTGATTCAATTATTTTTACAATATCATCTGCATAATATTTTTTATTATTAAATCAATAATTGAAACGACACAATTATTCATATTATTAGTTAGCATTATTGGCAATGTCTAGAAAATTCTGTCCAGAAAAGAGGTTAGGTTATATAATTGTGAGCCAATAAGGATAAATTCTTATCGGAAAGCCCCCTGTTTTCTGGGAATGATCTGATTGTTAATATTATGAGCTTATAATATTAATTGTGAATAATTGTTATGTGGTAGATATTGGTTCAATTTTGATATAAATGAAGGAATTTAGCATGAAACATTTGTTGAAAGTTTGACATATTTTTCTATGGAATCACAATTATCTTCTCCGATAAAATATTCATTCAAATATATTATTATAATATTATATTATAATAGTATAATGTGATAATATAATAGTATAATTTTTATAATTTAACTGGTAATATTATTATAATAATATATAATTTCCAGCATATGAATAAAAGTGGAGTGAAGGTTATCATTTTCGTTTTGAATTTCTATTCAAAACCTTCCGCGCATCTTTTGAATTCTCTCCTGCATATTTTTCCAAAGTGGAGGCTTACTTGAATTATTCCTCCTGTAAATCCTTTTTCAAATTTAGTGGGCCCTTAACCATGGAAAACGTGAGGTTAGGCAGAGAATAAAAGTTAGGCGAAAAGGAAATTTTGGCAAAGTTAGACAAATGTATTTGATTTTTACTCCGAGGTTGCACTATAAAAGGGGAGGCAACCTCCTTCCTAAACACACCAAAAAATCTCAAGCATTCCTGCTGCAATATTATGAGTATTTCTTTTGAGTATAAGAATACTTTGAGTGTAACTTTTAGTGCAAGATTTTCTCAGGATAATATCCGATATTCTAGTCAAATCTAGTTTTCTACTAATGTAAAGGATATTATTTTATTTCAATACTCGTAAGAAATATCATTTTCTTTCATACTCCATATTATGCAAGTGATATTATCTCATTTCATATTCCTAAATTTAAACTTACTATGGTAAGTATTGCTTCTATAATTCCTGAAATGATTAAAAATTCCTTAAGGGTTGTGCTTCATCTAATATTATTTTACTAGAATATTGGTCTGAACTCGCTTATTAAATTTTAATCTTTTCATGTCTAGGAACTATTCATGGGTACTATTTATACGGTACTATTCATGAGTACTGTTCACAATAGAATTTAATTTTCTTTTCTATCCAAATTATTTTTGATACATGAATATTATTATTGAATTTTACTCCACAATTAGTTATCATGTTGACAATTTGGACATTTTTGAACCATGGATAAATTGAATTATAAATCTCATATATTTATTCTTGATCTCACTTGATTGATTCTTTATATCATTGTCATCATCCTCATGCTTATATTGTGGTGAAAGTCATATTTGGCCCGCAATGCAAAGATGGTTTGTTGATTGGTATGATTATGACCAGGAATTGTGTATTGGTATAATCATAACCTTTAATATTGTTATAGATAAATATTTGTGGTGAAAGTCCTCTTTGGCCCGTAGTGCATAAATGGACAGATGTTTGACATGATCATGACCACTAGTGATACAAATAATTATCTTTGGCCCGTAGTGCATAGATAATTCGTTGATTGGAAATAATTATTGATTGGTGTTAGAAGGATAAAATATTGATGATGAATTTTTAAATAATAAAAGATAGTAGACATCATGCTTTACTTGACTCTTCTAATGGATTGTTGTTTTCGCTGCAGTTGTTGATCTAAAACTTGTGGTCTATTATATTCTATCAGATTTTTTTCCTGTTGAGGACTAAGGATAATTTGTTCTACATTATCTTAGTCATAATATTCTTTACTGGACTTGTTGAGCTCACCTTTTTCCTTTTGGTTCCATTATTCTTCTCAGGAGGTGAGAATGTAGCTGGGACTAATCGGGGAATGGAGTAATGGTCCAAAATGGTTATTATAGCAGTCCTTATTATTTTATAAAATAGTGTGACAATAATTGTAATGAGAACTTTATTTGAGTTTGGATATTATCTACGAGACAATATTTGTATTGAAACTCACAACTTATGTTAGGTCGTATTTTACACGACAATTAATAGTTGTATAAATGAGTTGTATTTGAATTCTGTATCATGTATTTGGCGACTCGGAATGGGTTGTGGGGACCTATTTTGGAGGTGTCACAGTTGGTATCAGAGCTTAGGGATATGATCTTTGGTGGAGATCTGGGATTAGAACTAGGAGGGAAGAGACGAGTAAATCCTTCGCTAGTGTGTCCTACCTAAGCTTATTTGTTATTTAATTGGTCGGTCGGAATATAGGGATAATATGTGGCATGTAAATTTCTTTAATTAACCCTTGTTTTGTGCCTATATTTAAGATTAACATCTGAAGATCAAAAGATGAACTCATATAGAGTTTTAAGTGATGAATTGAGGAGATTTATTTAAAGAATAAATATTAGAGTATAATATCCTATTATAACAAAGATGTTTATTGGGAGTACTAATTAAGTTATTGAACTTGATTGTAGGATGTTATGCGAGGAAGAAATTAGATATATCCATGTGGTGAGTGAAGAATTAATAGTTGCACCCGAGCTAGTCGCAGAGGTAGCAGCTGAGAGTGAGGAAGAAGAGGACCCTGCGGAGGATTTATTAGGAGAAATTTTTGATCGAAGTTTAAAACTGAAAGATCGTATTCGTGAAGAGTAGGGTGAAGAACGAAAGGCGATCGTGGAGCAAAGAGATGCAACAATTCAAGATTTTGCTGCCCGATATGCGAAGCTTGGACAAAAAGCTCTCTTTGGCAGAGTATATGATAATAGAGTTGAAATCTGAGAATTCAAATGTCAAGGATCAGCTGAAAGAAGAAACAACTGAACGAGTGAGAATGGAGAATGCATGTGTAAAAGCCGCACGACGCGTTGTTATTATAAAAAGAGACGCCCGATCCAAAAAAACCAAAATAGATGCTATGGATCTCGCTTTTTGGACAGCAATTGGGAGAACCTAACATAAAGTTTGGAATTATCCTATACAGAAAGGTCAACCCCAATTCGATATGGATCGAAGATTAATGATTCAGATCATGTATCAGGAGTACGACGAACCAGTTGAGGGTGAAATGTGCCCTATAGCAAAGTTAAGTCCAGCTGAGATGGTAACACCAAAGGCTGTCCCAGACAAGTCAAAGTCGGTGGTTCAAGGGAGAGCGTTTGTCGTAAATTCCCAAAAAGTGAGGAACCCAAACAAAGTTATCACGAGTAAGCTAATCATAAACTCTTGCAAAGTTTATACCTTATTAGATACCGGTTCTACCCATTCTTTTATTTCACCTATTTGTTCTCAACGTTTGAACTTGACCCTTGAGAAATTAGACTTTAACTTATCTGTTGAAACTTCGTTAGGAGAAACCTTCATTACATCCACTGTTTATAAATATTGTTTGATTCAAATCGGCACCCTCACATTACCTGTTGATCTCATCTCTTTAAAAATACTTGCATTTGATGTGATTTTAGGGATTTATTGGTTAACTACTTATCATTCTAAAATTGATTATTTTCGTAAGGTCGTTAGTTTTCATATTCCTAACCAACCTGTTATGCGAATTCAAGCAACCAAACCATTAAAGTCAATCACTATCATATCAAGCCATAAAGCCATTCGTTTATTAAAAAATGAATATCAAGCTTTCTTAGCTCATGTCAAGGATTTAAACAAAAACACGTCAGATTTGAATGATATTTCTGTTGTTAATGAATTTTCTGATGTATTTCTTGAAGAACTTCCTGGCCTACCCCCAGAGCGCGAAATTAAATTTCATATTAACCTTGAACCTGGTACAAAATCCATTTTCAAAACCCCATATCGAATGGCTCATATTGAACTTCAAGAGTTAAAAACCCAACTATAGGAGTTGTTAGACATTGGTTTTATTCTTTCTAGTACATCTCCTTGGGGTTCTCCTGTTTTATTCGTAAAGAAGAAAGATGGGAGTATGCGACTTTGCATTGACTATTGGGAGTTGAACCATGTCACCATCAAAAATAGGTATCCGTTACCTCGCATTGATGACCTATTTGACCAATTACAAGGTGCTAAATTCTTCTCAAAGATCGATCTTCATTCCAGATATCATCAGTTAAAGATTAAAACTGATGACATTCCAAAGACTGCTTTTAGAACTCAGTACGAGCATTACAAATTCCTAGTCATGTCTTTTGGATTGACTAATGCTCCTGCTGCCTTCATGGATATAATGAACTAAGTATTCAAGGAATATTTTGATCATTTTATGGTTGTCTTTATTGATGGCATCCTCATCTACTCCAAAAGCCGTGAAGATCATGAGCAACACTTGAGGCTGATATTCCAAAAGCTTCGTGAAAACAAGCTATATGCCAAGTTGAAGAAATGCGAGTTCTGGCTTGAGGAAGTAGCATTCATTGGGAATGTGATATCGAATCATGGAATATCAGTTGACCTGGCAAAGATTGAAGCAATACAAAGTTGGGAGCAACCTAAGTCAGTAACCAAAGTATGTAGCTTTATGGTCTTAGCTGGTTATTATCGGAGATTCGTGAAAGGATTTTCTCGAATCGCTACTCTATTAACTTAACTGAGTCGAAAAGATACAAAATTTGGATGGAGCGAGGAATGTGAGAAGAGTTTTCAAGAACTCAAGATGAGACTTATTCAGCACATATTCTGACAATACCATCAGGTTTGGAGGAATTTGTTGTGACGCCCCCAAAATAGGTATACACAACCCATTCTGAGTCGCCAAATATAAGGTACATAATTTAAATACAAACTTAATTTACACAATATGACAAACGTAAGCTGAAAGTTTTAACACGAATATTGTCTTGTAGACAATATCCAAACTCAAATGAAGTCCTCATTATAATTTTTATCACACTATTTCATAGAATAGTGAGGACTACTATAGTCATCGTCTTGGACCATCACTCTATCCCCCGACTAGTCCCAGCTATATTCTCATTTCCTGAAGAGAACAATGAAAGAAAAGGGTGAGCTCAACTAGCTCAGCAAAGAATATTATGACTAAGATAATGCAGAATAAATTGTCCTTAATCTTCAACAGTGTAAAACTGATAGAATATAATAGACAACAAGTTTAACTACAGCGGAACAAGCAATCCATTAGAAGAGTCAAGTAGAGCATGATATCTACTATCTTCTATGATTTAAAAGTTCATCATCAATATTTTATCTCTGTAACACATCTCAAAAAATAATCCATATCACAGAATTATCCATGCACTACGGACCAAGGATATTCGTTAGTATCACATCCACGAATTATCCATGCACTACGGGTGAAGGATATTCGTTAGTATTCCAAGTGGTCATGATCATGCCAAACAACTGTCCATCAACGCACCACGGGCCAATGAGGACTTTTACCACATCATTTGTAATATTACAAGTCATGATTATACCGATACATAATTCATGGTCATAATCATACCAATCAACAGTTCATCTATGCACTACGGACCAAAGATGACTTTCATCACAATATAAGCATGAGGATGATGACAATGATATAAGAATTCAATTAAGTGAGATCAAGGATAAATTTTAAAAATTTATAATTTAATTGGCAAGAAGTACTTTTTCACCACTATGGTTGTAGTGATTTAAACAATTAGCCACTGTACTTTTAAAATATTCAATTATCCCACTGTGCTTTTTAAAAATATTCAATCAGGCCATTCCGTCCATTTTTGTAGACAGACGTTAACAAATCTGCTCTTGTTGCTTACGTGGCTTTTTTTAAAAAAATAAACAATTACGTGGTATATCCTTATGTGGCAACAAAATAATTTTGTAATGGATTTTCTTTATACTTTTTTCTTCTCAAACAAACAAATAAAATCATTATGTGGTAAAAAAATAATTAAAATAATAATATAATTAAAATAAATATTTTAATTTATGTTTTCATAATTTTTTTCTTTTCCTTTTTTCTTTTCCTTTCTTTTAATAATTATTTTTATTTTAAAAATTAATTCCAAATAATACAAATAATATATCAAATTTTTTGTATCAATGAGATCTATTACAACATTACATTAATTTCAACAAAAATTAAAAATAAAAAATCATTAATTACGTGGCAAAAAATAATTAAAATAATAATAAAATTAAAATAAATATTTTAATTCATTTTCTTTATTTGTATTCTTTTCCTTATCTCTTTTCCTTTCTTTTAATAATTATTTTTATTTTAAAAATTAATACTAATATATATTTTAATGATATAAAAAAAGTAAGTACATAATTAACATAAAATAAAAAATCGATACAATTAGCAAAAATTAGTTAAACAAATGACATAAAAATTAAAAATAAAAATTATAAAGAAAATGATTTTATTATTTTATTTTTTTGTTTGAGAAGAAAAAATTATAAAGAAAATCCATTAATACAAATAATATATCAAAAATTTTGTATCAATGAGATCTATTACAACATTACATTAATTTCAACAAAAAAATAAAAATAAAAAAACATTAATTATTTTTATTTTTAAAATTAACTATTTGTATTTTAAAATTAATTATTTTAAAATTAATTAATTATTTTTAAAATTAATATTTTATTTTTAAAATTAATTATTTTTAAAATTATCACCATGGTCGCCTCGAAAAAATTAAATAGCAGGATAATTTTTACTAATTGTATGAAATTTTTTATTTTATGTTAATTATGTACTTATCTTTTTTATATCATTAAAAAAAAGAAAAGAGATAAGAAAAAAAAGTTAATTAATTATTTTTATTTTTCAAATATTATTTTATTTTTATTTTTTTAAATTTATTTTTGAAAGAGAAAAATATTAATTTTTTTAAAATTAATTTTTTTATTTTTAAAATTAATTATTTTATTTTAAAATTACTTAATTATTTTTAAAATTATCACCATGGCCATCTCAATCAAACTAATATTTTATTTTTATTTTTATAGCTAATTTTCTATTTTACGATAATTTGTATTATTTGGAAAAAAAGATATAAATAAAAAAGAAAAAAGTCAACCAAGCTTTCTCCCGCCTAGTCAGCAAAGACACATAATTTTTTATTTTTTTTCAAAAAGCCACGCTAGCAAATTATTAACGTCCGTCTACAAAAATGGACGGAATGGCCTGATTGAATATTTTTTTAAAGCACAGTGGGATAATTGAATATCTTAAAAGCACAGTGACTAATTTCTTAAAACACTACAACCACAATGGTGAAAAAGTGTTTTTTGCCTAATTTAATTTATCTAGAATTTAAGAATGTCCAAATTGTCAACATGATAACTGCTTTGTGGAGTAAAATTTAAGAATAATATTCATGAATCAAAAATAATTTGGACAGAAAATAAATAAATTTTTATTGTGAATAGTGCCCCGGGTGAATAGTAACCAAGTGTATAGTATCCCATGAATAGTACTTCATGAATAGTACCATGTGAATATTACCATATGTATGAATAGTACCGTATGTATGAATAATGCCGTATGTATGAATAGTACCTATGAATAGTACTCCGCGCATGAAAAGATTAAAATTTAACAAGAATGTTCAGAAAAATATTTCAGCAAAACGATACTAGATGAAGCGCAAATTTCAATGATATTCTACTAGGTTCAAGGAGTATAGAAGCAATACTTATCAAAATAAGTATAGAATTAGGAATATGAAACGAAATAATATTACTTACATACTACAGTGTATGGAAGAAAATATTATTTTTTACGAATACTAAACAAAATAATATCCCTTGCCTTAGTAGGAGAGTAATTCTGACTGGTATAGAGGAGATATTCTTGAAGAAAACTTGCACTATTTTCTACACTCAAAGCTTTCTTTAACTCAAAAGAAATACGCTCAATATTATAGAAGAAGAATTCTCTGATTCTGATGTGATTTTCATTTCTAAACTAAGCATTTTATTTATAGGAGAATGGCAGGGTACTATTTGAATAATATCACAGGTGAACAGAGGGAAAAAATTTCACGGGCACAACTCATGATCAATATCCAATTTAAAACCATCAACCAATAATTGAGTGCCCTCATGTGAAGGCAACTTAAAATAAGTGGAAATCTAGCCAATCAGAGGATAACCCTCTGTGAAGGGAATCCAATATTAAAAGGAAAGAATTTACTTAGCCAATCAAAAGATTACCTCCTTTGAAGGTAATTGGGGCCACGAATGAATTATGTATCCTCAAAAAATACTAAATGAACAAACATCAATTTAAAAGGATAATTGAACAAACATCTTTCACTCATCAATTATTATTCTTATATTTAATCAACATGATCTTTACTCATTATTAATATTATAACTTACAATATTAACAACCAGATCATTTCCAGGAAAGAGGGGGCTTTCCGATAAGGACTTTTCCTTATTGGCGCGCAATTAGATGACCAAACTCATTTCCTTGACAGAACTTTCTAGACATTGTCAATAATGCAAATAATAATATGAATAACGATGTCGTCTCAATTATTGATTTAATAATATAAAATATTGTGCAGATGATACTGTGATAATAATTGAATCAATAATATGAGATACTATGCAACAACTACTGTGTTAATAATTGAATAAACTGAGTGACTTCTTACGTAAGCATCAATAATCAGAGATACTATACAATACCGTGTACTACTATGCAACCACGTGCATTATTGTACTTTTATCTCCGGGTATTTCAACAGTTAACGATAAAAGTTTTGCCGTTATTTTTATAAAAAGTTATTTCTATCATTTTCTAACTCCGACAGTAATTCCGTTGTGGGGTCCACCAATGATTGTGTCGTCGTACGGATATTTTTTGATAAAAAGAATATTTTTCAACCCAACGAATATTTTATGTTAACTTACTTACTTTGCAAAATTTGTAAATATTACCCACAACTATAACATTATATCAAATCCACACCTTATTATTCAAAATAATATTTAGAGAAAAATTAAATCTTTATTCATAAAAGTTAGAGTCTTACAACCTCCCTTTGTTATGAAATTTCATCCTCGGAATTGGTGTACGTACCTGGTATGTCGAAGAGATGAGGATACCTTATTTTCATTTCAGATTTTAACTCCCTGGTCATTTCCTCAATATCGTGATTTCTCTACAAAACTTTGACTTGAGGTATAACCTTTGAGCGTATAATATGTTCATTCTTATCTAAGATTTTAACATGTACCTCTTTATACGTTAAATCTTCCGCTATCTCGTCTGGTTCTAATTCAATAATGTGGTTCAGGTCTTCCATATATTTACGTAACGAAGGTCACAGTTATGTGAAAAACGTTATGAACATAAGACATATTTGGCGGTAAAGCGAGTCTATAGGTCACAGTTCCTACTCGGTCGAGGATTTCAAATAGACCAATGAATCGAGGGTTGAGCTTTCCTCTCTTTCTAAAACTCGTAACTCCTTTCCATGGGACAACACGTAATAATACATGATCTCCAACATTGAATTCCACGTCCCTTCAATGAAGATCAACATAGCTCTTTTATCGATCTTGTGAAGTTTGTATACGTTGTCGGATCATTTGAATCTTTTCTATAGTCATACGTACCAATTTTGGTCCCAACAACATTGCTTCACCCACTTCGTCTCAGCATACTGGAGAACGACACTTGCGTTCATACAACGCCTCGAATGGAGCCATGCCTATGCTTGCTTGATAACTGTTGTTATGGGAGAATCCTACTAATGACAAGAACTTGTCCCGACTTCCTTTGAAGTCTAGGACATAGAGTCTTAATAGATCTTCAAGAGTTTGAATAGTCTTCTCCGACTGCCCGTCCGTCTGAGGATGATATGCCGAACTGAATCATAAATCTGTGCTCATAGCTTTCTTCAAACTAGCCTAAAATCGTGAAGTGAATCTTGGGTCTCAATCAGAAACTATGGATATTGGCATACCATTCAGTCTTACGATCTCATTTATGTATATACGAGCAAGACGTTTAAGTGAATAAGTTTCTCGTATAGGTAAGAAATGAGCAGACTTGGATAATCTATAGACAATGACCCAAATTGCATCTATGCCTTAACAAACCTTAGGAAGACCAGTAACGAAATCCATGTTAATGTGCTCCCACTTCTATTCTGGAATTGTAAGTGGTTGCAATGGACCTTTTGGTACTTGATGCTCCGCCTTGACTCGTTGACAAGATAAACACCTTGAGATAAACTCTGCTATCTCTCTCTTCATATTGCTCCACCAAAATGTATGTTGAAGATTATGATACATTTTGGTACTCTCAGAATGGATTACAAACGGTGTGTTGTGTACCTCTATTATGATTTTATACTTCAAATCAGAGTCGTTAGGAATACAAAGTCTGGAGTTGACTCGAAGTATTCATTCTTCATCAATTCTTGCTTCTGGAATAACACCTTCTTGCACTTTCTTCTTCATACACATCAGCTGCGGGTCCATAGCTTGAGCAACTTTAACTTTATCGATTAAAGTAGGTTCTACTCATATATTTGACATCATCACATGGGTCCCTGAAGTTTTTAACTCTATCTTCATCCTTTGCAAGTCATACAAAATGGGCATTTGTGTTGACAAAATCGCACTTGTACCCGCATATGATCTTCTACTCAACGCGTCAACTACCGCGTTTACTTTTCCAGGATGGTATTGAATGGTATGATCGTAATCTTTTAACAGCTCGAGCTAACGTTGTTGCCGTATGTTGAGTTCCTTTTGGGTGAAGAAATATTTAAGGCTTTTATGATCCATATAGATCTCAACTTTCTCCCCATATAGGTAATGTCTCCAGATCTTTAGTGTGAAAACGACTGCTGCCAACTCTAGTTAATGAGTAGGGTAATTCCTCTCATATTTTTTGAGTTGTCGTGAAGCATAGGCTATAAATCTCCCATGTTACATGAGAACACATCTTAAACCTCTGCCTGAAGCATCACTGTAGATGACAAATCCCTCCGAACCTGATGGTATTATCAAAACAGGTGCTGAAATGAGTCTCCTCTTGAGTTCTTGAAAACACTTCTCATATTCCTCACTTTAACCGAATTTTGTATCTTTTCGAGTCAGCTGAGTTAATGGAGTAGAGATTCGAGAAAATCCTTCCACGAATCTCCGATAATAACCAGCAGGGGCGAATCTACCCTAGGGGCAGGGGGCACCTGCCCCCACTGAATTTTTGTCCATGTGTTTGGCCTCCTTCCCTCTTTCCCCATAGTACACACCCCCATCACCATCCTCTTTTAATATAAGTGACTTTTTAAAGCAATGATAATTTTGTACTACTTCTCTTATTTCTCTCTCTATGTGTAATATTTGGCTTAAAAAGTAAGTACTCTCTACTACTTTCTTTTCTTTTTTAACTAACATCATGTAAAGTCTTTTAGTTGTAGAAAAAAAATGAGAAAGAAAATTTTTGACTAGAAATACACTCTTTTTTATATATTTTTTTTAAATTAAAACTCAAAAATACCACTTTTCTTAAAAAAAATTATCTTCTATTACAAAATTGACATTATCTCTTTTTGTTTTCATTAGCTTCCTTTTCTTTTATCACCAAATTAAAACTCAAAGATAAAGACAAGGTGTTAAAACTCCAAGACTATTTACTTAGTTTTCTTTATCCCGTGTGGCCTTATCCAACTCTTTTGGATTTGTCACATTTATACTATATTGGGTTTTTAATAAAAAAATTGTTGATTAAAAAAATCATTTTAATATTTTCCTTATAAGAAAATTATGAATATATATATATATATATATATTGTAAGATCCCAACTTTTATGAGTAAAGAATAATTTTCTTGAAATATTTTTTTTTATATTATGGTGTTTATTGATATAATATTATACTTGTGGGTAATATTTATAAATTTTGCAAAGTAAGCAAGTGGTTATATAATATTCGATTGGTCGGGGAATATTCGTTTTAACAAGGAATATTCGTACGACGGCACAATCATTGGTGGACCCCATAACGGAAGTATTGTCATAGTTAGAAAACGACATAATTACTTTTTTACAAAAATAACGGCGGAAGTTTTACCGTTAAACTGTTGAACTACCCGGTAGTAAAAGTACAATAATACGCGTGGTTGCATAGTAGCACACGGTATTGATTATTGATGCTTACGTGAGAAGTCACTCAATTATATTTAATTATTGCTACAGTAATTGCTGCATCATATCTCTCATATTATTGATTCAATTATTGTCACAGTATCATCTGCATAATATGTTATATTATTAAATCGATAATTGAGACGACAAAGTTATTCATATTATTATTTACAATATTGACAATGTCTAGAAAGTTCTGTCAAGGAGGGGTTTGGTCACCTAATTGCGCGCCAATAAGGAAAAATCCTTATCAGAAAGCCCCCTCTTTCCTGGGAATGATCTGGTAGTTAAATATTATGAGTTATGATATTAATGATGAATAAGTTCGTGTTGATTAAAGATGAAATTGATGGTTCCATTGTGTGGGAGTTATTAGTGTTAATGAAAATCAACAGTTATTTCAATAATAATTAATGTCTGGAGGTTATATTGACCAATCGGGTAATTAACCGGATAAATAAGCAATTAATTGCTATTAATTCACATGCTTATAACTATGTGTTCACATGTGTGAACTATTGATTCACATGATTTACTATTAGGGGAATTGGTGCAAGATTGATAATACTTGCATGACTAAATTAAAAATGGAGGTATAGATGAAGGTACTATACTGTAATTAGTTTTTTTACATGATTATCCTATTAAGTCACATGAATGAACTATTAATTCACATTATTTACTATTAAGGGAGGTGGAGCAAGTTTAATAATACTTGCAGGACTAAAGTAAAAATAAAAAAAAAGAGGGAGGTATTATACTGTAATATTTTGAGTCCCAAAATGTGTAATTATTGAAACTATATTTTCCTATAAATAGAAGCTCATTCTTCCTTTATTTCTCACCAATTCACTAAGTCTCACAAGAGCAATTATTATAGAGAGAAATTATAGAGAGAAAAAAAAGAAGAGAAGTCTGCTACCTCACTATTCTAGTATACAGTTTTCTTCTAAGGTAAGGGGCATTATTTCTTTCGTATTCATGAAGAGAGTTATTTCCTTTCAATACTTGTAAGGGTTGTTATTCCATTCTTTATTATTCTGTTAGAATAACCTGTCTGTGCGGTCTATCGCATGCCTGGTGAATTCTGTTGTTATTCTATTCTTTATTATTCTGTTGGAATATCTTGTCTGTGCGGATTACGCATGACCTGGTTACATTCTTTATTATTCTGTTGGAATATCCTGCCTGTGCGGGTTACGCATGACCTGGTTCTATTCTTTATCATTCTATGGGAATAACCTGTCTGTGCGAATTACGCACGCCTGGTGAATTCTTCTGTTATTCCATTCTTTATTATTTTTGTTGGAATAACCTGTCTATGTGGATTACCGCATGCATGATGAATGATCCTTCTTATTTATTCCTTATTAAATTGTGAAAATGATCTGTCTACGTGGATTACCGCATGGCGGAAAAAAATCTATTTGCAGTTTCATATATTTTATTATACTCGGTTGGTTAAAGTTTTGGCTTCTATACTCCATGAAATTAGTGAAATATCCTTGATATTTACGCTTCATCCAGTATCTTTTCATGAAAATATTTTTCTGAGCATTCTTGAATTTTACTCCCCAAAGCAGTATCATGTTGACAATTTGGACGTTATTGATTTCAGGATAAATTAACTTATAAATCCTTAAAATTTATTCTTGAACTTGTTTTATTGAATTATTATGTCATTTTCATCATCCTCATGCTTATATTGTGAAGAAAGTCATCTTTGGCTAACGTGCATAGATGGACTTGGTATGATTATGACTAGGGATCATTCGGAATAATCATGACCTATAATGTTATAAATGATGTGGTAAAAGACCTCAGTGGCCTGTAGTACATTGATGGACAGTTTTTGGTATGATTATGACCAGGGATTATTCGGTATAGTCATGACCATTGATGATTTATTGAATATCCTTGGCTCGTAGTACAGGGATGATTCGATGATGTGGTTTATTTATTAAGCTGAGTCTCAGCGTTAAAAATTGATGAAAACATTTTAAATCATAGAAGATAGTAGATATCATGCTCTACTCGACTCTTCTAATGGATTGCTTATTCCGCTGCAGTTAAACTTGTTGTCTATTATTATTCTATCAGTTTAACATTGTTGAAGGCTAATGATAATTTATTCTGCATTATCTTAGTCATAATATTTCTTACTGGGCTAGTTGAGCTCACCCTTTCTTTCACTGTTCTCTTCAGGAAATGAGAACGTAGCCGGGACTAGTCAGGAAACGGAGTGACAGTCCAGATGATAGCATTAGTAGTCCTCACTATTCTGTTAAATAGTGTGACAATAAATGTAATGAGGACTCCATTGAGTGTGGATATTGTCTAGATGACAATATTCTTATTAAAACTCTTAGATTATATTTTGTCGTATTTTACACAACTGTTGTATAATTAAGTTGTATTTGAATTTTGTACCATGTATTTGGCGACTCAAGATGGGTGATGTATACCTATTTTGGGGGCGTCACAGTTGGTATCAAAGCTTAGGGATATGATCCCTGGCTGAAATGTGAGACAAGAACTAGGAGGGGAGAGACGGGGAATTCTTTCGCTAGTATGACCTACCTAAGTTTATTTGGTATTTAATTAGTCGGTCAGAGTATATGGATAATATGTGATATGTTAATTAATCCTTGTTTTGTGGCAGTATTTGAAAATGGCATCCGAAAATATTGAGATAAGCAATAAAGCACATGAGACCGTTGAGTAACCACAGATTAATACCCAGGATAATGTGCAACAGAAAGAAAATAATCCTCAGGTAAACAACAACGATCAAATGATGAACGATGGGACGTTCAGAGGTTTTATGCAATTCATGCAACATCAGGTGAGGGCGGCTCCTGTCCAAAATGCAGGTGGAAACACCGACAACTCTCGGACGATCACTGCTAAGCAGTTCAAGGAGCTGGGACCACCGGAGTTTTTTGGAGAGCCAAAACCACTTAAGGCGGAGACGTGGATAAAGCATATCACCAAGATATTTGATATCTTGGGATGCTCCGAGGAGCAAACGGTTCCCTTTGCCACCTTTATGTTGCGAGCAGAGGCAGATTACTGGTGGGAATCTGTAAAGCGTACTCAATCTGCCGCACTGAAGATGACTTGGGAGAAGTTCTAAGAACTGTTCAACGACAAGTACTTTTCTGAAAGTGTTCGTCACATGAAAGAGGTAGTGTTTATTAAACTGGAGCAAAACAACATGATTGTATCGCAGTACAAAGCCAAGTTTACCGAGTTGTCCCGGTTTGCGTCCCACTTAGTTGATAACGAGGAGAGAATGACGAGGATGTTTCTAAGAGGTTTGAAACCCGAGATACGTCAATATCTGATTTCTCATAAACTGTGTTTGTATTCAGATGTTGTAAATAGGGCTCAGTTATTGGAACGCGATAACGAGTCGACCCAACCAAGAGAAAGTAGCCGACAAAGTTATAATACCATTGGTAACAATCATCGAAGCGGTGACAACAAGCATGGAGGGAATCTACATGCCAGAAATGGTAATCACTTCGGTGGTAATCATGGCCATGACAATAAGAGTGGACATTTTAAGAAGAGGAGATTCAACAATGATGGAAAGACGTCAGTACCAGCACCTATTGTTAAGGAAGGAGAACGACCGCCGGTCGTATGTTACAAATGTGGAGGGGAGAGACATATCAGTCCAAACTGCGTGATGCAGTCCAAAGCGTGTTACAATTGTGGAAAAAAAGGTCACCTAGCCCAATTTTATCGTGCACCAATGTCAAGTCCAGCTGGGATGGAGGCATCAAAGGCCGTCCCAGACAAGACAAAACCGGTAGTTTAAGGGAGAGCGTTTGTCGTAACCTCCCAAAAAGCGAGGAATCCAAACGAGGTGATCACGGGTAAGCTAATCATAAACTCTAGTGAAGTATATACCTTATTTGATACTGGTTCTATCCATTCTTTTATTTCTCCTACTTGAGCTCAACGTCTAAATTTGACTCCGGAGAAATTAGACTTTGACTTATCTGTGGAAACTCCGTTGGGAGAAACCTTCACTACATCTACTGTTTATAAGTATTATTTGGTTCAAATCGGTAACCGCACGTTACCTATCGATCTTATTTCTTTGAAAATACTTGCATTTGATGTGATTTTAGGGATTGATTGGTTAACTACTCATCATGCTAAAATCAATTATTTTCGTAAGGTTGTTAACTTTCATATTCTTAACCAACCTATTATGTGAATTCAAGTAACCAAACCATTAAAATCAATCACTGTCATATCAAGCCATAAAGCTATTCGTTTATTGAAAAACGGATGTCAAGCATTTTTAGCCCATGTCACGGATTTAAATAAAAATACGTCAGATTTGAATGATATTTCTATTGTTAATAAATTTCCTGATGTATTCCTTGAAGAACTTCCTGGCCTACCCCCAGAGCGTGAAATTGAATTTTGTATCGACCTTAAATCCGGTACAAAACCCATTTCCAAAGCTCCATATCGAATGGCTCCTATTGAACTTCAGGAGTTAAAACCCAACTACAGGAATTGTTAGACATCGGTTTCATTCGTCCTAGTACGTCTCCTTGGGGTGCTCCTGTTCTATTCGTGAAGAAAAAAGATGGAAGTATGCGACTTTGTATTGATTATCGGGAGTTGAATCATGTCACCATCAAGAACAGGTACCCGTTGCCTCACATTATTGACCTGTTTGACCAGTTGTAAGGAGCCAAATTCTTTTCAAAGATTGATCTTCGTTCCGGATATCATCAGTTGAAGATTAAAATTGATGACATTCCAAAGACTGCTTTTAGAACTCGGTACGGGCATTATGAATTCCTAGTCATGTCTTTTGGATTGACTAATGCTCCTGCTGCCTTCATGGACATGATGAACCGAATATTCAAGGAATATTTGGATCACTTTGTGGTCGTCTTTATTGATGACATCCTCATATACTCCAAAACCCGTGAAGACCATGAGCAAAACTTGAGGCTGATACTCCAAAAGCTTTGTGAAAATAAGCTATATACTAAGTTGAAGAAATACAAGTTCTGGCTTGAGGAAGTTGCATTCCTTGGGCACGTGATATCAAATCATGGAATATCTATTGACCCAGTAAAGATTGAAGCAATTCAAAGCTGGGAGCAACCAAAGTCAGTGACCGAAGTATGTAGCTTTCTCGGCTTAGCTGGTTATTATCGGAGATTCGTGGAAGGATTTTCTCGAATCGCTACTCCATTAACTCAGCTGACTCGAAAAGATACAAAGTTCGATTTGAGCAAGGAATGTAAGAAGAGTTTTCAAGAACTCAAGAAGAGACTCATTTCAGCACTTGTTCTGATAATACCATCTGGCTCAGAGGAATTTGTCATCTACAGTGATGCTTCAGACAAAGGGTTAGGATGTGTTCTCATGCAACATGAGAAAGTCATAGCCTATGCCTCACGACAACTAAAAGAATATGAGAGGAATTATCCTACTCATGATCTAGAGTTGGCAGCAGTTGTTTTTGTGCTTAAGATTTGGAGGCATTACCTGTATGGAGAGAAGGTGGAGATCTATACGAATCATAAAAGCCTCAAATATTTCTTCACTCAAAAGGAACTCAACATTCGGCAACGACGTTAGCTTGAGCTGTTGAAAGATTATGATCATACCATCCAATACCATCCTGGAAAAGAGAACGTAGTAGCTGACACATTGAGTAGAAGATCATATGCGGGTACGAGTGCAATATTTTCAACGCAAAGACCACTTTTTGTATGACTTACGAAGGATGAAGATAGAGTTAAAGACTCTAGGGACCCATGTGATGATGGTGAATATACGAGTAGAACCGACTTTAATCAATAAAGTTAAAGTTGCTCGAGCTACAGACCTGGAGCTGATGCGTATGAAGAAGAAAGTGTAAGAAGGTGCTATTCCGGAAGCAAGAATCGATGAAGAATGAATACTTCGAGTCCACTCCAGACTTTGTGTTCCTAACGATTTTGACTTGAAGTATAAAATCATGATGGAAGCGCACAACACACCGTTTGTAATCCATCCTGGGAGTACCAAGATGTATCGTGATCTTTGACATACATTTTGGTGGAGTAATATAAAGAGAGAGATAGCGGGGTTTATCTCAAGGTGTCTAACTTGTCAACGAGTCAAGGCGGAGCATCAAGTGCTAAAAGGTCCATTGCAACCACTTAAAATTCCAGAATGGAAGTGGGAGAACATTACCATGGATTTTGTTACTGGTCTTCCCAAGGTTTCTCAAGGTATAGATGCGATTTGGGTCATTGTTGATAGATTGACCAAGTCTGCTCGTTTCTTACCTATACGAGAAACTTATTCACTTGAACGTCTGGCTCGTATATACATAAATGAGATTGTAAGACTGCATGGTATGCTAGTATCCATAGTTTCTAATCGAGACCCAAGATTCACTTCACAATGTTGAGGAAATGACCTGGGATTTAGAATCTGAAATGAAATCAAGGTATCCTTACCTCTTCGACATACCAGATACGTACCCTAATTTCGAGGGCGAAATTTCATAAGAAGGAGAGATTGTAAGACCTCAACTTTTATGAATAAAGATGAAATTTCTATAAATATCATTTTTGAATATTATGGAGTGAATTTGATATAATGTTATAGTTATGGGTAATATTTATAAATTTTGCAAAGTACACAAGTTGATATATAATATTCAATTTGTCGGGAAATATTCGTTTTAGCAGGAAATATTCGTACGACTGCACGATCATTGGTGGACTCCACAACGAAATTATTGTCGGATTGAGAAAATGACAAAAATATTTTTTATAAAATAACGGCGAAAGTTTTACCGTTAACTGTTGGAATACCTGGTGGTTAAAATACAGTAATACGCGTTATTGCACAGTAGCACACGGTATTGTATAGTATTTTTGAATTATTGATTCTTACATAAAGAGGCACTACTCAATAATTGTTACAGTAATTACTGTTCAATATATTATTTTATTGGTTCAATAATTGCTATGTTGATATTTTATATTATTGTTGTTCAATAATTATCACTGCACAATATTTCCCATTATCATATCAATAATTCATATTATTTGAATAAAATTATTAGATAGCATTATTGACAATATCTAGAAAGTTCTGTCAATGAGAGGTTTGGTCACCTAATTACGCGCCAGTAAGGAGAAATCATTATCGAAAAGCCACCTCTTTCCTGGGAACGGCCTGGTTGTCATTATTGTAATTCTGTAATATTATTTGTGAATAATTATTTATTGATTTATATAATAAGAAAATATTTATTATATGTGGACATAAATGATGGATAGGAAAATATTTATTTTATGTGGTTATAAATGAAAGAATTATTGTTGAGGTGTTTTATCAGTATTTTTGTCGAAATGGAGGTATTAAAAATCAAATCAGTGTTCTTAAAGGTCTATTGCGTGAGTTATAATTTTGATCCGACTGTTGGATCGTTGTGATTTTTGGATATGTTATACATATATAAGTTGAGTATATGCCCACAAATTTTGAACCGTTAAAAATTAACGTATGATTTGTTATGAATTTTAAGAGTTGTTGAAAATTGTCCGTTTATGGAATTCGAATATTTTCTGTTTGGAATTTGGAAAAACTTAAAGCTACAAAGTTGTAGAGAATTCGATTTCGTGTGGAATGGACATAAAATTCATATTTTTCTGATAAAAGGGCTATTTTATATGAATTGTTGAAATTTCAGAAATTAAATATTTTTATTAAAATTGTGGGTGGGATCCACTTTTGTTTTGAAACATGTGGGCTGCAAAAATATTCCAAGATGGCATGCTTGGTCTTTTTTCAACAAAGTAGGCTACGTAGAAAGGAAAAAATATATATATTATTTTATTATTTAGTCTCCTATGGCGTTCTAATATTTTCCTATAAATAGACACTTAAGTTAGAATTGAAAATCACACCAGAATCAGAGAATTCTTCTTCTATAATCTTAAGTGTATTTCTTTAGAGTTTTAAAAAGCTTTGAGCGTAAAAAACAGTGAAAATTTTATTCAAGAATATTCCCGCTATACCAGTTGGAGTACTCTTCTTTTTAAGGTAAGGGATGTTATTTTTGTTCAATATTCGCTTGAAATAATATTTTCTTCCATACTCTGTAGTATGTAAGTAATATTATTTCGTTTCAGATTTCGAATTCTATACTCGTTTTGTAAAATTTTTGGCTTCTATACTCCATAAAATTAATAGAATATCCTTGATATTTGCGTTCATCCAGTATCTTTTCATGGAAATATTATTTTGAGCATTCTTAATAAGTTTTTAACTTTTTCATGCCGGAGTACTATTCACGGGGTTACTATTCTCGAAGTACTATTCACGAAATACTATTCACTCGAGTACTATTCACCTGAAGTACTATTCATGATAAAAATTTATTCGTTTTTAGTCCAAATTATTTTTTTGTACAATATTATTCTTGAATTTTACTCTACAAAGTAGTATCATGTTGACTATTTGGACGTTATTTACTTCTGGATAAATTAAATTATTAATTCTTAAAAATTTATCCTGGAACTTGTTTTATTGAATTATTATATCATTGTCATCATTCTCATGTTTATATTCTGTTGAAAGTTATCTGTGGCCTGTAGTGCATAGATGGACTTCGTATTATTATAACAAGGGATTATTCGGTATAATCATGACCGTAATGTTACAAATAATGTGGTAAAAGTCCTCATTGGCCCATAGTGCATTGATGGACTGTTGTTGGCATGATCATGACCATTGATGAATACACGAATATCCTTGGCCCGTAGTGCATGGATAATTTGTGGTCGTGATACTAATGAATATCCTTGGCCGTAGTGCAGGGATGATGTGGATTATTTATTAAGCTGAGTCTCAGCGATAAAAGTGATGAAAAACCTTTTAAATCATAGAAGATAGTAGATTTTATTCTCTACTGGACTCTTCTAATGGATTGCTTGTTCTGCTGCAGTTAAACTTGATGTTTGCTATATTTTATCAGTTTAACACTGTTGAAGGCTAACGATAAATTATTCTGCATTATCTTAGTCATAATATTTCTTACTGGACTAGTTGAGCTCACCCTTTTGCTTTCATTGTTCTCTTCAGGAAATGAGAACGTAGCAGAGACTAGTCGGGGAACGGAGTGACGGTCCAGATGATAGCATTAGTAGTCCTCACTATTTTATAAAATAGTGTGATAATAAATGTATTGAGGACTTATTTTGAGTTTTAATACTGTCTAGACGACAATATTTGTATTGAAACTCACAGCTCATGTTGTATATTTAAGTTTGTATTTATATTCTGTACCATGTATTTGGCGACTCAGAATGGGTGATGTATACCTATTTTTGGGGCGTCACAGTAGGTATCAAAGCTTAGGGATATGATCCCTGGCTGAGTTGTGAAACAAGAACTAGGAGGGAAGAGACGAGGAATTCCTTCGCTAGTATGACCTACCTAAGTTTATTTGGTATTTAATTGGTCGGTCAGAGTATAGGAATAATATGTGACATGTCAATTAACCCTTGTTTTGTGGCAGTACTTGAAAATGACATCCGAGAATGTTGAGAATAGCAATGGAGCAAAAGAGACCGTTGAGTCTCCACAGATCAATAATCAGGATAATGTGCATAAGGAAGGCGACAATCCTCATGCAAACAACAACACTGACCAAATGTTGAACGATAGAATATTCAGAGGCTTTCTGTAATTCATGCAACATCAGGCAAGAGAGACTCATGTCCAAAATGTAGGTGGAAACACTGGCAACTCTCGGACGGTCACTGCTAAACAGTTCAAGGAGCTGGGACCACCGGAATTTTTTGGAGAGCCAAAACCACTTAAGGCGAAGACGTGAATAAAGTAGATCAACAAGATATTTGATGTCTTGGGATGCTCCGAGGAGCAAAAGGTTCCCTTTGCCACCTTCATGTTACGGGCAGAAGCAGATTATTGGTGGGAATCTATAAAGCGTACTCAACCTGCTGCACTGAAGATGTCTTGGGAGAAGTTCCAAGAACTGTTCAATGACAAGTACTTTCCTGAAAGTATTCGTCACATAAAAGAGGTAGAGTTCATCAAGTTAGAGCAGAACAATATGACTGTGTCGCAGTACGAAGCTAAGTTTGCCGAGTTATCCTGGTTTGCGTCTCACTTAGTTGATAACAATGAGAGAATGACACGAATGTTTCTAAGAGGTTTGAAACCTGAGATACGCCAATACTTAATTTCTCACAAACTATGTTTGTATTCAGATGTTGTAAATAGGGCTCAGTTATTGGAGCGCGATAACTAGTCAACCCAACCAAGAGAGAGCAGCCGGCAAAATAATAATACCAGTGGTAGCAGTCATCGAAGCGGTAACAACAAACGTGGAGGGAATCAACATGCCAGAAATGGTAACCACTTCGGTGGTAATCATGGCCAAGACAATAAGAATGGATATTTCAAGAAGAGGAGATTCAACAATGATGGAAAGACGACAGCATCAGCACCCGTTGTTAAGGAAAGAGAACGACCACATATCATATGCTTCAAATATGGAGGGGAGGGACACATCAGTCTTGTGACGCCCCCAAATCCGGGTTACCTGACCCCCGAGTTTGGTGTTCACGATCCACAATATAATAACATCTAACTACCCATTCGTATAGAAATAGTAATACATAAGTCATTAACAGAGATTGTTAATACATTAGTCCCAGGTTCTCTAACCTTAACATTACAAACATACCCCTTAGATATATAAAAAGGGTTTACTATACAACATAATCATAATAATGTTTATTATACTAATTTATCACTATGCATTTTCCTTTGTTCTTCTTCGCAGCACCTTCTGCAACTTCGTCCCTAGCTGAAAAGTTTTATTTAGCAAGGGTGAGCAACAAGTTTGCCCCGTAAGTTAAGACATACAATAAAGGTATAAAAATTAATATCAAGGCTTCTCACATTCTACGCAACAATAATTAAATAATGAAAGAGTACAACGCTTTCAAGATTTTCTACGATATTCAAATGAATAATAAAGAATTATATTCTACGAACTAGCAAAGTGAAATGTTTTCCAAATTTATGCTGAGTGATCCATTGGATCATGAACTTCTCTTCTCGAGTAACTATCAAAGTCATACTTTGATATACCTAGGTGTATCAGATAACCATAAAGATTAAATCATACCCCTCTGCAAGTATATAAAGTGATAAGCTTTAGTATACCCTATATTATGCATAATACTTAATCGCGCGCAAAGGCCGAATATACGACCAATAAAATATAAAAGGTTGTTCTTCTCAGTCTCAGAATCAAGATTTTGATTTAACAACGAAAGACTGTGATTTCAAATTCTAATTACTTCTCAATCTAGCCGAAATAATTGGCATCGATCCGTCAATAATAATTGAATTCTCTTCTCGAACCTATCAAGTTCTAACAAATGTTCGTCTAGCCAGATGATTAGCTAAGACATTTCTCAACATAATTGGATAATAACAGGAATTATCTGTACTGTCAATTCTATCTTCTATGGCTATAAATATCCAACAACAGTTATTCTACAAATGTATATTTTTCGAATCAGTCAATACACAAATTGACCTTTTCGAGACTCGTATCACAGATACACAGTACAATAGTAACAGTCAAAGTCAATATTAAATAAAAAAAATTATTCGTGAAATTTGGATTATTTGAAATCCCGGGTTATCACATTCACCCCTCCTTAAAAGGATTCCGTTCTCGGAATCACCGCTTTCTTAATCTCTACAATCTTTTAAAGTTGTATCATCAATTCATTTTTATCAACACAATATTAATTTGTGTTTCAAATTCTAACATGTGACTTGAATCTATAAAAGAAAACAGTTCACAGAAATATCTGACTCATATTACTCGCGTAATATAAGTATTAAGCAAAATCGTTACCTGCTACAACCTCCTGAGCAGCCACTGCATCTTGCACCGTCATATTGAATGTACGGGCCGTTGGTCTTCCTGGCTGTGCAGGTCCTCGAATTGCCAAGGTTCCGCCCCTGGGTCCCTTGTTGGCACTTTCTTTCTTAGCATTTCTCTTCGGACAGTTCCGAACCATATGATCAGTCGATCCGCACGCAAAGCAACCTTGTATCTTCTTCGGATTGGGACAATTGGGCGACATGTGCCCCTCTTGTCCACAGTTGTAACAAACTCCTTTCTTCTTCAGACAAACACCTGCTTGATTCTTCCCACACGTTGCACATGGCTCCCTCCCTTGGTTATTTCCTTCTGTCTTGCCACCTGGTTCGGTATTCTCACTCCACTTTCTCTTATTCGGGTTACTACCTCCACTACTTCCTCCGTCATTTGTCTTCTTCTTCTTTTCTTGATGAAATCGAGATGCAGCCTCGCTCCCTCCTTCAGCAATTAACACCTTTTCTAATAAAGCCGCGAACGTATTGATCTGCAATACTGCTACCTTATTGAATATCCCTGGTTTTAGTCCATTCTCAAATCTTCTCGCTTTTCTATCCTCTGTGTCCACCTGATGAGGTGCAAATCTCGCTAATTCGTTGAATTTAGCCGCATTCTCAGAAACAGACATATTCTCCTTCTTTAGTTCTAAGAACTTAACTTCCATCCGTGCTTGCATACTCGGTGAGAAGTAATTTTCAAAGAACAATTCCTTGAATATGGTCCATGTCACTATAGTTGCTCCAGCTCTCGCCTGATTAGTCTCCCACCAGTAATTAGCTTCTCCCTTCATCAAGTATGTAGCAAAAGCAGTCTTCTGCTCTTCTGTCACTCGCGCAATGACAAATGCTTTCTCCATCTCTTTCACCCAAGTTTGGGCTTCAATCGGATCCGTGGTTCCCTTGAATTCCGGCGGTCCTACCACTTTAAAGTCCTTGAAGGTAGCTAATCTATCAGCTGGCTGATTTCTCGCTCTTCCTCTTGCTGGAGCCCTATTTTTCATAGCTTCGGCTATCATATCTGCAAAATTCTGCATTGGGTCCGCTTGACCTCCTTCGTTATTCACTGACTGTTCTTCTCGTTGGTTTCGATTTTGTCGTCTGGGCGGCGTGATCTGATTGAAATAAAAATCTTATATTAATTCTCTTTCTTTACATAGATTCTTAATACAATAAGAATTCAACACATAATTCTCAAATATAAACGAATATTTATTCAAATAGTTCATAGCACATTTAGTACTTAACACATATTACTATCCCTTTTTAAAATAATTTTTAGGATTTAACATACACAACTTTACACAAAAAGTTATAATTCTCCAATCACACATAGCTATTACCCGTTCATCAAACTTACCACACTTATGAGTTAGGAACTTGCCATAATTATATGAGTGTATGAACGTATCCTAGTCAGACCTTTGGCGTCCGTTCGCTGAGGGGTTCAAAACATTTCATATAATTATGAGTCATTAACTTACAATAAGTATGAGTTTTAAGAACACACAAATTAATCTTAATCTTATATTCATATAGAAAATAAAGATTTCATTCATAAAACATATATATTTACATATGTTAAACATCATTCTCGATATTACAATACTTAATATCAAAAGCTTCTACCAAAAGATACTATCACACACACACACACACATATATATATATATATATATATATATATATATATATCTAAGTTGTCTACCGACCACTCCCTTCACCAGTCTTCTTCTTGTTGGGACACTTGTTGAATCTGTGACCCATTCTCCCACATGAGAAACACTTTCTCATATTCGGCTTAGGACAATGCAAAGAAATATGTCCTTCCTGCTTACAGTTGAAACAGACATTCTTCCACATCATGCATTCTCCTACATGAGTCTTCCCACACTTGCTGCAAGCTTGCCTCTTCTTCGGGTTTGAATCTTCAGAGTTAGGGCTATCGTTGTCCCTCTTTCTCTTTTCCTTTCCCTTCTTGCTGGTTCCTTCAGATGATCCACTACCTTCAGTCTTCATCCTTTCCACCTGCGCCTTGAGCTCGTTCCGTTCTTCAGTCATCTCGCGTAATGCTCGCTCCGTCTTCCACAACTCTTCCAAGAGAAACACTTTACTACGGAGTTCCTGAACTTCTACAGATAGCTGATCTTATTCTCCAACTTTGATCTTATTCTTTAACTGAACCTTAGCTTCTTTAGACTCTGCCTCCTCATCAGTACTCAGATACATCTCAGGATAATCATCATGATCACTCCCGAGATTGACCATGGGTTCATCTTTTCCCACTTCTTCAACTGACTCGCTCTGTGTTGGCACCTCAGCTACTGGCACTGGTGCGACAGCCGCTGGCATCTCTGTACTCATCTTATCTTCTCCCGACATCCTACAATCAGTTTAAACAACTTGATTAGTACTTCACCAGTACAAACTTCTCACACCATGTGTCTACATATCTCACTATCGATACGCTTCGACAATCCCTCACTTAATACTCTAAATGAGTTTTTTAGATTTCACTTATGGTTATAATCCTAGGGTTTTCCCCACCCCACTTAAGGCTTATAACCTACAGCTTTGATACCAACCTGTGACGCCCCCAAATCCGGGTTACCTGACCCCCGACTTTGGTGTTCACGATCCACAATATAATAACATCTAACTACCTATTCATATAAAAATAGTAATACATAAGTCATTAACAGAGATTGTTAATACATTAGTCCCAGGTTCTCTAATCTTAATATTACAGACATACCCCTTAGATATACGAAAAGGGTTTACACTACAACATAATCATAATAATGTTTATTATACTAATTTATCACTATGTCTTTTCCTTTGTTCTTCTTCGTAGCACCTTCTGCAACTTCGTCCCTAGCTGAAAAGTTTTATTTAGCAAGGGTGAGCAACAAGTTTCCCCCGCAAGTTAAGACATACAATAAAGGTATAGAAATCAATATAAAGCCTTCTCACATTCTACGCAACAATAATTAAATAATGAAAGAGTACAACGCTCTCAAGGTTTTCTACGATATTCAAATGAATAATCAAGAATTATATTCTACGAACTAGCATAGTGGAATGTTTTCCAGATTTATGATGAGTGATCCATTGGATCACTAACTTCTCTTCTCGAGTAACTATCAAAGTCATACTTTGATATACCCAGGTGTATCAGATAACCATAAAGATTAAATCATACTCCTCTGCAAGTATATAAAGTGATCAGCTTTAGTATACCCTATATTATGCATAATACTTAATCGCGCGCAAAGGCCGAATATACGACCAATAAAATATAAAAGGTTGTTCTTCTCAGTCTCAGAATCAAGATTTTGATTTAACAACGAAATACTGTGATTTCAAATTCTAATTACTTCTCGATCTAGCCGAAATAATTGGCATCGATCCGTCAATAATAATTGAATTCTCTTCTCGAACCTATCAAGTTCTAACAAATGTTCGTCTAGCCAGAATGATTAGCTAAGACATTTCTCAAAATAATTCGACAATAACAGGAATTATCTGTACTGTCAATTCTATCTTCTATGGATATAAATATCCAACAACAGTTATTCTACAAATGTATATTTTCCGAATCAGTAATTTGATTTGAATTATTAAACATGCACTAACTGCGAATAATCAACAATAATTTCACTGGACATGGTATAATTAGCAATAATTAACCACTATAATAATTGAATGAATATGACTTAAGGTTGAGTTAGGAAACTTGCCTTCCACGTTGATTACAGCTACACAATAAACTTATCTGCGTTCGTAAGACCTATAACCAATAATATCGGTCTCACAATTAGCACAATATTTCATAACACGTAACACTGTATTTTGCAGTCAAACTTCTCCTAGACACATTACCACATATTCACATCAGTGTTTACAACATATATAAACACTTAACAAGTCAGACTATTTCGGTCTGGTTGGACTTCGGTCCATTCTCGGTATTCTAGTCACCTTATCCGACAATTTACACATTGATTGTCAATTAAATCTTTGTCTCTAAGCTCAAATATTATTTTAGAGAAGTCAAATATCATTTATAATATTTTTCAAAAGCTTTTAATAATTTATAAACAATTATTATAATTTATAATAATTTTTTAAATACTTAAATCATTTTTAAATGATTTAATTATCAAAAAATCTTATAATCATTAATATTTAATAATATAAAAATATTAATGTTATATTTGTCAAAATATTAAAGTTATTATTAATAACTTAAACTATTTTTAAATCAACAATATCCTACTCAAATGATTTTTAAATTAATTATAATTATTTTTAAACCATTACCATTAATATTTAAATATTAATGAAATTATTATCAAAATATTAAAAGTCATTAATTAAAAGTCATTAATTATAACTTAAAATATTAGTTTGTATAATTAGTTTGTGTTTGTATTCCGTACCATGTATCTGGTGACCCAAGATGGGTGATGTATACCTAGTTTTGGGGGCGTCACAATTGGTATCAAAGCTTAGGGATATGATCCCTGGCTGAGATGTGAGATAAGAACTAGAAAGAGAGAGACGGGAAATTCCTTCGCTAGTATGACCTACCTAAGTTTACTTGTTATTTAATTGGTTAGTCAGAGTATAGAGATAATATGTGATATGTTAATTAACTCTTGTTTTGTGACAGTATTTAAAAATGGCATCTGAAAATGTTGAGATAAGCAATGGAGCACAGGAGACCGTTGAGTCTCCACAGATCAATAATCAGGACAATGTGCAACAGGATGGCGATAATCCTCCTGTAAACAACAACACTGATCAATTGACGAACGACGGTACGTTTAGGAGTTTTTAGAATTCATGCAACATCAGGCGAAGGCGGCTCCTGTTCACAATGCTGGTAAAAATAATGGCAACCCACGGTTGGTCACCGCTAAGCAGTTCAAGGAGCTGGGACCACCGGAGTTTTTGGAAAAGCCAGAACCACTTAAGGCAGAGACATGGTTAAAGCAGATCACCAAGATATTTGATGTATTGGGATGCTCAGAGGGGAAAAAGGTTCCCTTTGCCACCTTTATGTTGCGTGAAGAGGCAGATTACTGGTGGGAATTTATAAAACATACCCAGCCTGATGCACTCAAGATGTCTTGGGAGAAGTTCCAAGAGCTGTTCAATGACGAGTACTTTCCCGAAAGCATTCGTCACATGAAGGAGGTGAAATTTATCAAGTTGGAGCAAAACAACATGACCGTGTCACAGTACGAAGCCAAGTTTGTCGAGTTATCCTGATTTACGTCCCATTTGGTTGATAATGAGGAGAGAATGACGTGAATGTTTCTAAGAGGTTTGAAACCTGAGATACGTCAATATCTTATCTCTCATAAACTGTGTTTGTATTCAGATGTTGTTAATAGGGCTCAGCTATTGGAGCGCGATAATGAATCAGCACAACCAAAAGGTGACGACCAACAACACGATAATAATCGTACCGGTGGAAACGACCATCAGAATAATGATAACCATCGTGGGGGAAATTATCATGCCAAGAATGGTAACCACTTCGGTGGTAATCATGGCCAAGATAATAGAAGTGAAAATTTCAAGAAGAGAAGGTCACCTAGCCCGATTTTGTCGTGCACCAAAGTTAAGTCCAGCTAGGACGTTGGCACCAAAGGCGAATAAAGACAAAATAAAGTTGGTGGTTTCAGGAAGAGCGTTTTTCATGACTTCTCAAAAAGCAAGTAACCTGAACGAAGTTATTTATTGAGCTGAGTCTCAACGATAAAAGTGATGAAAATCCTTTTAAATCATAGAAGATAGTAGATTTTATTCTCTACTTGACTCTTCTAATGGATTGTTTGTTCCGCTGTAGTTAAACTTGATGTTTGTTATATTGTATCAGTTTAACACTGTTGAAGGCTAACGATAATTTATTCTGCATTATCTTAGTCATAATATTTCTTACTGGGCTAGTTGAGCTCACCCTTTCTTTCATTGTTCTCTTTAGGAAATGAGAACGTAACTGGGGCTAGTCGGGGAACAAAGTGATGGTCCTAGATGGTGCATTAGTAGTCCTCACTATTCTGTGAAATAATGTAATAATAAATGTAATGAGTACTCCATTGAGTGTGGATATTGTCTAGATGACAATATTTGTATTAAAACTCACAGCATATGTTTTGTGGTATTTTACACGACTGTTGTATAATTAGTGTGTGTTTGTATTCTGTACCATGTATCTGGCGACCCAAAATGGGTGATGTATACCTATTTTTGGGGGCGTCACAGTTTAACCCTAAGGTCTACACCTATAGGTTTTAAAACATTAGCTTTTTTAGAATTTTCTAAATTAGGGTTTAAATTAAAAAAATTAAAATTTTAAAACTAAAATTAGGGTTTCCTAATTAAATTAAGTTTTATTAATTATATTAACGTTTAATAACTACATTAGGCTTGCCAATTAGGATTAGGGTTGCCTAATTAGGGTTTAGGGATCCCGAATTTAAAATTAGGGTTTTCCAGCTTTCAATTAGGTTTCTAACTGTACGTTATGTTTCCTAAATCTGAGATTAGGGTTTCTAATCTCTTATTAGAGTTTATTAATTTCAAACCTTATCGGATCGATCATTGATCAAAATTCTAAACAGTACAAACACGTACTTATTAATATAATTATTTTAATTATATTTTCTATCGAATCCCTATCCAGACTTAGGGTTAGGGTTTCTAATCTTGTTAAGCATAACTCTACTCTAAATTTATTAGTCAATACACAAATTGACCTTCTCGATACTCGTATCACAGATACACAGTACAATATTAACAGTCAAAGTCAATATTAAATAAAAAAAATTATTCGTGAAATTTGGATTATTTGAAATCCCGGGTTATCACAAGTCCAAACTGCGCGATGCAGTCCAAAGCGTGTTATAATTGTGGAAGAGAAGGTTACCTAGCCCGATTTTATCGTGCACCGATGACAAGTCCAGCTGGGATGGAGACAACAAAGGCCGTCCTAAAAAAGTCAAAACTGGTAGTTCAAGGGAAAGCGTTTGTCGTGACCTCCTAGAAAGCAAGTAACCCGAACGAGGTCATCACGGGTAAGCTTATCATAAACTCTAGCGAAGTCTATACCTTATTTGATACCGGTTCTACCCATTCTTTTATTTCTCCTACTTGCGCTCAACGTTTAAATTTGACTCCGGAGAAATTAGACTTTGACTTATCTGTTAAAACTTCATTGGGAGAAACCTTCATTACATCCACTGTTTATAAGTCTTGTTTGGTTCAAATCGGTACCCTCACATTACCTGTCGATCTTATTTAATTGAAAATACTTGCATTTGACGTAATTCTGGGGATTGATTGGTTAACTACTCATCATGCAAAAATTGATTGTTTTCGTAAAGTTGTTAGCTTTCATATTCCTAACCAACCTATTATGCGAATTTAAGCAACCAAATCATTAAAATCAATCACTGTCATCTTAAGCCATAAAGCTATTCGTTTATTGAAAAACAGATGTCAAGCTTTCTTAGCTCATGTCACAGATTTAAACAAAAATACGTCAGTTTTGAATGACATTTCTATTGTTAATAAATTTCCTGACGTATTCCCTGAAGAACTTACTGGCTTACCCCTAGAGCATGAAATTGAATTTTGTATCGACCTTGAACCTGGTACAAAATCCATTTCCAAAGCCCCATATCGAAAGGCTCCTATTGAACTTCAGGAGTTAAAGACCCAATTGTAGGAATTGTTAGACATCGGTTTCATTCGTCCTAGTACGTCTCCTTGGGGTGCTCCTATTCTATTCTTTAAGAAGAAAGATGGGAGTATGCGACTTTGTATTGATTATCGAGAGTTGAATCATGTCACCATCAAGAATAGGTACCTATTGCCACGTATTGATGACCTGTTTGACTAGTTGCAAGGCGCCAAATTCTTTTCAAAGATCGATCTTCGTTTCGAATATCATCAGTTAAAGGTTAGAACCGATGACATTCCAAAGACGGCTTTCAGAACTCAGTACGGACATTATGAATTCCTAGTTATGTCTTTTGGATTGACCAATGCTCCTGCTGCCTTCATGAATATGATGAACCGAGTATTCAAGGAATATTTGGATCACTTTGTGGTCGTCTTTATTGATGACATCCTTATATATTCCAAAACCCGTGAAGATCTTGAGCAACACTTGAGGCTGATACTCCAAAAGTTTCGTGAAACCAAGCTTTATGCCAAGTTGAAGAAATGCGAGTTTTGGCTTGAGGAAGTAGCATTCCTTGGGCACATAGTATCAAGTCATGGAATATCTGTTAACCCGACAAAGATTAATGCTATTCAAAGCTGGGAGCAACCTAAATCAGTGACTGAAATACGTAGCTTTCTCGACTTAGCTGGTTATTATCGGAGATTCGTAGAAGGGTTTTCTCGAATCGCTACTCCATTAACTCAGCTGACTCGGAAAGATATAAATTTCGATTGGAGCGTGGAATGTGAGAAGAGTTTTCAAGAACTCAAGAAGAGACTCATTTCAGCACCTGTTCTGACAATACCATCTGGCTCGGAGGGATTTGTCATTTACAGTGATGCTTCGCGCAAAGGGTTAGGATGTGTTCTCATGCAACATGAGAAAGTCATAGCCTATGCCTCTCGACAACTCAAAGAATATGAGAGGAATTATCCTACTCATGATCTAGAGTTAGCAGCAGTCGTTTTTGCACTTAAAATTTGGAGGCATTACTTGTATGGGGAGAAAGTGGAGATCTTTACGGATCATAAAAGCCTCAAATATTTCTTCACCCAAAAGGAACTCAACATGCGGCAACGACGTTGGCTTGAATTCTTAAAAGATTATGATCATACCATTCAATACCATCCTGGAAAAGCGAACGTAGTAGCTGACGCATTAAGTAGAAGATCATATGCGGGTACAAGTGCGATATTGTCAACGCAAAGGCCCTTTTCGTATGACTTGCAAAGGATGAAGATAGAGTTAAGACTCTAGGGACCCATGTGATGATAGTGAATATACGAGTTGAATCGACTTTAATCGATAAAGTTAAAGCTGCTCAAGCTACAGACCTGGAGCTGATGCGTATGAAGAAGAAAGTGCAAGAAGGTGCTATCTCGGAAGCAAGAATCGATGAAGAAGGAATACTTCGATATTGGAGAACATGTGTTGTTACATGTTGCTCCATAGAAAAGAGTTACGAGATTTGGAAAGAGAGGAAAGCTCAATCCTCGATTCATTGGCCCATTTTTAATCCTCGAACGAGTAGGAACTGTGGCCTATAGACTCGCCTTATAGCCAAGTATGTCTCGTGTTCATAACTTTTTTCACATATCTATGTTACGTAAATATGTGAAAGACCCGAACCACATTATTGAGTTAGAACCGGACGAAATAGCGGAAGATTTAACGTATGAAGAGGTTCCTGTTAAAATCTTAGATAAGAAGGAGCATATTTTACGCTCCAAGGTTATACCTCAAGTCAAAGTTTTGTGGAGAAACCATGATATTGAGGAAATGATCTGGGATTTAGAATCTGAAATGAAATTAAGGTATCCTTACCTCTTCGACATACCAGGTATGTACCCTAATTTTGAGGGCGCAATTTCATAAGAAGGGGAGATTGTAAGACCTCAACTTTTATGAATAAAGATGAATTTTTTATAAATATCATTTTTGAATATTATGGAGTGAATTTGATATAATGTTATAGTTGTGGGTAATATTTATAAATTTTGTAAAGTACGCAAGTTGATATATAATATTCGATAGGTCGGGGAATATTCATTTTAGCAGGGAATATTCGTACGACAGCACGATCATTGGTGGACCCCACAACGGAATTATTGTCGAATTGAGAAAATGACAAAAATATTTTTTATAAAATAACGGCAAAAGTTTTACCGTTAACTGTTGGAATACCTGGTGGTTAAAATACAGTAATACGCATTGTTGCACAGTAGCACACGATATTGCATAGTATTTTTGAATTATTGATTCTTACGTAAGAAGGCAATACTCAATAATTGTTACAGTAATTACTGTTTAATATTTTATTTTATTGGTTCAATAATTGCTACGTTGATATTTTATATTATTGTTGTTCAATAATTGTCACTGCACAGTATTTTCCATTATCATATCAATAATTCATATTATTTGAATAATATTATTAGATAGCATTATTGGCAATGTCTAGAAAGTTCTGTTAAGGAGAGGTTTGGTCATCTAATTGTGTGCCATTAAGGAGAAATCCTTATCGAAAAGCCCCCTCTTTTCTGGGAACGGCCTGGTTGTCATTATTGTGATTCTGTAATATTATTTGTGAATAATTATTTATTGATTTATATGATAAGGAAATAATTATTTTATGTGGACGTAAATGATGGATAGGAAAATATTTATTTTATGCGATTATAAATGAAGAAATTAATGTTGAGGTATTTTATCAATATTTTTGTCGAAATGGAGGTATTAAAAATCAAATCAGTATTCTTAAAGTTCTATTGCGTGAGTTATGATTTTGATTCGACCGTTGGATCGCTATGATTTTTGGATATGTTATACATATATAAGTTGAGTATATGCCCAAAAATTTTGAACCGTTAAAATTAACGTATGATTTGTTATGAATTTTAAGAGGTGTTAAAAATTGTCCGTTTATGGAATTCGGATATTTTTTGTTTGGAATTTAGAAAAACTTAAAGCTACAAAGTTGTAGAGAATTCGATTTCGTGTGGAATGGACATAAAATTCATATTTTTCTGATAAAAGGGCTATTTTATATGAATTGTTGAAGTTTCAAAAATTAAATATTTTTATTAAAATTGTGGGTGGGATCCACTTTTGTTTTGAAACATGTGGCCTGCAAAAATATTCCAAGATGGCATGCTTGGTCTTCTTTCAACAAAGTAGGCTACGTAGAAAGGAAAAAAATATATATTATTTTATTATTTAGTCTCCTATGACGTTCTAATATTTTCCTATAAATAGGCGTTTAAGTTAGAATTGAAAATCACACTAGAATCAGAGAATTCTTCTTCTATAATCTTGAGTGTATTTCTTTAGAGTTTTAAAAAGATTTGAGCGTAGAAAACAGTGAAAGTTTTCTTCAAGAATATCCCTGCTATACCAGTTGGAGTACTCTTCTTTTCAAGGTAAGGGATGTTATTTTTGTTTAATATTCGCTTGAAATAAGTTTTTCTTCCATACTCTGTAGTATGTAAGTAATATTATTTCGTTTCAGATTTCAAATTCTATACTCGTTTTGTTAAAATTTTGTTTTCTATACTCCATGAAATTAGTAGAATATCCTTGATATTTGCGTTCATAAAGTAACTTTTCATGAAAATATTATTCTGAGCATTCTTGATAAGTTTTTAACTTTTTTATGCCAGAGTACTATTCACAGGATTACTATTCCCGAAGTACTATTCACGGGATACTATTCACTCGAGTACTATTCACCCGGAGTACTATTTATGATAAAAATTGAATATTCATTTTCGGTCCAAATTATTTTTTTGCATAATATTATTCTTGAATTTTACTCCACAAAGCAGTATCATGTTGATAATTTGGACGTTATTGATTTCTGGATAAATTAAATTATAAATCCTTAAAAATTTATCCTTCAACTTGTTTTATTGAATTTTTATGTCATTGTCATCATCCTCATGTTTATATTCTGTTGAAAGTCATCTGTGGCCTGTAGTGCATAGATGGACTTGGTATGATTATAACCAAGGATTATTCGGTATAATCATGACCGTAATGTTACAAATGATGTGGTAAAAGTCCTCATTGGCCCGTAGTGCATTGATGGACAGTTGTTGGCATGATCATGACCATTGATGAATACACGAATATCCTTGGCCTGTAGTGTATGGATAATTTGTGGTCGTGATACTAATGAATATCCTTGGTCGTAGTGCAGGGATGATGTGGATTATTTATTAAGCTGAGTCTCAGCGATAAAAGTGATGAAAAACCTTTTAAATCATAGAAGATAGTAGATTTTATTCTCTACTTGACTCTGCTAATGGATTGCTTGTTCCGCTGCAGTTAAACTTGATGTTTGTTATATTTTATCAGTTAAACACTGTTGAAGGCTAACGATAAATTATTCTGCATTATCTTAGTCATAATATTTCTTACTGGGCTAGTTGAGCTCACTCTTTTGCTTTCATTGTTCTCTTCAGGAAATGAGAACGTAGAAGGGACTAGTCGGGAAAGGGAGTGATGGTCCAGATGATAGCATTAGTAGTCCTCACTATTCTATGAAATAGTGTGATAATAAATGTATTGGGGACTTATTTTGAGTTTTAATATTGTCTAGACGACAATATTTGTATTGAAACTCACAGCTCATGTTGTATATTTAAGTTTGTATTTATATTTTGTACCATGTATTTGGCGACCCAGAATGGGTGATGTATACCTATTTTGGGGGCGTCACAACTACTTCCTCAAGCCAGAACTCGCATTTGTTCAACTTGGCATATAGCTTGTTTTCATGAAGCTTTTGGAGTATCTGCCTCAAGTGTTGCTCATGATCTTCACGGCTTTTGGAGTATATGAGGATGTCATCAATAAAAACAACCACAAAATGATCCAAATATTCCTTGAAAACTCGGTTCATCATATCCATGAAGGCAGCAAGAGCATTAGTCAATCCAAAAGACATGACTAGGAATTCATAATGATCATACCGAGTTCTGAAAGTAGTCTTTGGAATGTCATCATTTTTAATCTTTAACTGATGATATCCGGAACGAAGATCGATCTTTAAAAAGAATTTAGCACCTTGCAACTGGTCAAACAGATTATCAATGCGAGGGAACAGGTTCTTATTTTTTACGGTGACATGATTCAACTCGCGATAGTCAATGTAAAGTCGCATACTCCCATCTTTCTTCTTTACGAATAGAACAGGAGCACCCCAAGGAGACGTACTAGGACGAATGAACCCGATGTCTAATAATTCCTGCATTTGAATTTTTAACTCCTGAAGTTCAATATGAGCCATTCGATATGGGGTTTTAGAAATGGGTTTTGTACCGGGTTCAATGTCAATACAAAACAAGATTTCACGCTCTAGGGGTAGACCAGGAAGTTCTTTAGGGAATACGTCAGGAAATTTATTAAAATAGAAATATCTTTCAAATCTGACATATTTTTGTTTAAGTCCGTGACATGGGCTAAGAAAGCTTGACATCAGTTTTTCAATAAACGAATGGCTTTATGGCTTGATATGACAATGATTAACTTTAGTGGTTTGGTTGCTTGAATTTGCATAATATATTGGTTAGGAATATAAAAGCTAACAACCTTACGAAAATAATCAATTTTAACATGACGAGTAGTTAACCAATCAATCCCTAAAATCACATCAAATGCAAGTATTTTCAAATAGATAAGATCGACAGGTAATGTGAGGGTGCCGATTTAAATCAAACAAGATTTATAAACAGTAGATGTAATGAAGGTTTCTCCTAACGGAGTTTTAACAAACAAGTTAAATTCTAATTTCACTGGAGTCAAATTTAAACGTTGAGCGCAAATAGGTGAAATAAAAGAATGGGTAGAACCGGTATCAAATAAGGTATAGACTTCGCAAGAGTTTATGATTAGCTTACCCGTGATAATCTCGTTCGGGTTCCTCATTTTTTGGGAGGTCACGACAAACGGTCTCCATTGAACTACCGGCTTTAACTTATCTGGGACAGCCTTTGGTGTCACCGTTCTAGCTGGACTTGACTTCGCTGCATGACAAAATCGAGCTAAATGACCTTCCTTTCCACAATTATAACACACTTTGGGTTGCTGCGTACAGTTTGGACTGGTGTGTCCCTCCTGTCCGCATTTGTAGCATACGACCGGTGGTCGTTCTCCTTCCTTGAAAACGAGTGCTGGTGTTGCTGTCTTTCTATCATTATTGAACCTTCTCTTCTTGAAATTTCCACTTCTATTATCTTGGCCAGGATTGCCACCGAAGTGGTTACAATTTCTGGCATGATGATTTTTTCCACGTTTGTTGTCACCGCTTCAATGACTGCTACCACTGGTATTATCGTTTTGTCGGATGCTATCTTTTGGTTGGGCTGACTCATTATCGCGCTCCAATAACTGAGCTCTATTCACAACATCTCAATACAAGCATAGTTTGTGAGAAATGAGGTATTGACATATTTCGGGTTTCAAATCTCACAGAAACATTCGTGTCATACGCTCCTCATTATCTACCAAATGGGATACAAACCGGGATAACTCCGCAAATTCGTATTGCGATACAGTCATATTATTTTGCTCTAGCTTGATAAATTCTACCTCCTTCATGTGACGAATACTTTTAAGAAAGTACTTGTCGTTGAACAATTCTTAGAACTTCTCCCAAGACATCTTTAGTGCTAAAGGTTGAGTACGTTTTATAGATTCCCACCAATTATTTGTCTCTCCTCACAACATGAAGGTGGAAAAGGGAACATTTTGCTCCTCGGAGCATCGCAAGACATCAAATATCTTGGTGATCTTCTTAATCCACGTCTCTGCCTTAAGTGGCTCTTGCTTTTCCAAAAACTCCGCTGGTCCTAGCTCCATGAATTGCTTAGCGATGACCAGTCGTGAGTTGCCATTGTTTCCACCTGCATTTTGAACAAGAGTCTCTCTCACTTGATGTTGCATGAATTGCAGAAAGCTCCTAAACATCCTGTTGTTCATCATTTGGTCGGTGTTGTTGTTTACCTAAGGATTATTACCTTCCTGATGCACATTATCCTGGTTATTGATCGTCGATGACTCAACGGTCTCATGTACTCTATTGCTTATCTCAACATTTTCAGATGCCATTTTCAAACACTGCCACAAAACAAGGGTTAACTGACACGCCACATATTATCCCTATATTTTGATTGACTAATTAAATAACAAATAAGCTTAGGTAGGTCATACTAGCGAAGGATTTACCCGTCTCTCCCCTTGTAGTTCTAGCCTCAAATCTCAGCCAGGGATCATATCCCTAAGAATCTATACCAACTGTGACGCCCCCAAAATAGGTATACACAACCCATTCTGAGTCGCCAAATACATGGTACATAATTCAAATACAAACTTAATTTACACAATACGACAAACGTAAGCTGAGAGTTTTAACACGAATATTATGACGCCCCCAAAATAGGTATACATCACCAATCTTGGGTCGCTAGATACATGGTACAGAATACAAATACAAACTAATTATACAACAATCGTGTAAAATACGAAAAAAAAATATATGCTGTGAGTTTTAATACAAATATTGTCATCTAGACAATATCCACACTCAATGGAGTACTCATTACATTTATTATTACACTATTTTACAGAATAGTGAGGACTACTACTGCACCATCTAGGACCATCACTCTGTTCCCCGACTAGCCCCAGCTACGTTCTCATTTCCTGAAGAGAACAATGAAAGAAAGGGTGAACTCAACTAGCCCAGTATGAAATATTATGACTAAGATAATGCAGAATAAATTATCATTAGCCTTCAACAGTGTTAAACTGATACAATATAACAAACATCAAGTTTAACTGCAGCGGAACAAACAATCCATTAGAAGAGTCAAGTAGAGAATAAAATCTACTATCTTATATGATTTAAAAGGTTTTTCATCACTTTTATCGCTGAGACTCAGCTCAATAAATAATCCACATCATTAAGTCATCCCTGCACTACAGGCCAAGGATATTCTTTAGTATCATGACCACGAATTATCCATGTACTACGGGATAAAGATAATCGTGTTTTCATCAACGGTCCTGATCATGCCATAAAATAATTCATCTTTGCACCCTTGGCCAAAGAGAATCTATAGCCATAATCATACCAAAAACTGTCAATCAATGCATTACGGGCCAATGAGGACTTTTTTCACATCATTTGTAACATAACGGTCATGATTATACCGAATAATCCCTGGTCATAATCATACCAAGTCCATCTATGCATTATAG
Organism: Panax notoginseng; assembly: GCA_016801055.1. NCBI lineage: Eukaryota > Viridiplantae > Streptophyta > Magnoliopsida > Apiales > Araliaceae > Panax > Panax notoginseng. Next base: position 32,211,615 of record CM029020.1, on the reverse strand, counting down.
GCCACAGATGACTTTCAACATAATATAAACATGAGGATGATGACAATGACATAATAATTCAATAAAACAAGTTCAAGAATTAATTTATCCAAGAATCAATAAAGTCCAAATTGTCAACAAGATACTTCTTTGTAGAGTAAAAATCAAGAATGCTCATAAGAATATTTCCATGAAAAGATACTGGATGAAGCGCAAATATCAAGGATATTCTACTAATTTCATGGAGTATAGAAGCCAAAACTTTAACCAACTGAGTATAATAGAATATATGAAACTGCAAATGAATTTTCGCCACCATGCGGTAATCCACTTAGACAGATCATGTCCACAATTTAATAAAGAATGAATACAAAGGATCATTCACCATGCATGTGGTAATCCACATAGACAGGTTATTCCAACAGAATAATAAAGAATGGAATAACAGAAGGATTCACCATGCGTGCGATAGACTGCACAGACAGGTTATTCCTAACAGAATAATAAAGAATGGAACCAGGTAATGCGTAAATGCACAGATAGGATATTCCGACAGAATAATAAAGAACGAAACCAGGTCAGGCGAAATTCGCACCGACAGGATATTCCAACAAAATATTAAAGAATGGAATAGCAACAAAAATCACCATGCATGCGATAGACCGCACAGACAGGTTATTCCAACAGAATAATAATTAATAGAACTATGTCAGGCGTAGTACGCACCAACAGGATATTCCGACCGAATAATAAAGAACGAAATAATATAAGAATTTTACCATGTATGCGGTGCTTCGCATAAACAGGTTATTCCAACATAATAATAAAGAATAGAATAACAGAAGTTCTCTTCATGAATACGAAAGAAATAATACCCCTTACGGGTACAACAAATAATATTCCTTACCTTAAAAAAAAGAGTATTGGGTATAGGAGTAGTGAAGTAGCATAATATTTTTCTTCTTTCTCTCTATAATTTCTCTCTCTAGAGTTTCAGTGAATTCGTAAGAAATAATGAAGGGATGAACTTCTATTAATAGAAGAATGGACTGTATAGTAACTAATTCATGAACAGTCTAGATTGATTTAACTTTAATCGGACGGTCCATATTTAAAGCAAAATTTTTTAAATAAAATATAATATATTCTATTTATAATCTAATAAAATGAATAACTTTATAAAAGTATTCTGTTTTATATAAAAAGATTTTACTATACAAAATACTATGCAGGCACTATGCAACACTATGCATAATAAAATATAATATATTCTATTTAAAATCTAATAAAATAAATAACTTTATAAAAGTATTCTATTTTATATAAAAAGATTTTACTATGCAAACCACTATGCAGGCACTATGCAAACACTATGCATAATAAAATATAATATATTCTATTTAAAATCTAATAAAAAAATAACTTTATAAAAGTATTCTGTTTTATATAAAAAGCGTTTCTGTTTTATTACCTTAATAATACTAATAAAACAAAACTGAGTGACTTATCACTTAAACATCAATAATCAATACCGTGTGCTACTATGCAACCACGCATATTACTGTACTTTTAACACCGAGTGTTTCAACAGTTAACGGTAAAACTTCCGCCATTATTTTCATAAAATATTTTTGTCGTTTTCTCAATCCGACAATAATTTCGTTGCGGGGTCCACCAATGATTGTGCCGTTGTACGAATATTCCCTGATAAAATGAATATTTCCCGACCAATCGAATATAATTTGACCACTTGCATACTTTATAAAATTTATAAATACTACCCATAACTATAACATTATATCAAATCCACAGCATAATATTAAAAAATTATTTTGAGAAAATTAAATCTTATTCGTAAAATTTGGGGTTTTACAATATCCCCTCCTTGTGAAATTTTGCCCTCGAAATTTACGTACGTAACTAATATGTCGAACAGGTGAGAATACCTTGACTTCATTTCAGATTCTAACTCTTGAGGTATAACCTTTGAGTGTCGAATATAATCCTTCTTATCCAAGATTTTAACACGTATCTCTTCATACGTTAAATTATCCGCTATCTCGTCCGGTTCTAAATTAATAATGTGGTTCAGGTCGTCCACATATTTACGTAACATCGATATTTTAAAAACGTTATGAACACGCGACATACTTGGCGATAAAACGAGTCTATAAGCCGCAGTTCCTACTCAATCGAGGATTTCAAATGGGTCAATTAAATCGAGGGTTGACATAACGCCTTCTTGAACCTTCTTCTTCACATTCATCAGATTCGGGTGTGTAGCTTGAGCGGCTCTAACTTTATCGATTAAAATCGATTCTACTCGTATATTCGTTATCTTCACGTGGGTCCCTAGAGTCTTTAACACTATCTTCATCATTTGTAAGTTATACAAAATGGGTTTTTGTGTTAACAACATCGCACTCGTAAATGCATACGATCTTCTACTCAACACGTCAGCTACCACGTTCGCTCTTCCACGATGATATTGAATGGTATTATCGTAATCTTCAATAACTCGAGCCAACGTCTTTGGCACATTATACGTTCGTTTTAGTTGAAGAAATATTTGAGGGTTTTAGAAATAAGTTTTGTACTAGAGTCAATACAAAATTCGATTTCACGCTCTAGGGTAGGCTAAGAAGTCTTCAAGAATACGCCAGGAAATTTATTAACGATAGAAATATTATTCAAAACTGTGACTCTCATCCAAGGCTTGGATAGCACATGTAATGAAGGTTTCTCCTAACGGAGTTTCAACAGATAAGTCAAAGTCTAATTTCTTCGTAGTCAAATTTAAACGTTGAGCGCAAGCAAGAGAGAAAAGAATGAGTAGAACCGGTATCTAATAAGGTATAGACTTCGCAAGAATTATAATTAACTAACCCGTGCTAACTTCGTTCGGGTGACTTGCTTTTTGAGAAGTCATGAAAAATGCTCTTCCTGAAACCACCGACTTTATTTTGTCCGTATCCGCCTTTAGTGCCACCATCCCAGCTGGACTTGACTTTGGTACACGACAAAATCGGGCTAGGTGACCTTCTCTTCTTGAAATTTCCACTTCTATTATCTTGGTCATGATTACCACCGAAGTGGTTACCATTCCTGGAATGATAATTTCCCCATGATGGTTATCATTATTCTGATGGTCGTTGCCACCGGTACGATTATTATCGTGTTGTTGGTCGTCACCTTTTGGTTGTACTGACTCATTATCGCGCTCCAATAGCTGAGCCCTATTAACAACATCTGAATACAAACACAGTTTATGAGAGATAAGATATTGACGTATCTCAGGTTTCAAACCTGTTAGAAACATTCGCATCATTCTTTCCTCATTATCAACCAAATGGGACGCAAATCGAGACAACTCGGCAAACTTGGCTTCGTACTGCGACACGGTCATGTTGTTTTGCTCCAACTTGATAAATTCTACCTCCTTCATGTGACGAATACTTTCAGGAAAGTACTTGTCATTGAACATCTCTTGGAACTTCTCCCAAGACATCTTGAGTGCGTCAGGCTGGGTACGTTTTACAGATTCTCACCAGTAATCTGCCTCTTCACGCAACATAAAGGTGGCAAAGGGAACCTTTTGCTCCTCTGAGCATCCCAAAATATCAAATATCTTGGTGATCTGCTTTAACCATGTCTCTGCCTTAAGTGGTTCTGACTTTCCCAAAAACTCCGGTGGTCCCAGCTCCTTGAACTGCTTAGCGGTGACCAACCGTGGGTTGCCATTATTTTTACCAGCATTATGAACAGGAGTCGCCTTCGCCTGATGTTGCATGAATTCTTAAAGACTCCTAAACGTACAGTCATTCGTCAATTGATCAGTGTTGTTGTTTACAGGAGGATTATCGTCATCCTGTTGCACATTGTCCTGATTATTGATCTGTGGAGACTCAACGGTCTCCTGTGCTCCATTGCTTATCTCAACATTTTCAGATGTCATTTTCAAATACTGCCACAAAACAAGGGTTAATTAACATATCACATATTATCTCTATACTCTGACCGACCAATTAAATAACAAGTAAACTTAGATAGGTCAAACTAGCGAAGGAATTCCCCGTCTCTCCCCTTCTAGTTCTTATCTCACATCTCAGCCAGGGATCATATCCATAAGCTCTGATACTAACTGTGACGCCACCAAAATAGGTATACATCACCCATTTTGGGTCGCCAGATACATGGTACAGAATACAAATACAAACTAATTATACAATAATCGTGTAAAATACGAAAAAAATATATGTTGTGAGTTTTAATACAAATATTGTAATCTAGACAATATCCACACTCAATGGAGTACTCATTACATTTATTATTATACTATTTCACAGAATAGTGAGGACTACTAATGCACCATCTAGGACCATCACTCTGTTTCCCGACTAGCCCCAGCTACGTTCTCATTTCTTGAAGAGAACAATGAAAGAAAGGGTGAGCTCAACTAGCCTAGTAAGAAATATTATGACTAAGATAATGCAGAATAAATTATTGCTAGCCTTCAACAGTGTTAAACTGATACAATATAACAAACATCAAGTTTAACTGCAGCGAAACAAACAATCCATTAGAAGAGTCAAGTAGAGAATAAAATATACTATCTTATATGATTTAAAAGGTTTTTCATTACTTTTATCGCTGAGACTCAGCTCAATAAATAATTCACATCATTAAATCATCCATGCACTATAAGCCAAGGATATTCTTTAGTATCATGACCACGAATTATCCATGCACTACGGACCAAAGATAATCGTGTTTTCATCAACGGTCCTGATCATGCCATAAAATAATTTATCTTTGCACCCTTGGCCAAAGAGAATCCATAGCCATAATCATACCAAAAACTTTCCATCAATGCATTACGGGCCAATGAGGACTTTTTCCACATCATTTGTAACTTACGGTCATGAATATACCGAATAATCCCTGGTCATAATCATACCAAGTCCATCTATGCACTACAAGCCACAGATGACTTTCAACATAATATAAACATGAGGATGATGACAATGACATAATAATTCAATAAAACAAGTTCAAGAATTAATTTATCCAAGAACCAATAAAGTCCAAATTGTCAACAAGATACTTCTTTGTAGAGTAAAAATCAAGAATGCTCATAAGAATATTTCCATGAAAAGATACTGGATGAAGCGCAAATATCAAGGATATTCCACTAATTTCATGGAGTATAGAAGCCAAAACTTTAACCAACTGAGTATAATAGAATATATGAAACTGCAAATGAATTTTCGCCACCATGCGGTAATCCACTTAGACAGATCATGTCCACAATTTAATAAAGAATGAATACAAAGGATCATTCACCATGCATGTGGTAATCCACATAGACAGGTTATTCCAACAGAATAATAAAGAATGGAATAACAGAAGGATTCACCATGCGTGCGATAGACTGCACAGACAGGTTATTCCTAACAGAATAATAAAGAATGGAACCAGGTCATGCGTAAACGCGCAGACAGGATATTTCGACAGAATAATAAAGAACGGAACCAGGTCAGGCGAAATTCGCATCGACAGGATATTCCAACAAAATGTTAAAGAATGGAATAACAACACAAATCACCATGCATGCGATAGACCGCACAGACAGGTTATTCCAACAGAATAATAATTAATGGAACCAGGTCAGGCGTAGTACGCACCAACAGGATATTTCGACAGGATAATAAAGAACGGAATAATATAAGAATTTCACCATGTATGCGGTACTTCGCATAAACATGTTATTTCAACATAATAATAAAGAATGAAATAATAGAAGTTCTCTTCATGAATACGAAAGAAATAATATCCCTTACGGGTACAACAAATAATATCCCTTACCTTAGAAAAAAGAGTACTGGATATAGGAGTAGTGAAGTAGCAGAACACTTTTTTTCTTTCTCTCTATAGTTTCTCTCTCTAGAGTTTCAGTGAATTCGTAAGAAATAATGAAGGGATGAGCTTCTATTTATATAAGAATAGACTGCATAGTAACTAATTCATGAACGGTCCAGATTGATTTACTTTTAATCGGACAGTCCATATTTAAAGCAAAATCTTTTAAATAAAATATAATATATTCTATTTATAATCTAATAAAACGAATAACTTTATAAAAGTATTCTGTTTTATATAAAAAGATTTTACTATGCAAAATACTATGCAGGCACTATGCAACACTATGCATAATAAAATATAATATATTCTATTTAAAATCTAATAAAACAAATAACTTTATAAAAGTATTCTTCCACTCATCAATTATTATTTTTATCTTTAATCAACACGATCTGTGACGTCCCCAAAATAGGTATACACAACCCATTCTGAGTTTCTAGATACACGGTATATAATTCAAATACAAACTTTATTTATACAATTGTCATGCAAAATACGATAACATATTTACTGTGAGTTTTAATACAAATATTGTAACGTATATAATACAACAATATTCATACTCAAATTATTACAATGCCATATAAAGTACAGCAGCAAATATTTCAAGTCTCCAAAGGAACATGAGAAGATTTTTGTCCTCCTCATTCTAATGGAGTGTATTTTGACGCTTTCAAAGTTAGGTTCTCATCACCCTATTGTTGTTCACCAAAATCAATTATTAAGTGACGTATAATATATGACACACCCATCTTAGGTCCTCAATACAATTATATATTGCATGTCATACAGTTTTATAATGCATTGAGAAACTTTCACAGTCTCTGACCATCACACTATTCCATTGTTATCCCCACTCGACCCAGCTACACTCTTAATACCTGAAAGGAATTGTAAAGCAAAAAGGTGAGCACAAATAGCCAAGTAAAGAATATTATGATTAAGATAATTAATTTATCAATAGCCTTCATCAGTACTAAATCAGAGATTGAGTACATATGGTAGATGATAAAAGTTTTCAACCATAATTGCAGTGGAATCAACAATCCATTAGAAGAGTCAAGTAGAACATAATGTCTACTATCTCCTCCAAATTAAAAGTCCATCGTTAATATTTCATTCCTATAATACTCATCAACAGTTCTTTGTTGTACCCAAGATAAAGAGAACTCTCATCACTTGTCTTCACCTGAACCACCAAAGATTATAGTTAAATTCACAATTCATATTTATAATCATGTAAATCAACAGTTTCTCCTTGCCACAAAGGCTTAATAGAACGTTCACTCATTATTCTTACCCCAAAGGCTAAAGACGTTCAAATGTAATAACAATGATCATACCAATCAGTTGTCTATCTTTGCACTACGGGCCAAAGATATTCAACTATAAAACCAATGGTCATAATCATACCAATCAATTGTCTATCTGTGCACTACGGCCAAAGATATTCAACTATAAGACCAATGGTCATGATCCTGCCAAACACATCATCGAATTATCCATGAACTATGGGCCAAGGATATTTGTTAGTGTCATTAGTTGTCATGATCATGTCAAACACCTGTCCATCTTTGCACTACGAGCCAATGAGAACTTTTACCACATCATTTGTAACATTACAGGTCATGATTATACCGATACATAATTTCTGGTCATAATCATACCAATCAACAGTCCATCTGTGCACTATGGGCCAAAGATGACTTTCATTACAATATAAACATGAGGATGCTGACAATGATATAAGCATTCAATTAAATGAGATCAATGATAAATTTTAAAGATTTATAATTCAATTTATCCAGAGTTTAAGAATGTCCAAATTGTCAACATGATACTACTTTGTGGAGTAAAATTCAAGAATAATATTTATGTATCAAAAATAATTTGAACAGAAAAGAAATCAATTTTTATCGTGAATAGTATCACGGGTGAATAGTATCCGAGTGAATAGTATCCCGTGAATAGTACTTCGTGAATAGTATTTTGTGAATAGTATTTCGTGAATAGTGTCGTATGTATGAATAGTATCCATGAATAGTACTCCGGCATGAAAAGATCAAAAATTAACAAGAATGTTCAGAAAAATATTTCTGTAAAATGATACTAGATGAAGCGCAAATTTCAAAGATATTCTACTAATTTCAAGGAGTATAGAAGCAATACTTATCAAAATAAGTGTAGAATTAGGAATATGAAATGAAATAATATTACTTACATAATACAAAGTATGGAAGAAAATATTATTTCTTATGAATATTGAACAAAAATAATATCCCTTACAACTGTTGAACGAAAATAATATTCCTTACGAATATTGAACAAAGATAATATTCCTTACGAATATTGAACGAAAATAATATTCCTTACGAATATTGAACGAAAATAAAATTCCTTACGAATACGAAAAATAATATCGTAAACGGATATGAAATAAATAATACCCCTTACCTTAAAAGAAGGGTACTTCTGACTGGTATAGCAGAAATATTCTTGAAGAAAACTTATACTTTTTTCTACACTCAAAACTTCCTTAAACTCAAAAGAAATACGCTCAATATTATAGAAGAAGAATTCTCTGATTCTGGTGTAATTTTCATTTCTAAACTGAGCATCCTATTTATAGGAGAATGACAGGATACTATTTAGGAAAAATAATCACGGACTGCACAGGAAATTCTTCACGGGCGCAGTCACGGGAATTCTAAATTTTTTTTGATTTTACAATGTTGCACTATGCAACACTATACAAACACTATGCAGTATTCTGTAACACTATGCATTACTATGCAAACATTATGCAGTATTATGAAAACACTATACAGTACTTTATGCAATGCTATGCAGTACTATGCAAATACTATGCAATACTCTGTAACACTATGCAGTACTATACAAATACTATGCAGTACTATGCAAACACTATACAGTACTATGTAATATAATAAAATATAATATTTTCTATTTATAAAAAGTTTTCTGTTTTATAAAAAAAGTTTACTGTTTTATTACTATTATAATAATAATAAAACCAAAACTGAGATAACTTTCTATCGATAATATTGAAAAATGAGTAAGTGGAGATCCATATAATAAGCCAAATTTACAACAAATACTTCATAAAAAACCTCTCTATTTATCTCAATTCACTTGGCTTCACTAAACATAATTTTAATAACATTTATTTATAATTAATATTATAACTCACAATATTAACAACCAGATCATTCCCAGGAAAAAGGGCGTTTTTCGATAAGGACTTCTCCTTATTAGCGCGCAATTAGGTGATCAAATCCCTTTCATCGACAGAACTTTTTAGACATTGTCAATAATACAAATAATAATATAAATAATTGTATCGTCTCAATTATTGATTTAATAATATAAAATATTGTGCAGATGATACTGTGACAATAATTGAATCAATAATATGGGATACTATGCATCAACTACTGTTGCATAATTGAGTTAAATTGAGTGGCTTCTCACATAAGGATCAATAATCAAAGATATTGTACAATACCGTGTGCTACTATGCAACCGCGTGTATTACTGTACTTTTATCACCGGGTATTTCAACAGTTAACGGTAAAAGTTTTGTCGTAATTTTTATAAAAAAGTTATTGCTGTCGCTTTCTAAATCTAACAGTTATTCCGTTGTGGGGTCCACCAATGATTGTGTTGTCGTATAGATATTCTCCGACAAAAAGAATATTCCCCGACCAAACGAATATTTTATGATAACTTGCTTACTTTGTAAAATTTTTACATATCACCCTTAACTTTAACCTTTTATCAATTTAACCATTTACTAAATAGAATAATAATTATAAGAAAATTGAATACTTTCATTTCATAAAATTCGGGGTCTTACACGATCTTTATTCATCATTAATATCATAACTTACAATATTAACAACCAGATCATTTCCAGGAAAGAGGGGACTTTCCGATAAGGACTTCTCCTTATTGGCGCCCAATTAGATGACCAAACCCCTTTCCTCGACAGAACTTTCTAGACATTATCAATAATGCAAATAACAATATGAATAATGGTGTCGTCTCAATTATTGATTTAATAATATGAAATATTATGCAGATAATACTGTGATAATAATTGAATCAATTAAATGAGATACTTTACAACAACTACTGTGGCAATAATTGAATAAACTGAGTAACTTCTTATGTAAGCATCAATAATCAGAGATACTGTACAATTCCGTGTGCTACTATGCAACCATGCGTATTACTGTACTTTTATGACCGGGTATTTCAACAGTTAACGGTAAAAGTTTTGTCGTTATTTTTATAAAAAGTTATTTCTGTCATTTTCTAACTTCGACAGCAATTTCATTGTAGGGTTCACTAATGATTGTGCCGTCGTACGGATATTTTTCGACAAAAAGAATATTCCCCTACCCAACAAATATTTTATGACAACTTGCTTTCTTTGCAAAATTTGTAAATATTACCCACAACTGTAACATTATATCAAATCCACACCTTATTATTCAAAATAATATTTAGAGAAAAATTAAATATTTATTCATAAAAGTTAGGGTCTTACATTTGTCATCTACAACGATGCTTCAGGCAGAGGTTTATGATGTGTTCTCATGCAACATGCGAAAGTCATAGCCTATGCCTCACGACAACTCAAAGAATATGAGAGGAATTATCCTACTTATGATCTAGAGTTGGCAGCAGTCGTTTTCACGCTAAAGATCTGGAGACACTACTTGTATGGAGAGAAAGTGGAGATCTATACAGATCATAAAAGCCTCAAATATTCATTCACCCAAAAGAAACTCAACATGCGGCAACGACGTTGGCTCGAGCTGTTGAAAGATTACGACCATACCATTCAATACCATCCTAGAAAAGCAAACGTGGTAGCTGACACTTTGAGTAGAAGATTATATGCGGGTACGAGTGCGATATTGTCAACACAAATGCCCATTTTATATGACTTACAAAGGATGGATATAGACTTAAAGACTCCAAAGAGCCACGTGATGATGTCAAATGTACGCGTAGAACTGACTTTAATCGATAAAGTTAAAGCTGATCAAGCTACAGACCCGGAGCTGATGCGTATGAAGAAAAAGTACAAGAAGGTGTTATTCTAGAAGTAAGGATCGACGAGGAAGAAATACTTCGGGTCAACTCCAGACTTTGTGTTCCTAACGACTCTGATTTGAAGTATAAAATCATGATGGAGACACACAACACACCATTTGTAATCCATCCTAGAAGTACCAAAATGTATCGTGATCTTCAACATACATTTTGGTGGAGCTATATGAAGAGAGAGATCGTGGAGTTTATCTCAAGGTGTTTAACTTGTCAATGTGTCAAGGCGGTGCATCAAGTACAAAAAGGTCCATTGCAACAACTTGAAATTCTAAAATAAAAGTAAGATCACATCAACATAGATTTTGTTACTGGTCTTCCCAATGTTTCTCAAGGCGTAGATACAATTTGGGTTGTCGATAGATTAACCAAGTTTGCTCATTTCTTGCCTATACGAGAAACTTATTCAATTGAACGTCTTGCTCATATGTACATAAATAAGATTGAAAGATTGCATGGTATACCAATATCCATAGTTTCTGATTGAGACCCAAGATTCATTTCACGATTTGGGGTCAGCTTGCAGAAAGCTATGGGCACTGATTTACAATTCAATTCTACATATCATCTTCAGACGGACGGGCAGTCGGAAAGGACTATTCAACCTCTTGAAGATCTATTGAGAATTTGTGTACTAGAATTCAAAGGAAGTTGGGACAAGTACTTACCATTAGTGGAATTCTCCTACAACAACAGTTATCAAACAAGTATATGCATGGCTCCATTCAACGCGTTGTATGGATGAAAGTGTCGTTCTTCAGTATGCTGGGATGAGGTAGGTGAAGCAACGTTGTTGAGACCAGAAATGGTACGTATGACTATAGAAAAGATTCAAATGATCCGGTAACGTATACAAACCTCACAAGATCGACAAAAGAGTTATGCTGATCTTCATCGAAGGGACGTGGAATTCAATGTTGGAGATCATGTATTGTTACACGTTTCTCTATGGAAAGGAGTTATGAGATTCAAAAAGAGAGGAATCTTAACCCTCGATTTATTGGTCTATTTGAAATTCTCGATCGAGTAGGAATTATGGCTTATAGACTCGTCTTACCACTAAGTATGTCTTGTGTTCATAACGTTTTTCACATATTCATGTTACGTAAATATGTGGAAGACCCAAACCACATTATTAAATTAGAACCAGATGAGATAGCGGAAGATATAACGTATGAAGAGATACTTGTTAAAATATTGGATAAGAAGGAACATATTCTACGTTCAAAGGTTATACCTCAAGTCAAAGTTTTATGGAAAAATTACGATATTGAGGAAATAACCTAGGAGTTAGAATCTGAAATAAAAATAAGGTATCCTCACCTCTTCGACATACCAGGTACGTACATCAATTTCGAGGACGAAATTTCATAAGGAAGGGAGGTTGTAAGACCCTAACTTTTTACACTGTTAATTGGCATGACCATTGGTGTTACAGCTGAATATCTTTGGCCCGGAGTGTAAAGATGAATTTAATGGCATAATTATAAACATGAACTGTGAATTGGTATAACCATGATATTTGGTGTTTTAGGTAAAGACATGTGGTGAATGTTCTCTTTGTCTTGGGTACAACGAAGAACTATTGATTGGTGTTACATGAATAAAATATTGATGGTGAACTTTTAATTTAGAGAAGATAGTAGACATTATGCTCTACTTGACTCTTCTAATGGATTGTTGATTTCGCTTCAATTATGGTTAAAAACTTTTATCATCTACCATATGTACTAAATACTTGATTTATTACTGATGAATGTTATTGATAATTTAATTATCTTAGTCATGATATTCTTTACTTGTCTCATCTTTTTGCTTCAAAATTCCTTTCAGGAAATAAAAGTGTAGTTGAGACTAGCAGAGAGAACATGCGTATAAAGTGGTGTTTCGAATTAGTCGCAATCCTCATCAAGTTATAGAACAGTGTGACATAATAATTATACTAAGAACTTAAAATGTGTGTATCGTATTTTATACGTCATTTAATAGTTGATTTTGGTGAACTAAATAGGGTGATGTGAACCTGAAATTTGGAAGCGTAAAAAATGCACCCCATTAGAATGAGGAGGACATAAATCTTCTCGTGTTCCTTTGAGGACTTGAAATATTTGTTGCTGTATTTTATATGACATTGTAATAATTTGAGTATGAATATTGTCATATTATATACGTTACAATATTTGTACTGAAACTCACAGTATATGTGTCGTTGTATTTTGCACAACAGTTCAATAGTTGTAATAGGAAAGTTCGCGTCAATAGTGTTGTTTTTGGTGACTCAAAATGGGTTGTGTGGACCTATTTTGGGGGTGTCATATTTACTCTTTCATTCTTGATATGTTATTCAATCTTGAATTCAAGAAAATTATGGTTATTGAAAATTGATTTATTGTTCAGATATTTCACAATCTTTTGAATATTGTTAAAATTCTAGAAAGTTATATTCTTCTATATCTTTTATTAAATGCTTTAACTTATTGAACAAATTAGTTGCTCACCCTTGCTTAAATAAAACATTTCAGCTAAAGCAGAGGTAGCCGAAGGATCTAAGAAGGATAAAGGCAAAACGAATGCGACCGAGTAGCATTAATTTGTGTAATGATTATCATATTATACTTTGGTTTAAGCCTTTTGTATTATAGGACATGTAATGTTAAGGTTAGTTAACTTGGGATAATGTTATATTTATGTACTAAGTTATGTAATGAATGATGTGATCCATAATGAACGAGTAGTTAAATGTGATATGTATAATGGATCGTGAACATCAAACCCGAGGTTAGAGAACCTGGATTTGGGGGCGTTATAATACTGATTTATAGTCGGAGTGAGGAAGACCATATACAGCATCTTCGAACTGTGCTAGAGGTGTTGTCCGAAAATAAGCTTTTTATTAATTTTAAAAAGTGCAACTAGCTGACAGAACAATTATTATTCCTTGGATATATGGTCAGTTCGGAGGGCATATTGTGTGACGCCCCCAAAATAGGTATAAACAACCCATTGTGAGTCGCCAAATACATGGTATATAATTCAAATACACACTTAATTTACACAATATGACAAACGTAAGTTGAGAGTTTTAACACGAATATTATCTCGTAGACAATATCCAAACACAAATCACTACAAGAAATTTAACCTATAGCGACGAGCTTTAGCGACGGTCAGTTCAAAACCGTAGCAATAGGGTATCTATAGCGACAGTCAAGAGCTTACCGTTGGTATAGAGAGAAAAAATAACTCTATTACGAGAGTCACCTCTTGGCCAAAAAATAGGCTTTATACCGACGCCTTTTATTTGGTCGTAGGTAATGGAAGCTTCAACTTCCCTCCTAAATGAAATTATCTGCCAAAATCTCCCTCCATTATTTTCAGTCTCCCAAAATCTCTCATACCTAGACCCTAAATTTCCATCTTCATCGCAAACCTAAATCCCAATTGGAAGAATAATTCTCTCTCATACCCAGCCCTAAATCTCTCGTACCCGGCCCCTAAATCTCCATCTTCATCGCAAACCTAAATCCATGTTCCGTTCAGTTTCACTCTGGCTCTAGTTCTTACACCCTCCCTCTCTAGTTCATTCATATTGTGTTCTATCATGACCAACCCTTGTTGTTTCCTTTTTAATAGCTAGAATAGCAGCTGCTCTTTCTGCCTTTTACTATGCTGACCTTGCATGTCGATGTCCATCAGGTGGGAGTGCCTATCATTATTCTTATATATGTGTTGAAAAAGGGTAATTTCATAGTCCTTTGCAATAACTTTGTTATTATGCCCTTATTTATATTTCTGGGTTTGTAATATAGTTCTTTGTTTTAAGTAGGTGTTCACTTTTTCCCCGTGAGACAATATAGATTATGAAACCTAGTTTTTCTAAATTATCTCCACATTATCGAAAATGCAAGAGGGTGTGTGCGGTGTATACAGCCGAGGAGAGAATTAGCATCAATTCAATGTTCCTATTCAATTAATCTTTCAATCAGTGGTTTAACCTTTCTTATTACTTGCAGTCTTGCTTGGTTGATTGGAATAGACAATTGATGGTTCTACAGTTGCTCATGGGATATCAACAAATCTGGTGTAGATTTTTCTCTCTGATGTTTAGTTCAATAATTATTTGGCATCTGAGAGTTGATAGGTGTTATTATTTGTAGCTCAAGTTTAGATATGTTGCTTTGTAATGATTATGTACCAAGAAAGAGTAAGCCCATCTTCCTATTATTTTTGTATCTAGAAACATCGTTCTCATTTTAGGGACTCATATAATCAGATAAAATGATATAGTGGACCATGTTACTTTATATATATGGTTTTGAGATGGGGTGATATTTTCCATTCTTGGCTTGCTTTTGTTGCATCCCTTTTGATGTTTTGAGTTGTTTGATCTAGATTTGCCGCGAAAGGTTGCTAATAAATAGTGTTCCTCTTTTATACTGCAGAAACTAAAATACAATTTGTTTACCATGAATATGGAAATAGAATCCTATATATAGACAAATAAAACTAACATTGACTCCTAGAAATGAGAACGAGTTGTAGCAATAGTTTGTAATGAGAAGATAGTAATGGGGACAATTCAACCTATAAATAAACAAGAGAAACATTGTTATCCTTTGGAGTGCTGGTGGAAAAAATAGGCATCAGCAGTGGATTGGGAATTAATAGTGTTTAGCGTTATAGATGACAGAAAATACCATCATCAAGCACCCAATTATTTGTAATTAGTGTTTTGTTATTGTTATATTACATGATGACATAAAACCCTGCTCCTCTATAGGTCGGTCCACTATATGAATGGAACAAACAATGGATCCTCCTCTTCAAGAACCAAGTATCCAATATTAGTTCTTAGATTCCTTCTTAGTTATAGGTTGGAATATCAAAAATTTCATATTATTATATTCTTACCTACTTGTTATTTGTTCATTTTAACAAATATAGTGGACCATGTGATTATGTGAGTCCCATGAACATACTGATGATAATCTTATATTTTTTTGTGGGGCTTTGACACAAATTGAAAAAGATGTTGGCAGATCTCATTACCAGAGTTCGTGTATGTCATCATCCCCTTCTTTTTACTCTCTATGATGTTATTAAATTAGTCCATAATTGGTTTCTAATTTTGGGGGTGATAGGATATACATATCCCGCGTTTGAATATTTCCAGAAGAATAAATCTGACCCCATGACACATTCACAGGGTGAGACAGAGAGAGAGATGGTAGAGCTGCTGTTGCTGCTGCTGGTGGTAATTTAGTAATAAGCTGGATGATAGCTTCAACAACACAAACACTATTCCTAATCCTATTCCTATTCCTCTCAAACGAAAGAAAGATTACTCTTATTATTATGTTACGTTTGGATCAAAGTAAGAAACGAAATGAGCTTAAGATATAAAAGAATTGAGTTGTTTGCATTCCAATGTGCATTTCATGGAATGAAAATTAAGGAAATTAAATGTATAAAGACCTATTTTTTTCATTTCTTATTCTATTTAGGTCGTCCTCATTCTTTCAATCCAAAAGCATCGTTAATACAATACAACTATCTCTCCCTTCCCCTCCCCTCCCCTCCCCTCCCCTCCCCTTTCGTTTCCTTTAGATGTCTCACTCTAATCTAATGCAGTAGTAATGTTACTGTTTAGGACCAATATTTTGACTATTGCCCAAATTATCTTCTTCCTTCTCTTCTCCTTCCTCGGTTCCTTTAGTTGCTTGCTTATATTAACCAAATTAACGATTATACCATCCATCCCTCGTTACATCCATGCCCTAATTCACTTGTAACAAATCATTTTTTCATACTCATTCCATGTCAAAAGTAAAGAGTCTCATTTTTCTTTAACAAAGGAATCATTTGCTTAGTGGCAGCATGTTGAGTGAAAAGTGTGGAAGACTATAGAACAAAGATTGGGGAGGGTAGATGCTGCTCAACTTTGGTAACATAAATTTTCTTGGGGCAATAATAGTACATTGATAACGAAAGTTTACACATTAGCTAGACAAAAAAGGCCAAATTAGTCAGTAGGTCCCTTCACCCTCTCCCCAGAGCTGCAGGCTTACAGTGAGCAGTAGTAGCAACAGAAGCTTTAACTTAGTGTTGAAAACAACATAGAAAAAGCCAAAATATGTTCCAAGATGTCATCAGTCTGTTGTAAAACATCCAAGCAAGCATGTGGAAAAATCTCAGAGTTCTTGCCTCCCTTTGAACAAAATTATAGTAGGAAATCAAAAGAGAATATAATCAAGAAAGACACATGTTTTCTCACTCGATAACACCAATCATAATTAAACTGAACCATCAACCATGCCCAGACAAACCTTTACACTACAGGAGAAAGAGCTGCTGCTGCAAGTTCAGACTTCAGACTTCAGACTTCAGACTTCATACATAATATAATCTATGTATATACTGAAAAGCTTAAAACTTAAAAGCACAGACCCACCACCATATAAGTACTTTTTTGGCCTTCGATCCAGAAACCCACAATTGAAAAACCCACTTCTCTGCAAAACAAAGTTAAGTATGTATTAGTCCAAGAACAGAAACTTAGTGGAGAGTTATTATGATGAAAAATACAGAATCTTGGTGATGGGTTTAATCTTGCTCATTTGCTTTGGAAGCGTAACAAACCTCCTAAGTTTCCCACTAGATATAATTTGACAGGCTTTGCAATCACACTGAATGAGCTCACCCCTGGATTGAAAGTAATTCTTCATGCCATCTTCAAAGTGGTGCTTATATTTTTGTTTTAATTTATTTTTTATAAACTTAATAATGTCAATTTCATGTTTGAAAGTATAAATTCCTCAAATACACGTGGACGCAGACATACAATTCACTTTCAAATTAGCTTGTGGTCATCCATCATTCATGTACCAAAATAATAGTTGAGATGTTTTGTTAACGTAACATTCGACAATCATCTTTCCAAAATCTGTCAAAATATGCAAATAATTTTCATGCTAATACTCAAATCTTTTGCAGGACCAGCTGCCGCCAACAGATTTAAGGCTAAGACCTGATCAGAGGTTCCTGGAAAACGGGGAATATGAAAAGGCAATGGAGAGGCACAATTACAGGCAATGTTCGAAAAAGCTAAAATCGGTACGAGCCGTTTTTCTTTGGGCTATGCGAGGCGTAAGCCTTGAGGCGGAGCGAGACGGAAGCCTTGATTTAAAGACATAAAAGTCCCCAAAAAATTCCTCTTTGTCTTTCCTCCTTGGAGTCCAAATTTTTCTTCATATGTGAAGCAATCTCTTCCTTCACTTCGCTTGGTACTTTTTTGCAAGCCTCGACGTTACTATGATTTCCCACAAGATGATTTTTTAATCTTGTAATCCCTCCTTTGCAAATTTTCTTACAAAAATTGCATTCCACATATAAACGAGCTTTATTAACTCCAGGGGCTGCGGTGCCATATTTCCATGCAGGATCTTTCTTACCCATAATCTTAATTCACTGTAATAATAAAATTAATTGTTATTGACAGTCTAAAAAATCAAATAGAATTATAAACTATAATTGTTATACACTATAAGTCTATAATTGTAAACTATAAAATTTGTAATACACTGTAAAAGAAAGAAAATTATATAATTATATAATTGTTATACATTATAAGTCTATAATTGTAAACTATAAAATTTGTAATACACTGTAAATTATATAATTGTAAATTATATAGCAACTGATCAAATTTGTAATACACTGTAAAAGAAAGAAAGAGAACTGTCAAGACTCAAGACTCAAGACTCAAGAAAGAAAGAGACGAAACAAGAAAGATAACTCAGTCGCTACAAAAACAGAACTCAGACCCTCAACAGAACTCAGTCGCTACAAGAAACTGAGAAAGAAGGAGACGACCCAGACGAACTCAGACCCTCGATCGACGCAAGAAGGAGACGACCCAGATGAAGAGAGGAAGAAACGAAAAAAAGATAGAGACCAAATAGTCACAGTCGAGTCGCACGATGGTCGCGAAGAAGGAGAAGGAGAAGGAGTAGAAGAAGAAGCAGTAGAAGAAGAAGAAAGAGAAGGAAGATACCTGAGATTTCACGAGCAGTCGAGTCGCACGATGGTCGCGAGAAGAAGAAGCAGTCGATGGTCGCGAGAATGCGCTTCGCCTCTTCGATAATGGTAAGTACAGCCCAATCTGATATTTAGGTCTTTTTTAAAGCCAAGTTGAGTCGCACGCCTCGCACGGCCTTAAGGCGCAACGCCTTGAGGCGTAAGCCTCGGCAGGAAAAGGCGCAAGGTTCTTCGCTCCTAAACTAAGCGGCCGCCTCAGCAACATTTTCTCCCACCTCGCTACGAGGCGCGCCTCGAGGCGTAGGCCTCGAGCACTATTTCGAACATTGATTACAGGGCTAGCATTGGTTGTACCAACTGTAAGTTCCTTGGGGATCTTTTAGTTGTTATTTTTGACGTTCATTTCATTACTTTATGGCCATGTGCTCATTTCATTACTTTGTAACCATATGCTTACTGTCAACCCAGGTTGGAATCTACTTGCCTTGCTATAACATCTTTTGCAACTACTTGGAAGAATTCACAGCCAAGAATACTCCAAGCATGACACCATATGCCCCTTTATTGGCAGGCTCACTTAGCATACTAATTAGCCTGCACAAGTTGTTACCCTATTGAGCTTGCAAAAACCCGGATGCATGTAAATTTTTATGTTGATATTGTCATTTTCCTTTTTGTTTTTATTAGTCGGACTCATGTAATTCGTGCATGTTGACATATTCTGAACAAGCTGTTTGTTAAATTTAGTTCTCTTCCCCTTCACAATCTTATGTAGGCAGTGTTAATAACATTTGCATAATATACACCAAAAAGCTTTAATTAGTTGTATAAAATTGATTGTAACGTCATATTTTGTTTTGTTGTTAGCATATTGTCTATCCTACTAGCTATTCTGAAATTCAAAAAATGTAATTTATTTAAGAATTAAGCTTTTCTAGGCCACATTTCAAATGCATGATTCGTTTTACTCATATAGCCCTGTTGTTCAATTTAGTGGCACCTTTTTAATTTCGTTCTTCCCCTCTATTAACTCTTTCTTTTGTTTGGGTTTGTTTTTTTGCATGAATATAGGCATTTAAGGAGACTAACCATGGTAAGAAGCCTCCTAGAGTGTGGAAGATATTGATTGAGGTTATCTCCCATGTCAAGAGCACGAATAATCTTCAGAACAACTGTAAGGGGATTCTTTCTTTGGTATTTTATGGCTTGATAGCCTTGCATTATTTATTGGTAAGGAATAGAATATATGGTAGGCTTGCATCAGGATTATTAAAAGTGTATGTCTGTCTCTAATATGCCAGGCTAATCCCGGCCCCCTCCGATAAGTGTACATGCCTGACTAACTATTTATCTTATACCTTCTACCTGATTCCCATTATAGGATTAATCAGTTAGATAGTTGCAATAATGATAAAGGCACTTTTTACTACTATCTGCTTCTTTGTTTTGACTCATTCTAGTTTGTCCACAATCTTTTGGCAGTGTGCTTGTATCTAGATGAAGTTACAGTTGATGAATGTTGTCAATTCCTTAAAGTTCTTAAACTTTTTCAAATGTATATCTATAAGATGTTTCCCTCACTATACGGTTGGAGTCTAATAGTTTTAAATTTTGATCTATTTTATGTAATATGCAAATGAATCTGCGAGCTTTCCAAGTCAAATTTGTCTTATATTGCTGCTGGTGATTTTTTCTTAAAACATAGTGTCTTTAAGTTTCTCATCTCTTTTCAAAAAACTTAGGATCATATAAATCGTCTATGTAATTTATTGTATACATGTATAATTTGTATTGCTAGCATATAATTTCTTATGAAGATGTCTCTACATAATATAAAGTAGGGACTCAATTAATTTACTGATTTTAGCCAAGCTATGTTATTCACGTGGTTTGTTAAGGAAGATTGTTGCTTTTTTATTAGCATATTTTATTCAACATTTTGCTTGGTGCTTATCTGTCATCTTGATAATATTTAATCCATTTTTCTCATTACAATGCAAAATTACCGTGCACTTTGGACAGGCCTTGGGGCTCAGCTTGCTCGTGATGTACCTTTCTCTGCAATCTGCTCAGGGACCCTGGAGCCGGTGGACAACATGTTAATTGTAGAGCCACAAATGTTGGCCTTGGATGTCAGTTTCCCTTGGTTCACCTTTTACATTTGCCACTACACTCGAGCAGGAGTACAAGATGTATATAATGTTGTAATGTGAATGAGATGAATTATTCAACTTATTATATTGCAATGTTGTAATGCGAATGATTTTAAATGATGTATATAATATTTTTTATATTTTATTTTATATTGTATTTGTGTTTGTTGAATAAATGTGCATTTTTAATTTATTTATTTTAAATATGAAAAGGGACGGTCATTGACCGTAGCTATAGTGTTCTATAAAATACATGCCTATAGTGACGGTCATCAAGCGTCGCTATAGACATCTATAGCTACGGTCATGCCTGTCGGTAAAACTTTCAGCGACCTTTAGTAAAGAGAAAATACACGATTTTGTTAAAACCTATAGCGATGGCTTTTATGGCGACGGTCGGCGACGGTCGCAAAAACCTTTAGTGACGGTCTTTTGGCCTATAGTGACGGTCGGCGACCGTCGCTATAGGCCGATTTTCTAGTAGTGAATGAAGTCCTCATTACAATTACTATCACACTATTTCATATAATAGTAAGAACTACTATAGCCATCATCTTGGACCATCACTCCATCCCCCGACTAGTCCCAGCTATATTCTCATTTCCTGAAGAGAACAATGAAAGAAAAGGGTGAGCTCAATTAGCCCAGCAAAGAATATTATGACTAAGATAATGTAGAATAAATTATCATTGGCTTTCAACAGTATAAAACTTATAGAATACAATAGATAACAAGTTTAATTGCAGCGAAATAAGCAATCTATTAGAAGAGTCAAGTAGAGCATGATATCTACTATCTTATATGATTTAAAAGTTCATCATCAATATTTTATCTCTATAACACATCTCAATAAATAATCCACATCAACGAATTATCCATGCACTACGGGCCAAAGATATTCGTTAGTGTCACATCCACGAATTATCCATGCACTACGGGCCAAGGATATTCGTTAGTATTCCCAGTGGTCATGATCATGTCAAACAACTGTCCATCAATGCACTACGGGTCAATGAGGACTTTTACCATATCATTTGTAACATTACAGGTCATGATTATACCGATACATTATTCATGGTCATAATCATACCAATCAACAGTCCATTTATGCACTGCGAGCCAAAGATGATTTTCATCAAAATATAAGCACGAGAATGATGACAATGATATAAGAATTCAATTAAGTGAGATCAATGATAAATTTTAAAAATTTATAATTCAATTTATCTAGAGTTTAAGAATGTCCAAATTGTCAACATGATAACTGCTTTGTGAAGTAAAATTTAAGAATAATATTCATGTTTCAAAAATAATTTGGACAGAAAAGAAATCAATTTTTATCGTGAATAGTGCCCCGGGTGAATAGTACCCCGTGAATAGTACTTCGTGAATAATACCTAGTGAATAGTATCTTATGTATGAATAGTACCGTCTATATAAATAGTGTCATATGTATGAATAATATCCATGAATAGTACTCTGACATAAAAAGATTAAAATTTAACAAGAATGTCCAGAAAAATACTTCAGTGAAGCGATAATAGATGAAGTGCAAATTTCAAGCATATTTTACTAATTTCGAGGAGTATAGAAACAATACTGATCAAAATAAGTGTAGAATTAGGAATATGAAACGAAATAATATTACTTACATACCATAGAGTATGAAAGAAAATATTATTTCTTACGAATACTGAACAAAATAATATCCCTTACCTTAATAGGAGAGTAATTATGACTGGTATAGAGGAGATATTATTGAAGAAAATTTACACTGTTTTCTACTCTCAAAGCTTCCTTAAACTCAAAAGAAATACGCTTAATATTATAGAAGAAGAATTCTGTAATTTTGGTGTGATTTTTATTTCTAAACTAAGCATCCTATTTATAGGAGAATGGCAGGGTACTATTTGAATAATATCACCGGTGAACAGAAGGAAAACAATTACACGGGCGCAACTCATTATCAGTATCAAATTTAAAACCATCAACCAATAAGGGAATGCCCTCATGTGAAGGCAACTTAAAAGAAAAGGAAATCTAGCCAATCAGAGGATACCCCTATGTGAAGGGAATCCAATATTAAAAGGAAAGAATTTGCTTAGACAATCAAAAGATTACCTCCTTTGAAGGTAATTGGGGCCACATATGAATTATGTATCCTCAAAAAATACTAAATGAACAAACACCAATTTAAAAGGATAATTGAACAAACATCTTCCACTCATCAACTATTATTCTTATCTTTAATCAACACGATCTTTATTCATCATTAATATTATAACTTACAATATTAATAACCAAATCATTCCCAGGAAAGAGGGGCTTTTCGATAAGGACTTGTGACGCCCCCAAAATAGGTATACATCACCCATTCTGAGTCGCCAAATACATGGTACATAAATCAAATACAAACTTCTTTTATACAATACGACAACAGCGTAGCTTAGAGTTTTTACACAAATATTGTCTCATAAACAGTATTCAAGCTCAAATGAAGTCCTCATTAAAATTATTATCACACTATTTCGTAGAACAGTGAGAACTACTATAGCCACTTATCTTGGACCATCACTCCATTCCTCGACTCGTCCCAGCTACATTCTCATTTCTTGAAGAGAACAATGAAAGCGAAAGGGTGAGCTCAACTAGTCCAGTAAGAAATATTATGACTAAGATAATGCATAATAAATTATCATTAGCCTTCAACAGTGTTAAACTGATAAAATACAATAAACATCAAGTTTAACTGCATCAGAACAAGCAATCCATTAGAAGAGTCAAGTAGAGCATGATATCTACTATCTTCTATGATTTTAAAAGTTTATCATTAATATTTCTTTCCTGTAATACTTGTCAACAATTCTTTGATACCTAAGACAAACAGAACTTTCATCACCTGTCTTCACTTGAACCACCAAAGATTATATTTAAATTCACAATTCATGTTTATAATAATGTGACTCAACAGTTTCTCCTTGCCACAAAGGCTTAATAGAACGTTCACTCAATATCCTTACCCCAAAGGCTAAAGACATTCAAGTGTAATAACAATGATCATACCAATCAGTTGTCTATCTCTGCACTACGGGCCAAAGATATTCAACTATAAAACCAATGGTCATGATCATACTAATCAATTATCTGTCAGTGCACTACGGCCAAAGACATTCAACTGTTAACTAATGGTCATCATCCTGCCAATCACATCATCAAATTATCCATGCACTACGGCCAAGGATATTTGTTAGTATCACCAATGGTCATGATCATGTCATACACCTGTCCATCTTTGCACTACAGGCCAAAGCTATCAATCAACAGTTCATTTTTGCACTACGACCAAAGATATCAATCAACAGTTCTTCTTTGCACTACGGGCCAAAGATTTATAATTGTAAAACCAATAACCAACAGTTCATCTATGCACGTAAGCCAAAGATGACTTTCATCACAATATAAGCATGAGGATGACGACAATGATATAAGAATTCAATTAAATGAGAGCAATGATAAATTTTAAAGATTTATAACTTAATTTATCCAGAATTCAATAATATCCAAATTGTCAACATGATACTACTTTGTGGAGTAAAATTCAAGAATAATATTGTATCAAAAATGATTTGGACCGAAAAAAAATCAATTTTTTTGTCATGAATAGTACCCCAGGTGAATAGTACCTCGTGAATAGTACTTCGAGAATAGTACTTTATGAATAGTATCCCGTGAATAGTACTTCGTGAATAGTACTTCGTTAATAGTATCCCGTGAATAGTACTTTATGAATAGTACCGTACTTATGAATAGTACTGTATTTATGAATAGTGCCCATGAATAGTACTCTATGAATAGTATCGTACATATGAATAGTCCCGTATGAATGAATAGTACCCATGAATAGTACTCCGACATGAAAAGTTTAAAATTTAACAAGAATGTTCAAAAAAATATCCTTATGAAACGATACTAGACGAAGCACAAATTTCAAGGATATTCTACTAATTTCACGGAGTATAGAAGCAATACTTCAACAAAATGAGTGTAGAAGTAGGAATACGAAACAAAATAATATTACTTACATACTACAGAGTATGAAAAAAATATTATTTCATATGAATATTGAACGAAGATAATATCCATACAAATACGAAAAATAATATCTCTTCTGAATATGAAATAAATAATACCATTTACCTTAGAAGAATACTGGATACTGGAATAGTGAAGTAGCAGAATACTCTTATTCTTTCTCACTATAGCTTCTCTCTCTATAATTTCTCTTGTGAGTCTTAGTGAATTGGTGAGAATGAAAGAAGAATGAGCTTCTATTTATAGGAAAATATAGTTTCGATAATTGCACGTTTTGGGGATCGAAATATTACAGTATAATACCTTCATCTTTTCCTCCATTTTTAATTTAGTCCTACAAGTATTATCAAACTTGCATCACCTCCCCTAATAGTACATCATGTGAATCAATAGTTCAGTCATGTGAATTAATAGTTCTATACATGTGAAAAAAAATAGTTAAAGTATAGTACCTTCATCTATACCTCTATTTTTAATTTAGTCATGCAAGTATTATCAATCTTGCACCACCTCCCCTAATAGTACATGCATGTGAATCAATAGTACACACATGTGAACAAATAGTTATAAGCATGTGAATTAATAGTAATTAATTGCTCATTTATCCGATTAATTACCCGATTGGTTAATATAACCTCTAGACATCAATTATTATCGAAATAGATGTCGATTTCCACTAACACTAATAATCCCAACACAATAGAAATATCAATTTTATCTTTAATCAATACGAACTTATTCATCATTAATATTATAACTCATAATATTTAACAACCAAATCATTCTCAGGAAAGAGGGGGCTTTTCGATAAGGATTTCTTCCTATTGACGCGCAATTAGGTGACCAAACCTCTTCTCGACAGAAATTTCTAGACATCGTCAATATTACAAATAATAATAAGAATAACTTTATCGTCTCAATTATTGATTTAATAATATAAAATATTGATACTATGACAATCAATAATATGAGAGATATTATGCAGCAATTATTATAGCAATAATTAAGTATAACTGAGTGACTTTTCACGTAAGCATCAATAATCAATACCTTGTGCTACTATGCAACTACGTGTATTATTGTACCTTTATTACCGTTATTTTAACAGTCTAACGGTAAAACTTTCGCCGTTATTTTTATAAAAAGATAATTCTTTCGTTTTTTAAACTACGACAATACTTCCGTTGCGAGTCCACCAATGATTGTGCCGTTGTACGAATATTCCCCAATAAAAAGAATATTCTCCGACCAAACGAATATTTTATGACAACTTGCATACTTTGTAAAAAAAATTCACATATCACCCTTAACTTTAACCTTTTATCAATTTAACCATTTACTAAATAGAATAATAATTATAAGAAAATTGACTACTTTCATTTCGTAAAATTCGGGATCTAACAATTTCCCCTCCTTATGAAATTTCGCCCTCGAAATTTACATACCTGATAGTTCGAAGAGATGAGAATACATTGCTTTCTTTTCGGATTGTACCTTCCCGATTATTTTCTCTGTATCATTATTTTCCCATTGCTCATCTCCTGTATTTCAGATATCATTCTAGAATGCATCTTCAAAACAAAGGTTAATTGACATGCCACATGTTATCCCTATACTCTGGACGACCAATTAAATAACAAATAAACTTAGGTATGCCATACTAGCGAAGGAATTACCCGACTCTCCCCTCCTAGTTCTAGTCTAACATCTCAGTCAGGGATCATATCCCTAAGCTTTGATACCAACTGTGATGCCCTCAAAATAAGTATATATCACCCATTCTGAGTTGCCAAATACATGGTACATAAATCAAATACAAACTTCTTTTATACAATACGAAAACATCGTAGCTTAGAGTTTTTACGCGAATATTGTCTCATAGACAGTATTCAAACTCAAATGAAGTCCTCATTACAATTATTATCACACTATTTTATAGAATAGTGAGAACTACTATAACCACTTATCCTGGAACATCACTCAATTCCCCGACTCGTCCCAGCTACATTCTCATTTCTTGAAGAGAACAATGAAAGCAAAAAGGTGAGCTCAACTAGCCCAGTAAGAAATACTATGACTAAGATAATGCAGAATAAATTATCATTAGACTTCAACAGTGTTAAACTGATAAAATACAATAAACATCAAGTTTAACTGCAGCGGAACAAGCAATCCATTAGAAGAGTCAAGTAGAGCATGATATCTACTATCTTCTATGATTTTAAAAGTTTATAGTTAATATTTCTTTCCTGTAATACTTATTAACAGTTCTTTGATACCCAAGACAAACAGAACTTTCATCACCTGTCTTCACCTGAACCACCAAAGATTATAGTTAATTTCACAATTCATGTTTATAATAATGTGAATCAACAGTTTCTCCTTGCCACAAAGGCTTAATAGAACGTTCACTCAATATCCTTTCTCCAAAGGTTAAAGGCATTCAAGTGTAATAACAATGATCATACCAATTAGTTGTCTATCTCTACACTACGGGCCAAAGATATTCAACTATAAAACCAATGGTCATGATCATACCAATCAATTGCATGTCAGTGCATTACGGCCAAAGACATTCAACAGTTAACTAATGGTCATCATCATGCCAATCACATCATCAAACTATCCATACACTACGGCCAAGGATATTTGTTAGTATCACCAATGGTCATGATCATGTCAAACACCTGTCCATCTTTGCACTACGGGCCAAAGCTATCGATCAACAGTTCATCTTTGCAATACGACCAAAGATATCAATCAACAGTTCTTCTTTGCACTACGGGCAAAAGACATATAACTGTAAAACTAATATTCAACAGTTCATCTATGCACGTAAGCTAAAGATGACTTTCATCACAATATAAGCATGAGGATGATGACAATGATATAAGAATTCAATTAAATGAGAGCAATGATAAATTTTATAGATTTATAACTTAATTTATCCAGAATTCAATAATATCCAAATTGTCAACATGATACTACTTTGTGGAGTAAAATTCAAGAATAATATTGTATCAAAAATGATTTGGACCGAAAAAAAATCAATTTTTTTGTCATGAATAGTATCCCGTGAGAATAGTACCCCGGTGAATAGTACCCCATGAATAGTACTTCGAGAATAATACTTTGTGAATAGTATCCCATGAATAGTACTTCGTGAATAGTACTTCAAAAATAGTACTTTGTGAATAGTATCTCATGAATAGTACTTCGTGAATAGTATCTCGTGAATAGTACTTTATGAATAGTACTGTATTTATAAATAGTGCCCATGAATAGTATCGTACATATGAATAGTACTGTATGAATGAATAGTACCCATGAATAGTACTCCGGTATGAAAAGCTTAAAATTTAACAAGAATATTCAGAAAAATATCCTTGTGAAACGATACTAGATGAAGCACAAATTTCAAGGATATTCTATTAATTTCACGGAGTATAGAAGTAATACTTCAACAAAATAAGTGTAGAAGTAGGAATATAAAACGAAATAATATTACTTACATACTACAGAGTATGAAAAAAATATTATTTCATATGAATATTGAACGAAGATAATATCCATACGAATACGAAAAATAATATCTCTTCTGAATATGAAATAAATAATACCCCTTACCTTAGAAGAAGACTGGATACTGAAATAGTGAAATAGCAGAATTCTCTTCTTCTTTCTCATTATAGCTTCTCTCTCTATAGCTTCTCTCTCTATAATTGCTCTTGTGAGTCTTAGTGAATTGGTGAGAATGAAAGAAGAATGCGCTTCTATTTATAGAAAAATATAGTTTCGATAATTGCACGTTTTGGGGCTCAAAATATTACAGTATAATACCTTCATCTTCTCCTCAATTTTTAATTTAGTCCTACAAGTATTATCAAACTTGCACCACCTCCCCTAATAGTACATCATGTGAATCAATAGTTCAGTCATGTGAATCAATAGTTCTATACATGTGAAAAAAATAGTTACAGTATAGTACCTTCATCTATACCTCTAATTTTAATTTAGTCATACAAGTATTATCAATCTTGCACCACCTCCCCTAATAGTGCATGCATGTGAATCAATAGTACACACATATAAATAAATAGTTATAAGCATGTGAATTAATATCAATTAATTGCTCATTTATCCAATTAATTACCCAATTAGCCAATATAACCTCCAGACATTAATTATTATCGAAATAGATGTCGATTTTCACTAACACTAATAATTCTAACACAATAGAAATATCAATTTTATCTTTAATCAATACGAACTTATTTATCATTAATATTATAACTCATAATATTTAACTACCAGATCATTCCCAGGAAATAGGGGGCTTTTCGATAAGGATTTCTCCCTATTGGCGTGCAATTAGGTTACCAAACCTCTCCTCGACAGAACTTTCTAGACATCGTCAATATTACAAATAATAATGTGAATAATTTTGTCGTCTCAATTATTGATTTAATAATATAAAATATTGATAATGTGACAATCAATAATATGAGAGATATTATGCAGCAATTACTGTAGCAATAATTGAGTATAAGTGAGTGACTTATAACGTAAGTATCAATAATTAATACCGTGTGCTATTATGCAACCACGCGTATTACTGTACCTTTATTACCGGTTATTTCAACAGTCTAACGGTAAAATTTTCGTCATTATTTTTATAAAAAGATAATTCTGTCGTTTTCTAACTACGACAATACTTCCGTTGCGGGTCCACCAATGATTGTGTCATCGTACGAATATTACCCGATAAAAAGAATATTTTCCGACCAAATAAATATTTTATGACAACTTGCTTACTTTGCAAAAAAATTCACATATCACCCTCAACATTTACCCTTTATCAATTTAATCATTTACTAAATAGAATAATAATTATAAGAAAATTGAATACTTTCACTTCATAAAATTCGGGATCTCACAAGACTTCTCCTTATTGGCGCGTAATTAGATGATCAAACCCCTTTCCTCGAACGAACTTTCTAGACATTATCAATAATGCAAATAATAATATGAATAACGGTGTCGTCTCAATTATTGATTTAATAATATGAACTATTGTGCAGATGATACTGTGACAATAATTGAATCAATAATATGAGATACTATGCAACAACTAATGTGACAATAAGTAAATAAACTGAGTGACTTCTTACGTAAGCATCAATAATCAGAGATACTGTACAATACTGTGTGCTACTATGCAACCACACGTATTACTGTACTTTTATCACCAGGTATTTCAATAGTTAACAGTAAAAATTTTTCATTATTTTTATAAAAAGTTATTTCTGTCGTTTTCTAACTCCGACAGTAATTTTGTTATGGGGTCCACTAATGATTGTGTCGTCGTACGGATATTCCCCGATAAAAAGAATATTTCCCGACCCAACGAATATTTTATGACAACTTGCTTACTTTGCAAAATTTGTAAATATTATGCACAACTATAACATTATATCAAATCCACACCTTATTATTCAAAATAATATTTAGAGAAAAATTAAATCTTTATTCATATAAGTTGAGGTCTTACAACCTCCCCTTCTTATGAAATTTTATCTTCAAAATTGGTATACATACCTGTTATGTCGAAGAGGTGATGATACCTTGTTTTCATTTCAGATTCTAACTCCCAGGTCATTTCCTTAATATCGTGGTTTCTCCACAAAACTTTAACTTGAGGTATAACCTTTGAGCCTAGAATATGTTCCTTCTTATCTAAGATTTTAACATGTACCTCTTCATACGTTAAATCTTCCGCTATCTCGTCTGGTTCTAATTCAATAATGTGGTTCGGGTCTTCCACATATTTACGTAACGAAGGTCACAATTATGTGAAAAATGTTATGAACACAAGACATACTTGGCGGTAAAGCGAGTCTATAGGTCACAGTTCCTACTCGGTCGAGAATTTCAAATAGACCAATGAATCGAGGGTTAAGCTTTCCTCTCTTTCTAAATCTCGTAACTCCTTTCCATGGGGCAATATGTAATATCTCCAACATTGAATTCCACGTCCCTTCGATGAAGATCAACATAACTCTTTTGTAGATCTTGTGAGGTTTGTATACGTTGCCGGATCATTTGAATCTTTTCTGTAGTCATGCATACCAATTCTGGTCCCAACAACATTGCTTCACCCACCTTGTTCTAGCATACTGGAGAATGACACTTGCGTCCATACAACGCCTCGAATGGAGCCGTGCCTATACTTGCTTGATAACTGTTGTTGTAGGAGAATTCCACTAATGGCAAGAACTTTTCCCAGCTTCCTTTAAAGTCTAGGACACAGAGTCTTAATAGATCTTCAAGAGTTTGAATAGTCCTCTCCGACTGCCCGTCCGTCTGAGGATGATATTCCAAACTGAATCCTAAATCTATGCCCATAGCTTTCTGCAAACTAACCCAAAATCGTGAAGTTAATCTTGGGTCTCGATTAGAAACTATGCACACTGGCATACCATGTAGTCTTACAATTTTATTTATGTATATACGAGCAAGACGTTTAAGTGAATAAGTTTCTCGTATAGGTAAGAAATGAGTAGACTTGGATAATCTATCAACAATGACCCAAATTGCATTTATGCCTTGAGAAACAATGGAAAAACCAGTAACAAAATCCATGTTAATGTGCTCCCACTCCCATTCTAGAATTTCAAGTGGTTGCAATGGACCTTTTGGTACTTGATGCACCGCCTTGACTCGTTGACAAGATAAACACCTTGAGATAAACTCTACTATCTCTCTCATCATATTGCTCCACCAAAATGTATGTCGAAGATCATGATACATTTTGGTACTCCCAAGATGGATTGAAAACGGTGTGTTGTGTGCCTCCATCATGATTTTATACTTCAAATCAGAGTCTTTAGGAACACAAAGTCTGGAGTTGACTCGAAGTATTCCTTCTTCATCAATTCTTGCTTCTGGAATAATACCTTCTTGTACTTTCTTCTTCATACGCATCAGCTCTGGGTCCATAACTTGAGCAGCTTTAACTTTATCGATTAAAGTCGGTTCTACTTGTATATTTGACATCATCACGTAGGTCCCTAAAGTCTTTAACTCTATCTATATCTTTTACAAGTCATACAAAATGGGCCTTTACGTTGACAATATTGCACTCGTACTCGCATATGATCTTCTACTAAACGTGTCAGCTACCACATTCGCTTTTCTATGATGGTATTGAATGGTATGATCGTAATCTTTTAACAGCTTGAGCCAACGTCATTTCCGCATGTTGAGTTCCTTTTGGGTGAAGAAATATTTGAGGCTTTTATAATCCGTATAGATCTCCACTTTCTCCCCATACAGGTAATGTCTCCAGATCTTTGTGCGAAAACGACTACTGCCAACTCTAGATCATGAGTAGGGTAATTCCTCTCATATTTTTTGAGTTATCGTGAGGTATAGGCTATGATTTTCCCATGTTGCATGAGAACACATCCTAAACCTCTGCCTGAAGCATCACTGTAGATAACAAATCCCTCCGAAACTTATGGTAATGTCAGAACAGGTGTTGAAATGAGTCTCTTCTTGAGTTCTTGAAAACGTTTCTCACATTCCTCGCTCCAACCGAATTTTGTATCTTTTTGAGTCAGCTGAGTTAATGGAGTAGCGATTCGAGAAAATCCTTCCACAAATCTCCGATAATAACCAGCTAAGCCCAGAAAGCTATATACTTCAGTCACTGACTTAGGTTGCTCCCAGCTTTGTATTGTTTCAATCTTCGCTGGGTCAACAAATATTCTGTGATTTTATATCACGTGCCCAAGGAATGCTACTTCCTCAAGCCAGAACTCGCATTTCTTCAACTTGGCATATAGCTTGTTTTCACGAAGCTTTTAGAGTATCTGCCTCAAGTGTTGCTCATGATCTTCACTGCTTTTGGAGTATATGAGGATGTCATCAATAAAGACAACCACAAAATGATCCAAATAATTCTTGAATACTCGGTTCATCATATCCATAAAGGCAGCAGGAGCATTAGTCAATCCAAAAGACATGACTAGGAATTCATAATGCCCGTAGCGAGTTCTGAAAGCAGTATTTGAAATGTCATCAGTTTTAATCTTTAACTGATGATATCCGGAACAAAGATCGATCTTTGAAAAGAATTTAGCACCTTGCAACTGGTCAAACAGGTTATCAATGCGAGGCAACGGGTACCTATTTTTGACGGTAACATGATTCAACTCCCGATAGTCAATGCAAAGTCGCATACTCCCATCTTTCTTCTTTACGAATAGAACAGGAGCACCCTAAGGAGACGTAGTAGGACGAATGAACCCGATGTCTAACAATTTCTGCAGTTGAGTTTTTAACTCCTGAAGTTCAATATGAGTCATTCGATATGGGATTTTGAAAATGGGTTTTGTACCGGGTTCAAGGTCAATACAAAACTTGATTTCACGCTCTGAGGGTAGACCAAGAAGTTCTTCAGGGAATACGTTAGGAAATTTATTAAAAATAGAAATATCATTCAAATCTGACGTATTTTTGTTTAAATCCGTGACATGGGCTAAGAAAGCTTGACATTCGTTTTTCAATAAACGAATGGCTTTATGGCTTGATATGACAGTGATTAACTTTAGTGGTTTGGTTGCTTGAATTCGCATAATAGGTTGGTTAGGAATATGAAAGCTAACAACCTTATGAAAATAATCAATTTTAACATGATGAGTAGTTAACCAATCAATCCCTAAAATCACATCAAATGCAAATATTTTCAAAGAGATAAGATCGACAGGTAATGTGAGGGTACCGATTTGAATCAAACAAGATTTATAAACAGTGGATGTAATGAAGGTTTCACCCAACGGAGTTTCAACAGATAAGTCAAAGTCTAATTTCTCTGGAGTCAAATTTAAACGTTCAGCGCAAGTAGGTGAAATAAAAGAATGGGTAGAACCGGTATCAAATAAGGTATAGACTTCGCAAGAGTTTATGATTAGCTTACCCGTGATAACCTCGTTCGGGTTCCTCGCTTTTTGGGATGTCACGACGAACGCTCTCCCTTGAACTACCGGCTTTGACTTGTCTGGGACAGCTTTTAGTGTCACCGTCCCAGCTGGACTTGACTTCGCTGCATGACAAAATTGAGCTAAATGACTATCCTTTCCGCAATTGTAACACACTTTGGGTTGCTACGTACAGTTTAGACTGATGTGTTCTTCCTGTCCGCATTTGTAGCATACGACCGGTGGTCATTCTCCTTCCTTGAAAACAGGTGTTGATGCTGTTGTTTTTCTATCATTATTGAACCTTCTCTTCTTGAAATTTTCACTTTTATTATCTTGGCCAGGATTATCACCGAAGTGGTTACCATTTCAGGCATGATGATTTCCTCCACGTTTGTTGTCACCTCTTCGATAACTGCTACCACTGGTATTATCGTTTTGTCGGATGCTATCTTTTAGTTGGGCTGACTCATTATCGCGCTCCAATAATTGAGCTCTATTTACAACATCTAAATACATGCAAAGTTTGTGAGAAATGAGGTATTGACGTATTTCGGGTTTCAAACCTCGCAGAAACATTCGTGTCATACGCTCCTCATTATCTACCAAATGGGATGCAAACCGAGATAACTCCGCAAATTTAGTCTCGTATTGCGATATGGTCATATTATTTTGCTCTAGCTTGATGAATTTTACCTCCTTCATGTGACGAATACTTTCAGAAAAATACTTGTCGTTGAACAATTCTTGGAACTTCTCCCAAGACATCTTTAGTGCGGAAGGTTGAGTACGTTTTACATATTTTCACCAATAATCTGCCTCTCTTCGCAATATGAAGGTGGAAAAGGGAACCTTTTGCTCCTCGGAGCATCCCAAGACATCAAATATCTTGGTGATCTGCTTAATCCACGTCTCTGCCTTAAGTGGCTCTGGCTTTCCCAAAAACTCTGGTGGTCTCAGCTCCTTGAATTGCTTAGCGGTGACCAGCCGTGAGTTGCCATTGTTTCTACCTGCATTTTAAATAGGAGTCTTTCTCGCTTGATGTTGCATGAATTTCAGAAAGCTCCTAAACATCTCATCGTTCATCATTTGGTCGGTGTTGTTGTTTACCTGAGGATTATTGTCTTCTTGATGCACATTATCTTGGTTATTGATCGTCGATGACTCAACGGTCTCATGTGCTCCATTTCTTATCTCAACATTTTCAGATGCCATTTTCAAACACTACCACAAAACAAGGGTTAATTGACATGCCACATATTATCCCTATATTCTGACCAACCAATTAAATAACGAACAAGCTTAGGTAGGTCATACTAGCGAAGGATTTACCCGTCTCTTCCCTTCTAGTTCTAGCCTCAAATCTCAGCTAGGGATCATATACCTAAGCTTTGATACTAACTGCGACGCCCCCAAAATAAGTATACACAACCAATTCTGAGTCGCCAAAATACATGGTACATAATTCAAATACAAACTTAATTTACATAATACGACAAACGTAAGCTGAGAGTTTTAACACAAATATTGACTCGTAGACAATAACCAAACTCAAATGAAGTCCTCATTACAATTATTATCACACTATTTCATAGAATAGTGATTACTACTATAGCCACCATCCTTGACCATCACTCCATCCCCCGACTAGTCTCAGCTATATTCTTATTTCCTGAAAAGAACAATGAAAGAAAATGGTGAGCTCAACTAGCCCATCAAAGAATATTATGACTAAGATAATGCAGAATAAATTATCCTTAGCCTTCAACAGTGTAAAACTGATAGAATACAATAGACAACAAGTTTAACTCAGCGGAACAAGCAATCCATTAGAAGAGTCAAGTAGAACATGATATCTACTATCTTATATGATTTAAAAGTTCATCATCAATATTTTATCTCTGTAACACACCTCAATAAATAATCCAGATCACCGAATTATCCATACACTACGGACCAAGGATATTCGTTACTATCGCATCCACGAATTATCCATGCACTACGGGTCAAGGATATTCGTTAGTATTCCCAGTGGTTATGCTCATGCCAAACAACTATCCATCAATGCACTATGGGCCAATGATGACTTTTACCACATCATTTGTAACATTACAGGTCATGATTATATCGATACATAATTTATGATCATAATCATACCAATCAACAGTCCATCTATGCACTATGAGCCAAAGATGACTTTCATCACAATATAAGCATGAGGATGATGACAATAATATAAGAATTCAATTAAGTGAGATCAAGGATAAATTTTAAAGATTTATAATTAAATTTATCCAGAGTTTAAGAATGTCTAAATTGTCAACATGATATAACTGCTTTGTGAAGTAAAATTCAAGAATAATATTCATGCATCAAAAATAATTTAGACAAAAAATAAAAATTAATTTTTATCGTGAATAGTGCCACGGGTTAATAGTACCCGAGTGAATAGTACCCCGTGGTACACCAGCATGAAAAGATTAAAATTTAACAAGAATGTCCAGAAAAATATTTCAGTGAAACGATACTAGATGAAGTGTAAATTTCAAGGATATTCTACTAATTTCAAGGAGTATAGAATCAATACTTATCAAAATAAGTATAGAATTAGGAATATGAAACGAAATAATATTACTTACATACTACAGAGTATGGAAGAAAATATTATTTCTTACGAATACTGAACAAAATAATATCCCTTATCTTAGTAGGAGAGTAATTCTGACTGGTATAGAGGAGATATTCTTGAAAAAAACTTGCACTATTTTCTACATTCAAAACTTCCTTAAACTCAAAAGAAATACGCTCATTATTATAGAAGAAGAATTCTCTGATTCTGGTGTGATTTTCATTTCTAAACTAAACATCCTATTTATAAGAGAATGGCAGGGTACTATTTGAATAATATCACGGGTGAACACAAGGACAAAAATTTCACGGGCGCAACTCATGATCAGTATCCAATTTAAACCATTAACTAATAAGGGAGTGCCCTCTTGTGAAGGCAACTTAAAAGAAAAGGAAATCTAGCCAATCAAAGGATACCCCTCTGTGAAGGGAATCCAATATTAAAAGGAAAGAATTTGCTTAGCCAATCAAAAGATTATCTCCTTTGAAGGTAATTGGGGCCACGGATGAATTATGTGTCCTCAAAAAATACTAAATGAACAAACACTAATTTAAAAGGATAACTTAACAAACATCTTCCACTCATCAATTATTATTCTTATCTTTAATCAACACGATCTTTATTCATCATTAATATTATAACTTATAATATTAACAACTAGATTATTCTCAGGAAAGAGGGGACTTTCCGATAAGGATTTTTTCTTATTGGCGCGCAATTAGATAATCAAACCCCTTTCCTCGACAGAACTTTCTAGACATTGTCAATTATACAAGTAATAATATGAATAACGGTGTCATCTCAATTATTAATTTAATAATATGAAATAGTGTGCAGATGATACTGTGACAATAATTGAATCAATAATATGAGATACTATGCAACAACTAATATGACAATAATTGAATAAACTGAGTGACTTCTTACGTAAGCATCAATAATCAGAGATACTATATAATACCGTGTGCTACTATGTAACCACGCGTATTTCTATACTTTTATCACCGGGTATTTCAACAGTTAACGGTAAAAGTTTTGCCGTTATTTTTATAAAAAGTTATTTCTGTCGTTTTCTAACTCCGACAGTAATTCTCTTGTGGGGTCCACCAATGATTGTGTCGTTGTACGGATATTTTTCGACAAAAAGAATATTCTCCGACCCAACGAATATTTTATGACAACTTGCTTACTTTATAAAATTTATAAATATTACCCACAACTATAACATTATATCAAATCCACACCTTATTATTCAAAATAATATTTAGAGAAAAATTAAATCTTTATTTATAAAAGTTGGGGTCTTACATATTGGTTGATGAAGAAAAGGTGAGAATCATTTCGTGATTGCCCTACACCCAAAACAGTAGGAGAGGTGAGGAGTTTCCATGGGTTGATGACGTTTTATCATCGATTTATTAGAGATTTCAGTAGCATTGTGGCACCCATTACAAAGTGTTTAAAGAATGGTCAATTTCAATGGGGTGAAGAAGCTGAAACAGTTTTTGCAGTCATAAAAGAAAAACTGTGCACTACTCATGTTCTTGCTTTACCCCTGTTTTGATAAATTATTCGAAGTGGAATGTGATGCTAGTGGAATTGAGATTGGAGCAATTTTGTCACAAGAGAAGAAATCAGTGGTATATTTTAGTGAAAAACTTAGTGATGCACGACGAAAATAGAGTACCTACGACTAAGAGTTTTATGCTATTGTTCGTGCCCTAAAGTATTGAGAGCATTATCTGATTTAGCGTGAATTTATTCTGTACACTGATCACCAAGCTTTGAAGTACTTGAACAGTCAGAGAGCTTAAGTAATAAGCATGCTTGGTGGGTAACCTATTTACAAAGATTTCCATTTGTTTTGAAGCACAAATCGGGTGCTTTGAATAAGGTGGAAGACGCGTTGAGTCGTCATGCAAGTTTGCCGGTCACTATGCAGCAAGAAATTATTGGGTTTGAGTTTTTGAAAGAGTTGTATTCAAAGGATGAAGATTTCGTCGAGGAATGGGAAATGTGTGTTCTTAAACAAACCGAGGGAGAGTTTCATGTGGCCGATGGCTACCTGTTCGGCAGAAATTAGTTATGTATTCCTCGGGGTTCTTTGAGGGAGAAGCTGATTCGAGATTTACATGGTGGAAGTTTGAGTGGTCACTTGGGATGTGACAAGACTATCGATGGGGTGGCCGAGTAGTATTACTAGTCTCAGTTGAAACACGACATGGGTAACTTTGTTCGCAAGTGTTATGTTTGTCAAACTGCTAAAGGACAAGCTCATAATACAGGTCTCTACATTCCTCTACCTGTACCGAGTGCCATATGGTTGGATTTTGTTTTGGGTCTTCCACATACTTAGCGTGGAGTAGATTTTGCATTTGTAATGGTTGACAGGTTCTCCAAGATGGGACATTTTATACCTTGTCGGAAGACATTTGATGCATCCCATGTTGCTCAATTATTCTTTTGTGAAATGGTCCATTTAAATGGAGTCCCTCAATCTATCACCTCTGATAGGGATTCGAAGTTTCTTAGCCATTTTTGGGTTACATTGTGCCGACGAATGGATACTACTCTAAAGTTCAGTGCACTGCGAACCCGCAAACTGACGGACAAACTGAGAATCTGAACCGAGCACTGAAAATTTTAATTTAGAGCATTTGTGGGGATAAGCCTAAATAGCGGGACGTGGTACTAGCACAAGCTGAGTTTGCATATAATAATGCAGTTCCCACTGCTACTGGTAAATCACCTTTTGTTTTAATGTATCTGCAGCCTCCTAAGCATGCATTTGTTGGAGCAAGTGTTGCTATTGAAAACATGGCTGAGCAGGTTCGCGATGTTCAGGCTGAAGTGAAAGTTCGGTTGGAAGATAAAAATGCAAATTATAAAGCCGCAACAGATGTCAAGAGGTGTAAGAAATTGTTTAATGAGGGTGATCAGGTTATGGTGTTTATGCGTAAGGAAAGGGTTCCTATAACAAGTTCAAACCACGGAAGTATGGGCCGTAAAAGGTGATCAACAAGATCAATGATAACGTCTACGTGATTGACTTATCTGCCGATATGAACATATCACGTACTTTCAATGTAGCTGATCTTTATGAGTTTTGTGATGATGTTCTTCTTTATCCAGATTATAACTCGAGGTCGAGTTGTTCGTAGGTGGAAAGGACTGGTGTAGGACAATTGACTTTGGAGTTTGAAGAAGAGCAGGATAGAAAATGAGGTAAAAGAGCTGGATTGAAGAAACAAACATAACTTTTAGTTCGATTGTCCGTTTGTCTATTATAATATGTTTTTAGAAAGAAAATTTCGTGCTCCATACCGTTCTAACCCAAGTTTCCCGGTTGAGGTCAATTTCATCCTCAAATTCATGGTTTTAGGCAGACTATCGGGTAGTTGAAGTTTTATTGTTTTATTTGTTATTTGTTTAGTAAAGGTATAATCTGGTCTTTTTTCACTTAAGTTTGGGTTTCCAGAGATTATATTAAGCTCTTGGTTATTTGTTTTAGGGTCATTCAAGTTTATATAATAATTGAGGTATTTTTCTAGTGGATTTCAATTTATGTTCTTAGAGCTTACCTTAGTAAACTCTTTTATTTTTGCTTTGCGTCAAATTGTGAAACTTATTAATACATGATATTGGTATAAATTATAAGAGAATCATACTTATTACATATCTCTTTAAAAAGATTATCATTAATACTTATCTACTTGACTATTAAAAAATTAACGTAAATATACATCATTACTAATATTTGAATGTGGATTGAACCATAAAACAATTTTCATTGGTCATAACCCTTTGAACTAATTTTGAATTTAATAATGGATAATCACAAAACGATTTCCACATTATACATGTGTCTCAAATAAGGCTTTTTTTTTGTTAATCATAATTTAAATACTAATCATAAAAAATATTATTTTACTAGCATCTGTGGACACAAATGTTGCATGTGTAAATTATGTGAAGTTAAGTTAGAATTTTATAAAATTTTAAGAACTAAATAGAAAGATAAAAAAAATAATATTAATATATCTAAAGTTTTCAGAGGCAAAGGAAAAGAGAAAATAACTAAATGTGACACAAAATCACTAAATCTGCATTAGAAGCTTTATAATATAGATAGAAAGATATAGATAGATAAACAAATACATTAGTGAATTATATTAATTTTTAAACTTATATTTTAAAATATTTAAATTAAAATTTTAAAACTTAATAATGATCCTAATTTGATCCTAATTTGGAAGGGAAGGAGTGTTTATTTTTAAATTTTGTGACTCGCAACTCTTTTTTGACTTTTATTGAATTCTATTTATACTATTTCGTACTTTTTTTGAGTGATCAACCAAAATTCTCTTCTTCCCCGATTCAAAACCCTAAAATTATTCGTTCTCCAAATCTCTAGAGTTTTTCACGGAGATCAATCCAACAACAATGGCGACAGCAATCATGGAATCGAGTCAGCATGACCCAGCAACGCCAGGCGCCGCTTGTGCAGGCAAAAATTTGAAGCAAGGGGAAGGTCTTCGGCAGTACTATCTCCAACACATACACGATCTTCAGCTTCAGGTTCGCCAGAAGAGTCACAATCTCAATCGCCTTGAAGCTCAGCGTAACGATCTCAATTCTAAAGGTAAAGAGTATATTATTATTTGTATGGGTATCACAAAATTCTGATTTTTTATTGGTTTATTGTTGTTCTTGGGTTCAAATATTAGTGCTTGATTGATTCTTTGTATTTATACGTTTAATTGCTCCTGATTTTTTTGAAAAACCAGCAGATACCATTCCAAGTTAGCAATTGCTCTGAAAGTTTAAACCTTTAGCATGATAGTTTACCTTCTTTGTTACCAGAGTGAAGATAGGCTTAAAATTTCATCAAATTGCTTTCGTGAAGCTACGGAAACATTTACAAATAAAATAGATTAAGAAAATTGCGAAAGTAAATATTTTAGTCTCCTTATTTAGAGGATACGTCAAGTTACGACTTGTATTCTAAGAAGCCTGTGAGTCAAGACAGTATTTTTCCCGTAAGTTAGAAGTGAGTTTATTAGTCCTGGGCACTAGGTATATGCATTTATTAGAAATCAATGAATATGAAATGCATACATATTTTCCCAATGTAATGTTAAATATTTATATTGCCATATTGGTAATTCTTACAGTTAAAAGTTTGCAACTTGTTCTCCTCCTTATTTTTTGGTTTAACTTTTATTTAAATATTCTCTTATTAAAAGCTTACTTGCTTGATGATTGTATGTTAGTGAGGATGCTTAAAGAAGAACTACAGTTGCTTCAGGAGCCTGGATCATATGTTGGTGAAGTTGTCAAAGTAATGGGAAAGTCTAAGGTCTTGGTGAAGGTATGGAAATCCTTACGGCACCATTGCTTTCTTGGTACAAGTCTTTTAGAAGTTTCTAATTTCCATTGAGGTTACTTTTATTCTCTTATAATTTGTTTGTTATTAAAATTTGAGATTTTTAGTTCTTGATAACTATGTATTTAGAAGGCTCCAAAAGGGGTACCATCCCGGTATAAACTATATACAAAAGCAGTCAGATAAAAGAAAATGCAGCACCACAGAAAACCCCTATACACGAAACCAAAAAGCTCTTTCTCCGCACCTATAGTAAACTGCCCCAAGAAATTAATGAAAGCCGGTAGACCCATAAGTAATCCTCATTTTGCCATAATATAACAAGCTCGAAAACAAAATCTGTTATGAAGTGCGGGATTTTCCTTGTTCTCGAAGTACCTCCTTTTCTGTCCTGCCAGAAGATCCATCATAGGCAATGAGGAATGATATCCCTTTCCACTTTTTTGGAATTCTAGCACCCTTCCAAGCTTGAGGAACTTCGTAACTAACACAACATTACCCACTTCAGAAACCGCCCAAAGGTGTTTAACAAAGTCACATTGCAATCCCTTTCCTTCTTGCACATAGAGCAATAAGCATGAATTAACCATGAACCTCCCCCTTCTCAACATGTTATCTTGAGTCAATATGCCACAAAACCGCAATACAAGAAAAGAAAGGAACCTTCCTCAGAAGAAGAGTCAGAACCCCTACCCTATACGGGAATATAAAGTTGGTACTTACATCTTCCTTTTGCAGACAATTTTTTGGTACTTATGTCATGCTTTGGTGGACGGAGGAGGGACTATTATTTTTGGTAGAAATATGTGTACATTATTTCATATGTGATGTTGTTGTTATTGGTTATCTAATAAGTACTTTGAATTCTTGCTTTCGACTATATATAAATTTATATGCACAATACATATGTAACTATTTGTCATATGTGGAATAGAGCGTCATGATTGATATGAACTTGTATCTTTGGCGGATTTATATGGAAGTGAATTCGTCTTTTGGTGGTTTAATTCAAGGAAGACCAGAACTTCCATTAACAAAGCTTGAAGTTTTGTTACAATAATTCTCTTATGATTTATTAACCTTACTAGAATTCTCTTTAAATAGAGATTACAAAATAACAACTAGTAAGTAAATAGAACACTTAACAACTCATGACCTAGTCACTAATCCACTAGCCAGCTATTAAACCCACTACCACCGCTACTACCACCGCTTCCTCGATTACATAAAACTAGGACTTTTACTATTACAAAATTAAGTAAAACAAATAAAATTACAATACAAATAAAAATATTATAAGCACATTAAATTCCATTACCCTTAAAACAAATCCTTGACCTCAAGGTTGAAGTTATGAGCATTCTTTTGGCCAGGATCCCATATTTGGCTGGAGGAAATTTTCGATGTAGTTAATAGCTTACAATTTGTAATCTCCAACAATTTTCAATGTCTCTTCTTGTGGGCAAGAAAGTTGATATAATCATTTGTGCACATGCTTGAATAGATAAGTAATCACCATCTCCATGCTCAAACTTCAATTTTACCTGCACATAACGTGTTGCTAGATTAGTAGAAACAAATTGAATTTGGTGATAATTTCCTTTGAACATCATGTCAAAATCTCTCTCAAAGCGTTGATTCCCTTTGGTCATTTTGTTGACAATTGTT
This sequence comes from Panax notoginseng, assembly GCA_016801055.1. Taxonomy (NCBI): domain Eukaryota; kingdom Viridiplantae; phylum Streptophyta; class Magnoliopsida; order Apiales; family Araliaceae; genus Panax; species Panax notoginseng. The sequence continues at coordinate 32,167,629 of CM029020.1, read as the reverse complement.
ATTTGTTGACCAGAGTTATTAGATACTTTCATAAACCTAGCGAATTGTGTATTGGTACGCAAAACAGGGTACTTTTACGTACAATACTCTAAATTTAGTGTTCCAAAAAATTTCTTTGTTGTTTTAACTATAATTGCACAAATATCAATATTAAAACTTGGTATTAGATGGTCAAACATTACATTTGTACTAAATTATTTATAAAATAATTAACTAGTTGATTAAACTAATTTTTTTCTATAAAGCTTATATTTGTTACATTTAGATTAGAAGAGAATTCCTAACTATAAGAACTTATATAAAGATAAGTATCGCGTTTTAGCTATGTAACGTATCGCGTACCCGTATTCGTACCGCGTACCGAAACGTACCACGTTTCAGGTAACACCTTATTTTGTTCTTGATCACGACGGTTGGTGAAAAACTCTCCTCTAGCTTGCTCTCACCTAGACCCATCAAGCGATCAATCTTGGAATTTAGGAGCATAAACAATTTCTCCATTTGTATGCGTTTTTGTTGTTGGCTGGTAGACAAATCTTGCCGCTTCATCTCCAATTGCTCGAGTCGATCTTCAAGTGATGGCAACGGATGCCTAGCTTTTGATACCAATTGATACGAACTCGTATCTTTGGCGGATGCATATGGACGTGAATTCATCGTTTGATAATTCGAGGAAAACCTGAACCTCCACTAACAAAGCTTGAAGCTTTCTTACAATAATTCTCTTATGATTTATTATCTGACTAGAATTCTCTTTAAATAGAGATTACAAATAACAACTAGCAAGTAAATAGTAATTAACAACTCATGACCTATTCACTAATCCACTGACCAGCTATTAAACCCACTACCACCACTACTACATCAATTACATAAAACTAGGACTTTTACTATTACAAAATTAAATAAAACAACTAAAATTACAATACAAACAAAAATATTATAAGCACATAGCAAAATACTTTGCTGATAAGTTAATATTTACTTTTCCAGGTGCATCCCGAAGGGAAATATGTGGTTGATATTGATAAAAGCATTGACATTACCAAGATCACACCGTCAACTCGAGTCGCCCTACGCAATGACAGCTATGTACTTCACTTGGTTCTGCCTAGTAAAGTAGATCCACTAGTCAACCTAATGAAAGTTGAAAAAGTTCCAGATTCCACTTATGACATGATTGGGGGTCTTGACCAACAAATCAAAGAGATAAAAGAGGTTAGTTTCTTCGACAAACTTTGCGTTGTCTTGTGGGTGAAGTGTGAACATATACAATTTTTTTTACGCCCAAAGCTATTTGTTTACATAAAATTTGTAACCACTTGAGCTTTGTTTTCTTATTTTATCAGGTCATCGAGCTGCCAATCAAACATCCAGAATTATTTGAGTCTCTTGGAATTGCTCAACCAAAGGTGAATTCACACAACAATATAACATTATGAATTAAAAATTGTGTTAACAGGCCATCAAATGGCTTTTAATCTGTAGAAACTAATGGATATGTTTTGACCGAATTAATTGAATCTTTAGTACAAGTCTGTTGCTATATATATATATATATATATATATATATATATATATATATATGTTGGAATATTATTTTGTTTAACTTGAAATTTTACAATTTTCACATATTCAGCACCTGCTTTTAGTGTTTAGGTTTTTGAGTGCTCTTTTATGAGTATTAGATGAATGTTTGGATACTATAAGCTGGATAATGAGTATTATCTAATTTATCTTAAATACAAGTTTATCTCCATTAGTTTATAATTTTAAATAGTCACTCTTGCCCATTTGGTTAATTTCCAAAATTAACATGTCACAAATTGTTTTGCTTTGATAATAGGGTGTTTTGCTCTATGGGCCACCTGGTACTGGGAAAACCCTGTTGGCTAGGGCAGTTGCTCATCATACTGATTGTACATTTATAAGAGTTTCTGGATCTGAGTTAGTTCAGAAATATATAGGTGAAGGCTCTAGAATGGTTAGAGAACTTTTTGTTATGGCCAGGTATGTTCGAAATGTCCTATATTTTCCATAGTGATGATAATTAACCCCAAATATGTTTCTTTATGATTTTGGGGTAATTGTCATTTTTAATTTTTATTTTGGGTTAAATCTTTCCTTATATGTTGTATGGTTTGTAAATGTTTCACAGAGAGCATGCTCCATCAATTATCTTTATGGATGAAATTGATAGTATTGGATCTGCTCGTATGGAATCTGGAAGTGGTAACGGTGATAGTGAAGTGCAGCGCACTATGCTGGAGCTTCTGAATCAATTGGATGGATTTGAAGCATCAAACAAAATCAAAGTACTAACATTTGGTTTCTTTGTATGGATTGGTTATATGTTTATATCTCCTTACTTGGTATACTAATAAGGTAGAGTTTCTGACAGGTATTGATGGCTACGAATCGCATTGACATTCTTGATCATGCCCTACTGAGGCCTGGAAGGATTGACAGGAAAATAGAGTTCCCAAATCCGAATGAGGAGGTATTTTTCCACCAAAGATCTGTTTATGTGTCCTAAAATCAAACATAGTTCTAAATCTTATTTGATTTATGTCTTTGATATTATAGAAGGAAAATTCTCGAACTAAATTTATATTTCTCCTTAATATTGTGCTGAATAAATGGCAGAAAGGAATAAGCAGTTTGTCTTTCATTTATTCTCATTCCTTTATTGGAATTTGCGACTTATTTATAGTCAAGAATTTCGTCCTATATTCTTCAAAACATATTGTTTAATTTCTGGCATAAACATTTGGAACTCATGAATGCTTCCTATTTTGTGGAGTTGGGTTTGTGCAATTGTCTTCTTAGATATTTAAGAGACCCCTTGTAGATTATGGAAGCGGAAATATGACAGCTGTAGATGCTATCATGTGTAATGAGTTATGACCATATCTTCTCTTGTCCTATATCTTAGTAAACAAGTTTTTACTTCATGGTTAAACATTTATTGTTTAGCTGTTTTGTAAATTAGTATTTGCTACAGTACTGTGGGTGTAAAGGCTCTTTCAAACTCTTATTTCTTATATGTGAAAATAATGTTCTTGTAAACATAGCCTTTCCATTTAAGCAAGTTGCATTCACAACTATCGTTCTTTTCATTTAGATAATGCCTATATCGTATAGCATTTTCATTTGCCATTTTCCTGTTGTGTGATGTTAAATGCCCCAAGTGTGTTAACTTCTCTTCTTTCTCCAGTCCCTTGCTGATCGTGGAAGAAAACGTATAACAGCTTTAGAAGCTTTCATGTGTAGTATTCAGAACTTGTGTTGAGTGCTCCTATTATACTTGTCATGCTCTACTTAATATTTTAATATGATTCTGCTTCATTTTTGAAAGATTGAACATTCAACTGCAGTGTAATTAATTCAATTCAGCACCCTGGGATAATAATCAAAAGCCACTCGGGTCTTTTGGAATTCTAACTTCTTAGATGTGGAAATATTGCTCTTAAAAAATTAATAGTGTTATTCTTCTCAGTTCCCATTAAGGCAAAGGTCATTCCTCATATTTGGAGTGCACATATGTTGGACTAGAAACTTGGATGATTTTTATTTAGGCATATGGGGAACTACTCCTAATTTGTTCTTTGTTTAGATTATGGCTATCAATTAACACATCTTCATTTCTCCTTTTTACCTTGTTTGCTGTGTACTGTTGGGATTTAATGGGAATGTAAATACTTTTGCAGTCTCGTTGGGATATCTTAAAGATACACTCAAGGAGAATGAACTTGATGCGTGGTATCGATTTGAAGAAGATAGCAGAAAAGATGGGTGGTGCATCGGGTGCAGAACTGAAGGTGTGTTTCATCTTACTTCATATGCATACAGTTTCTTCCTCGACTTTGATAACCTTTTCCAAATTTGGTTTCCTGTTTAAGATACTCAGTTTGAACCTTCCATTCATATTTATTCATTTACTATGATACTTCTTATCCATATTTATTATCCTCTCTTTTCTGTCCAGCTATGTTGGTCATTTTTTGCAATAATAAGAGCGTCCTCATTACTAAAGTTATATCTATTTTATTGCTATATTGATAACCTTTGGCTTGTGATGCATTTTGTCCCTTTTTTCTGTTACGAGAAGAATGACAATAATATTATGTTATAGCAGTATTAGGAGTTAAAAGTTAGGGAGCAGGGGATTAAACGTTGGCCAAATGCATAGGGGAAATGGAATATTGGTCACTTGTGCTCGGTTACAAGTATTCTATATCATAATTAACGTCTTGCAATTGTTATTTTAGGCGGTCTGCACTGAAGCTGGTATGTTTGCTTTGAGGGAGAGGCGAGTTCATGTAACCCAGGAGGACTTTGAGATGGCCGTGGCCAAGGTAATGAAGAAGGACACAGAGAAAAACATGTCCTTGCGAAAGCTGTGGAAATAATTGAGATTCCTTCAAGAGGTAAGACTTTCAGCTGGCTGGTAGCCTCTTGAGGATGATGAAGGTAACTGAAAATCATATCGTTCAGAGGCTCTGGAAGTACCTTTTTGAAATGATTGCTTCTTTTGTATCACTTGAGATGTAAGATTGAACATAACTTATTTACCGTTTCTTCTCGGTACGAAGATTGTATTGTATTTAACTCTTCATACATTTTGTATTAAACTTTTCATACATTTTGAAGTTCTTACAATATCTGATATATATTTGCCCAAAAATATGTGCTTGTAATGTGGCTTCTAACATTGAACAATGATACCTTTGTACAATTATTGGTTTTCAAGTTGGTAGAAGTTACTGGATACCCATTATTCATGTTATGACTTGAAAGTATAAAAAAGTATGTGTTAATGAATCCAGTGTAACATTTTCAATAAATAGAAATTTGTTGAAAAATTCAAATATAATTGGGTAATTCCTTGCCCAGTGTAAACTAACTTCACTGTGGAGTTTGTTGATCTTGTAAAAATAATTTTGAATTCTGAAAACTAGTTATTTCTGCAATTGGCCTTCAAAACCATTAGAGTTGAGGATACATTTAGTTTAATAGTAAATATTGTGTACGTGGATAAGGTTGTAAAATGAGCAAACAGTTCGGGTTTGATTCGTAATCGCTCGACTAAAAGTTAGATTCGAGTTTGACTCGAAATATAAATGAGTCAAATATGAACACATTTTGAAGTTCGATAAATCATCCATATTCCAAAAAACAAAAAAAACCCTCCTCGATAACTAGACTATACAACTAAAATATAATCCATATTCCAAAGTTTCTGCAGAGAAATAGCCAAAGGGTGATGTCAAATAAACCCTCCTCAGAGAAATAGCCAAAGGGTGATGTCAAATAAACCCTCCTCGATAACGAGACTATACAACTCTACAATGTTTTGTTAAGATAAACTAGACATTTTATATAATAATTAGTTACCTAGTGTTGGTACCAAAATGGTCCCCGAAGGACAATTCATGCATGAGAGTTGAATGTTTGATTGCCTGCAGCATGGCATGGGAAATTAGGAAAGTCCTTTAAAATCTATATCATCATCATCATCTTTCATATAAAAAATAACACTCCCTTTTTAACACTTCCTTTTCTTTTGTTTGCTTCTTTGATGTGCCTTCCTTTGGTTTCTTTATCTTTTCTGTCCATGATATATTTTGGCCGACGTTTCTTATTACGGTAACTCTATTTTTTCTTTATCCCTTTTGGTCCAATTGTGACCGAAGCACGTAACATAATTGATCTTCTTTGTCTTCAAAATTGGTTCAAGGCCTACTGTTATCTTCTTTTACATTACCTTCGCAACTCCTGGGAATCACACAATCTTCTCTTCAAATCTGCAATTAGTGCTGAGTTAAGAATATTATAGCTAGACCTGGCAAAATTGGCACAGGCCCGCGGGCCGGGTCGGGCTGGCCCGTAAAAACTGGGCTTTGAGCTTAATTTTTTTAGCCTATGGAAACTTGGGCGTTTTTGACCCGGCCCGTGGCCCGTGAGTTTTTTTTTTAAATAAAATTTTGCTACTTGTAGGGTCTTGAGAGTTCAAACCAACTAAGCTACAACAACTATTTGTTTTTAATGCAATCTTCAATAAATTTTAACTATATTTGAAAATTATAATTAAGATATGTAGTTAATGTAGGTAATTAATTAATAATATTAATTTATAATACTATTAAAATTTTAATTGATTGAGATATGTAGTTAATAATTTCAAAGTATAAAACTACTAAACTAACAATTATTAGTTTAAGTTAGATAATATAATTATAAAAATTTAAAATTATCTATATATTAGTATTAATTACAATATTTATTATTTTTAAAAATTAAATAAATTATATTAATTTTTAAGAATCAAATTTGATTATATACTTTGAATTACTAGCAATATATAATCCGAATCAACCACTAATTTTTTAGATTGCAACTTTGCAAGTCCAAAATCTATACACAATAATATAGATAATTTTATCCCTTAATTATGCAATCCCCTTACTTATTGTAGTACATTTGGAAAGTAAATCAATCATTATCCCTTAATTATGCATTCCCCCTACTTATTTGGAAAGTAAATCAATCATTATCCCAAATCATGCCTTTAGAGTAATATCTAAAATTATAATACTATTAAAATTTTAATTGATTGAGATATGTAGTTAATTTAAGTAATTAAAATTATTATTATTACTATTTTTGGTGTATCAAGATTTTGCAAAAAAAAAAATACGAAAAAGCCCGCGGGCCGGCCCGCCCAACCCGGGCCACGGGTCTCACTTTTTCAGCCCGTCAAAACCCTAGCCGTTTTTAGCCCGACCCGTTTTTGGCCCGCCCGCGCTCGGCCCGGCCCAGCCCGGGCCCGCCCGCCCGTTTGCCAGGTGTAAATATAGCCTTCTTTAGTTTCACATGCCTCATTCACCAATTGAATATATTTAGGGCACAAAGCATGGTATCGATCTACATACTCCAATTGAGCAGTGGCGGAACCAGAACATTTTTAGAGGTAGTCAAAATACATCAGTAAAAAAAAAAATTTATTGACGCTTGAAGTATTTCAATTATATATAGTACTTCACAATATTCTATTCCAACCCTTATCAACATTTGAGTTGTGAGTCTAATGGCTTAAAATACACACACACACACACACACACACACACACACACACACACATATATATATATATTATATATATATATATATATATACACACACACACACGGTAAGGATCAAGAGCATTCTCCTTAAATAACATTCTGCCTTAAATAACATTCTTTTATTAAAACTACGTCGTTTTGGAAGGACGCGGTGACATTTTTGTAAATACGCGGTGGCATTGTATTTATAAAAATGCCACCGTGTCCTTCCAAAACGACGTAGTTTTAATAAAAGAATGCTATTTAAGGAGAATGTTCTTGATCCTGACCGTATATATATATATATATATATATATATAGAGCAAGGATCAAGTACATACTCGTTATCTTACTCACCCGTGCTTATCCCCCTTTAGGCGACGGTTTTGGTCATACAACCGTCGTCTATACTTTTAGCGACGGACAACATATAGCGTCGCTAAAAGTATAGACGACGGTTGTATGACCGAAACCGTCGCCTAAAGGGGGGTGAGCACGTATGAGTAAGATAAGGGGTATGCACTTGATCCGGACCGTATATATATATATATATATATATATATACAATCCCGATCACATGCTTACCCTTAAAAAGATCACCTAACTCACCTATAAATATCCTACCTTATTTCCGTTCTCTCCTGACTTTCGACTCCAAAAAAAATGAAGCACCTGTCTCTCTCTCTTTTGACACACACTAACCTCGCTGCCTCTCTCCTGCTCTGTCGCTCATCTCCGTTTTGTCACTTACAAATCAACTCATCTCCTCGCGACTCAGCCCTAAAATCGCAGCGGCTTCCCATCTCCACGCGACGGCTTCCATCTCCTCGCGACAAATGTGACGCCCCCAGAATAGGTATACAACACCCATTCTGAGTCGCCAAATACATGGTACAGAAAGCAAACTACAACTTCAATAATACAATTGTCGTGCAAAATACGACAACACATACTGTGAGTTTAAATACAAATATTGTCTTCTAGACAATATCCACTCTCAAATAAATCCTCCTTACAATTATTCAAACACTATTTTACAGAAATAGTGAGGACTGCTAATACATCTTTCTAGAACCATCACTCCATACCCCGACTAGATCCTGCTATGTTCTCACCTCCTGAGAAGAAAAATGGAACAAAAAGGAAAAGGGTGAGCTCAACTAGCCCAGTAAAGAATATTATGACTAAGATAATATACAACAAATTATCGTTAGTCTTCAACAGGGAAAAATCTGATAAAATATAATCGACAACAAGTTTTAGATCAACAACTGCAGCGGAAACAGCAAACCATTAGAAGAGTCAAGTAGAGAAAGAATTCTACTATCTTCTAAGATTTAAAAGTCCATCATCAACATTTTATCCCTGTAACATCAATTAATAATCATCTTTAACCAAATATTCATCTTTGCACTACAGGCCAAAGATATTCATTTGTATCATCAGTCGGTCATGTTCATCTCAACACCTGTTCATCTTTGCACTACAGGCCAAAGATATTCATCAAGTAATTATACATCTTTGCACTACAGGCCAAAGATATTCAGTAATATCATCATTTAGGACTGAGGATGATGAAAAATATCTTAAAGAGAACGAATCCAATGAGACAGAAGGACAAATAGTAGGGATTCGTATAACAGTTTATCCAAGATCAATAATACTTCATAATAATCAATTGTGAAGCAGAATTCAAAAATAAAGATCAAAACATGGATACAATCAAAGATAGTAACCATAATAGACATCTTGGACAAAAAGGAAAAATTTTATTTTTCGGTGAATAGTGCCGTATTCGTGAATAGTGCCGTATACGTGAATAGTGCCGTATACGTGAATAGTAACCCCCGACACAAAAAGTTCCAAATTTGATAAAAACTCATATCAATATTTCAGCATAATGATATTGAAGAAAATAATATCATTTAAGAAGAAAATAATATCCCTTACCTCAAAATATCAGTACTTCTGGTCGGAATACCGGTATAAGGCTGAAAGAAACTTGGTCTGATGAATAGAAACTCTCAAAGTATCTAAATACTCACAAAATACACTCAATAATCTAGAGAGAGAAAGAGAGAAAACTTGTTTCTGGTGTGATTTTTAATTCTAACTTAGCCCTCTATTTATAGGAAAATTTTGGTAGGTTTGACCTGCAACCTGATGGCTTTACCTGCTACTATTCCCACCTACCACATTTGAAATATAATTCAGCACATTTCTTCACCAACCACAAGTGGGGCCCACCAATTCTAGAATTTTCCATCAAAATGATAAACTCCGAAAATTCAACAATTTCTGAACCAGTTATCTCGTAAAATTCATAATAAATCATACGTTCATTTTTAACGGTTCAAAATTTGTGGACATATACTCAACTTATATATGTATAACATATCCAAAAATTACCACGATCCAATGGTCGGATTAAAAATTATAACACCCGCAATATTTCTCAAAAACCCTGATTTGATTTTTAATACCTCCATTCCGATAAAAATACTGATAAAACACCTCAACATTAACTCCTTCATTTTTAACCACAAAAATATATCCCTCATTTATATCCACATAAAATAAATATTTCCTTATCATATGAATCAATAATTAATTATTCACAAATAATATTACAGAATCACATTTATGACAACCAGGCCGTTCCCAGGAAAGAGGGGGCTTTCCAATAAGGATTTCTCCTTACTGGCGCGCAATTAGATGACCAAACCTCTCCTTAGACAGAACTTTCTAGACATTGCCAATAATGTTATCTAATAATATTATTCAAATAATATGAATTATTGATCTGATAATGAAAAATACTGTGCAGCAACAATTATTGAAACAACAATAATATAAAATATCAACGCAGCAATTATTGAATCAATAAAATAAAATATTGAATAATAACTACTGTAACAATTATTGAGTAGTGCCTTCTTACGTAAGAATCAATAATTGGTGCAATACCGTGTGCTACTGTATTTTAACCACCGGGTATTCCAACAGTATTAACGGTAACAACTACGCCGTTATTTATAAACAACTTATACTTGTCGTTTTCTTCATCCAATCGCTTTCCGTTATGGGGCCCACACAAGGCTGCGTCGTCGTACGAATATTCCCCGACAGCAAGAATATTCCACGACCAACCGAATATTCACCGACCAAAAATAAATATTTTATAACCACTTGCTTATTTTGCAAAATTTGCACATTTCACCCATAACCAAAGTATTATATCAAATTAACCCCTTATTATTCACAATAATATTTAGAGAAAATTTGATTTTATTCATTAATAAGTTGGGGTCTTACAACAAATCCGTCGATTCACCGCAAGGTAACAAAATTAAATGTGGGTAGATAGATTTGCAAGCTTTTAATGTTGAATTAGGCTTAATTTTTTACATTTTGTGCTTTTGTTTTCAATAATTAGTTTTTTAGGGCTAAAAATTATTCAGAGGCAAACCCTAGAGTTTGCTTAATCCATTTCCGACAGATAATTTTTGAGGGGATAATGACTGAAAATTTTCGTTTGTTTCACAAGAAGAGTAAATGATTTATTTTTGACTTAGAAATTTTCCTTCGATGTGGTTGTGATTTATTGTTGATTTGCACCAAAAAATAAGTAAATGAATTATTTTTGACTTAGAAAATCAGAATCCAATATATGGAACTTAGGCTGGAGCTTCTGTCTATACTTGACAACACTTTCACTTGTGTGTTTTCTATATATTCCAAAAAGCTGAGTTTTTGAAAGGAGGAGAAATTTATTGTTGCTATTGATAAAGAACAATCATGCCATGACTGTTTCTTTCTGAAGGTTGAGCACATGCGTTGGGGCAGGCACCAATATGCCATTTTTTTCTTTCTTTTGAACTGTTTTTAGTGTCTTATGCACTGTGGGATGGGGTACGAGAGTAGGAAATGAGTGTTCAGGTGTTCTGTGACTACGCGCATTTTGAAACGACGTGCTTTCCTATAACTAATAAACAACTAGTAATGCCAAATTGAAAATGTAAACTGACTAAGTGAAATGGCAGAGGCCTTGAGGATTAACCTCAAGGTTGCTGGCTCCAATCACCATACTTAGGAACTAGGAAATTGTCAAGCAAGCCCAAGTTTACATCTGTGTGATGATCTACTCTATTGAATTAATCTGCAAATGCATTGAGAAATGAAGAGTTAAAACTTATGATTCTTTTGGATATGATTTTAGGAAGGACATGAGCAGTTAATAAAAGAAATTTCAATTTCTCACATTTGGTGGAGAAGAATTAGCTATAACATTGAACAAGATATAGAGAGTTTCTAGGAATTTTGTTATATATCTCTTGATAATCTTTTTCCCAATTAAAATTCAAGACCAAGTGAGGTGTACATACAGTCACACACAAACTCAATGATCAGAAAAGGAACTCCTACTTTTCTGTTGATTTTTCCTTCACTAATATTAAAGCTTGAATTGTGACTTGTCTTCAGAAATGGCCTACAAAAGTGTGGACAAGTTTTGAGGGTCAGAGAATATGTCCTCTGAACCAGTGATCACCTTCACTTCATGTGGTGGATACTTTTCAATAATTAACATATGTATCTCCTCTGTTAATATGATGTAATGTAAACTCCCATACTGATCCATAATTGTCTTTGAAACTCGCATACCCAAAAAATAGAGTATACGTAGGTTTGCAAACTACATGAACAACAATCTCAATTCACTGGTGAACTTTTTTGCTCAAGCATAATCTAACTTGGGATGCCTTAAATACAGAAAATAATCCATTTAATCTCACTAAATTTGAAACAAAAAGATGAGATTTTAACCGATTAAAGAATTTACAAAGTGAATTGGGTGACACAAATACTATATATTTGTGTAAACAACATCCAACATATCTACAACCATATGATTCAACAACAAAAATTAACCTACAACTTTAGCTGCCCCAAGTGAGAACCTCAAGCCTACCAGCAGTGACAAACTTAATAGCAGCAACAACCTGAAAAAGGAAAGAAATAGCAACAACAACATGGGCAAGAGATAACCCAGCCATCCCAAAATAATTCACTGAAATGAACAACAAGAAAAACATTACTCGGAATTTGAATCAAAAATCATACGAAAAATCTACAATGCAAAAAGACATTAACATGATGCATCAAATTTTTAATTAGCTAAACTAGGAAATTCAAGAACACTTGAAAATGTAGGTAGCTATTTTGACTATATCTACAAGTTAACATGGTAGCACCAACCAAGGATACAAGAAATGACAAAACTGCTTCATTTAATCCTAAGTTGGGTCAATTAATTATTTGTTCTCTTGTATTCAGCCATTATTATGCCACATGGTGTACAACATTCACTCATATATTATTTCAACCTACAAAATTATAGCCGAAATGGGAGAAACACGACAACAAATTTTATAAACCAAAAGAAGAAAATACAAAATAAAATTTAAAGCAGGATAAATCAAGAAATAGCTGGAAGGTTCAACAATCCCAGAGAGCATCAACGGGAAAATGAAAGAGAATATTTAATTCCAAGGTTATTTTAGGGTTTACCTCTCAATAATTTTTAGCCCTAAAAAACCAATTATTGATAACCAAAACACAAAATGTAAAACATTAAGCCCAATTCAACACTAAAAGTTTGCAAATCCATCTACCCACATCTAATTTTGTTACCTTGCAGTGAATCAGCGGATTTGTCGCGAGGAGATGGAAGCCGTCGCGAGGAGATGGGAAGCCGCCGTGATTTTAGGGCTGAGTCGCGAGGAGCGCTGAGTCGCGAGGAGATGGGCTGATTCGTAAGTGACAGAGAGGAGATGAGCGACAGAGCAGAAGAGAGGCAACGAGGTTAGTGTCGAAGAGAGAGAGAGAGACAAGTGCTTCGTTTTTTTTTTGAGTCGAAAGTCAGAAGAGAACGGAAATAAGGCAGGGTATTTATAGGTGAGTTAGGCAAGCTTTTTAAGGGTAAGCATGTGATCGGGATTGTGTGTGTGTGTGTGTGTGTGTGTATATATATATATATATATATATATATATACAGAGGAGATCTGGGAGCCCGGATATTACCAAAAAGGTGAACTTTTGATTTCAGCCGTGAGATATATCCAATGGCCCAGGAAAGGAATCTTTTGAGAGAAAAAAAGACGCGGATCTCTTTTTGGGTCAAAAAAGGAAACACCTCTCTTTTTCCTAAATCGCGTTTCTCTTTCACAAGTTCGCCAAACGAAAGAATATCTGGTAGCAATTGTGACAACAATCTTGAGGATACCAACTGAAGAATAGGCAAGACCAACCCTTCCGCCTACAAGTTCACCTAGTGTAGCAGCAAACCGTTTATTGATGGTCGGAAGGCTACTTGTGTATTTCCCATCTCGTTAAACATCTCTAAATCGATTAAGAAGATTTAGTCTCCCAAGGTACTCTGAATCTCGTGGTCTCTGTCAAACCAAGAACAACCGCGATTTAGGAGTCTCCCAAGGTATTTTCTAATTTTCTGTTTGAACCAAATGAATGTAATCTAGGGTTTGGCAGTAAATTTTGTAGATTGTGTAGACTTTTCTGTGATGATATATGGGTTGCCTTTCATGTGTTAAATTGAATTTGCAATTTTTCTATGTGGTCATTTGCGCGATATCTCGGGATGGTTTTCATGCTTCTGTTCTTTAACTTTTATCCTTGAAGCTTAGGTTTCAATTTAAGCATTATGTCTTCTTGGATATAAATGTATCTGTCTGTCATAACCCAATTACAAACTTGTAAATCAGGGTATAGATTAGAAGAGTAAAGCTTTAAAGCTTGTGAGTTTTCAATGTAAATCATTGAACTATCATAGTGAAAGGATTTTAAATTTTTATAAATGTTATTGGATTATTTGCAGTTAATAGGAGTTAGTATTTACCACACATTTTGAACATCATATTAATATAGTATAATTATGATTATGAATATCATATTAATATAGTATAATTTCGATCCGTCAGACGCTGAACATCCGTGTACGACTAGAGAGACTTCATATCCAAAATGGTCTTGATCTTCTGTGGATTCGCCTCTATTCCCCTCTTCCTGATCAGATATCCCAAGAACTTCTCTACTCCCAAACTGAAGGTACACTTAGTTAGATTCAACCTGAGCTTAAAATGTCGAACAGTCTTAAAGCAATCCTCTAAATCATCTAAGTGACCCCGAACCGACATGCTTTTGACGATCATATCATCAACATAAACCTCCATGCTCCGATCCAACTGCTTCGAGAACACGTAGTTCATCATCCTCTGGTATGTGGCCCCCGCATTTAACAATCCAAAAGTCATTTTCTTATATGCATACACCGATCGATGAGTGATAAATGTTGTCTTCGGGATATCGTCCTTATGCATCGAAATCTGATGATATCCTGAAAAAACATCCATAAAACTGAGCAAGGTATACCCTGAAGTGGCATTAATTAACTTATCAATATGTGGAAGAGGATAAAAATCCTATGGACATGCCTTATTCAAATCCGTGTAGTCGATGCAGACCCGCCACTTCCCATTTTTCTTCTAAACCAATACCATGTTTTCCATCCACTCGGGGTAGTTGATCTCAAAAATAAAATCTACTACCAGAAGTTTGGCTATCTCCTCATCTATTATCTTCTGTCTTTCTGGAGCAAAGATCCTCATCTTCTGCTGAACTGGCTTCTTCGATGGGTCCACCTGCAGCCTATGCACAACCACCTTCTGATTAACATCGGGCACGTCGTTGGGGGCCCATGCGAAAATGTCTGCATAACACTATAACAACTCCACTAGGCTAGTCCGAAAAGGCTTCTGCAGTCTCGTCCCAATCCTGAAGGTCTTGTCCTTATTTCCTGGAATTAACTCCACCTCTTCAGTCTCTTCGGCAGGCATGACCGAAGGCTCTGTAATTCCTTTAGTAAAAGGCTCAATCTCTATCGCCATTGTCTGTTTCTACTTACTTACTCCCACTCTTGAAGAGATCAAAGCATTCCTGTAACACCTTCTTGCCAAATCGAGATCTTCTGTCACCTCCCCAACTCCATTTGGTGTGGGAAACTTGATTTTGAAGTGAGGAATCGAAGTCACCGCTTGAAGAGCCATCAAGGCCGGTCTTCCTAGTATAGCATTATATGCAGAATCCACATGCACCACGAAAAATCTATAAACTATTTCCACCTACTGAGGAGCCGTGCCGAAGACCACTGGTAACTCGATTGTTCCTGCAACTTTTACCGAGTCATTTCTAAACCCATACAAAGGAGGCACTTATCCAAACTCCAAATTCTTGCCTCTCAAGTCCAACCTCTAGTAGGCATGGACATATAATGTGAGTCCCCAAATTTTATGAATAAAGATTTAAATTTCTCGAAATATTTTTTTTAATATTATGGTGTTGATTTGATATAATGTTATAGTTGTGGGTAATATTTATAAATTTTGCAAAGTATGCAAGTTGTTGTATAATATTCGATTGGTCGGGAAATATTCTTTTTGTCGGAGAATATCCATACGACGGTACAATCATTGGTGGACCCCACAACGGAATTATTGTCGGATTGAGAAAACAACAAAAATATTTTTATAAAAATAACGGCGAAAGTGTTACCGTTAAAACTGTTGAACTACTCGGTAGTAAAAGTACAGTAATACGCGTGGTTGCATAGTAGCACACAGTATTGATTATTGATGCTTACGTAAGAAGTCACTCAGTTATACTCAATTACTGCTACAGTAATTGCTGCATCATATCTCTCATATTATTAATTCAATTATTGTTACAGTATCATCTGCATAATATGATATATTATTAAATCAATAATTGAGATGACAAAGTTATTCATATTATTATTTACAATATTGACAATGTCTAGAAGTTCTGTCAAGGAGAGGTTTGGTCACCTAATTACGTGCCAATAAGGAGAAATCCTTATCGGAAAGTCCCTTCTTTCCTGGGAACGACCTGATTGTTAAATATTGTGAATTATAATATTAATGATGAATAAGTTCGTGTTGATTAGAGATGAATTTTATAATTTCATTGTATTGGAATTATTTGTGTTAGTGGAAATCGACATTTGTTTCGATAATAGTTGATATCTGGAGGTTATATTGTTCAATCAGGTATTCGGGACACTTTTCGTGTCGGAGTACTATTCACGAGTTACTATTCACGAATTACTATTTACGAGTTACTATTCACGAGTTACTATTTACAGGGTACTATTCACCCGTAAAATATATTTCTTTTCGGTCCAAATTTTTTTGGGTACAATATTATTCCATGAGGAGATGTGCTAATTTTTCAGACCGTTGGTTGAAGATATAATAGTAAATCAATATGGACCGCTGGTGGAAAGTTATAATAGTAAATCAATATGGATCGTTGGTTTAAAGTTTTAATAGTAAATCAGTATGGACCGTTGCTTTAAGTTTTAATAGTAAACCAATATGGATCGTCCGTTTAAAAGTAAATCAATCTGAACCGTTCATGAATTAGTTACTATTCAGTCCATTCTCCTATAAATAGAAGTTCATTCATTCATTATTTCTTATGAATTCACTGAAACTCTAGAGAGAGAAACTATAGAAAGAAGAAAAGTATTCTGCTACTTCACTACTTCAGTATTCAGTTTTTCTAAGGTAGGGGATATTATTTGTTGTACTCATAAGGGGTATTATTTCTTTCATATTCATGAAGAGAACTTCTGTTATTCTATTCTTTATTATTATGTTGGAATAACCTGTTTATGCGAAGTACCGCATACATGGTGAAATTCTTCTGTTATTCCATTCTTTATTATTCTGTTGGAATAACCTGTTTGTGCGGTCTATCGCATGCCTGGTGAATTCTGTTGTTATTCCATTCTTATTATTCTGTTGGAATAACCTGTTTATGTGAAGTACCGCATACATGGTGAAATTCTTCAAATATTCCGTTCTTTATTATTCTGTTGGAATATCCTGTCTATGCGTTTACGCCGGACCTGGTTCCATTATTTATTATTCTGTCAGAATATCATGTTTGTGCGTTTACGCCGGACTTGGTTCCATTATTTATTATTCTGTCAGAATATCCTGTCTGTGCGTTTACGCCAGACCTGGTTCCATTATTTATTATTCTGTTGGGAAAAATCTGTCTGTGCAGTCTATCGCACGCATGGTGAATCCTTCTGTTATTCCATTCTTTATTATTCTGTTGAAATAACCTGTCTATGTGGATTACCACATGCATGGTGAATGATCCTTAGTATTCATTCCTTATTAAATTGTGAAAATGATCTGTCTACGTGGATTACCGCATGACGGACGAAAATCCATTTGCAGTTTCATATATTCTATTATACTCAGTTGGTTAAAGGTTTGGCTTCTATACTCCATGAAATTAGTGGAATATCCTTGATATGTGCGCTTCATCCAGTATCTTTTCATAGAAATAGTCTTTTGAGCATTCTTGAATTTTACTCTACAAAGCAGTATCATGTTGACAATGTGGACGCTATTGGTTCCTGGATAAATTAATTTATAAATCTTTAAAATTTATTCTTGAACTTGTTTTATTGAACTATTATGTCATTGTCATCATCTTCATGCTTATATTATGATGAAAGTCATCTTTGGCTTACATGCATAGATGGACTTGGTATGATTATGACCAGGGATTATTCGGTATAATCATGACCGTAATGTGATGAATGATGTGGTAAAAGTCCTCATTGGCCTGTAGTTCATTGGTGGATAGTTGTTGGTATGATTATGACCAGGGATTATTCGGTATAGTCATGACCATTGATGATTACATGAATATCCTTGGCCGTGGCGCATGGATGATTCGATTTTATTTATTAAGCTGAGTCTCAGTGATAAAGTTGATGAAAAACTTTTTAAATCATAGAAGATAGTAGATTTTATACTTTACTTGACTCTTCTAATGGATTGCTTGTTCCACTGCAGTTAAACTTGTTGTCTTTTATATTCTATCAGTTTAACATTGTTGAAGGCTAATGATAATTTATTCTGCATTATCTTAGTCATAATATTTCTTACTGGGCTAGTTGAGCTCACCCTTTCTTTCACTGTTCTCTTCAGAAAATGAGAACGTAGCTGGGACTAGTCGGGAAACAGAGTGATGGTCCTAGATGGTGCATTAGTAGTCCTCACTATTCTACGAAATAGTGTGATAATAAATGTAATGAGGACTCCATTGAGTGTGGATATTGTCCAGATGATAATATTTGTATTAAAACTCACAGCCTATGATTAGTCGTATTTTACATGACTGTTGTATAATTAAGTTATATTTTTATTTAGTACCATGTATTTGACGACCCAAGATGGGTGATGTATACCTATTTTGGGGGCGTCACATACAATATGTCCACTGACGAGCCGTTGTCTATCATCATTCGCTTCATTTCCACCGATCCCACCTGTAAAGAAATCACCAATGCATCCTCATGTGGTTCGATCGGCTCTGTTGGAAAATCTTCATCAGTGAAGGATATCATCGAACCCGGATAGGGTCTTTCACGTCGTGCAGGCTATTCGGATACTGACAATACCGCATCCAGAAACCCTCGATGCTTCTTCCTTGAAACCTTCACAACAGACCCGTCTGTGATCACATCCACCACCCTGTGCGTTGTCCGGGTCTAATCCTAATGTCAGGACTGGGTCGTCGGGTTCGGTATCGAAGTGTTGTGTGCCTGTTGCGCTCCTGGAGTATCCCGACCTACAACATACTAAACCAGAGGCCCATTTTGGACGTTCTTCTCAATCAAGTCCCTCAACCCCCAATAAGCCTCCGTTGAATGTCCGGTCGCCTCATGGTAATCACAATATCTGCTCTTATTACCCATGTCCTCCTTGATGTTATCCGTAGGTAGCTCGAATTAAGGTTTGTCTTTTATTTCTTTAAGGATAGTGGCCAGGTCAGTGTTGAGCTTTGTGTAAACTTTATTAACCTTCTAGTTTGGGAAGGGTGGGCGTCCCCCTCCCGAACTGCCATTATACTTCTTGTGATAGCATTCGAATTTACCATTGTTGTCGTTGAACTTCTTCGGGTATCCGTCGATTTTGTTGTCAGCATTACCTTTTTCCATATCCCTCAACTTTTCTGATGTATGTTGTTTCAAACTATTCATGGCTTCTTTCACTACTATAAAACCTTTTGCTTTCTCGAACGTGTTGGCCAGGCTCTTCGGATGGTTGACCATAAACTCTTTTACCAGCTTATTGGACTTTATAAGGTCCAAACCGTTCTGAAAGAGTCCCACTGCCTGAAGGTCATTCAAATCTGAGACCTGACCTACTGCTTCTCGGAACCGCTTCACATACTGGCCTAATGTCTCATTCGAGTATTGTCTTATCTGAGACAGCGATCCGGTTAGTTTTCCTTTCCTCTTATTACTGCCGAACTGGGTATAGAATTTTTCGCAAAGTTCTTCCCATGGCGCTACCGAGTTCAGAGCCAAAGTCATCATCCATTGTCTGACGTCTTTCCTCAGTGTCGTCATAAAGGTATGACGCTTGGCTGCGTCAAAATAATCATAATAATCCATCAACCAGTCGTATGCCTGGCTATGCTTATTCGGATCCCCCAAACCATCGTATATTTCCATGTGAGGGAGTTTTTTGTTTGGGTATGCCTTCTCCCGAACGATCTCAAAGGAGAATGGCGAAGATTTCTTAGCCGTAGTCCCCTTCACCTACCTGACCATAGATAACTCCTTCTGTAATTCTTCTAAATTTTTGGTCAATGCCTCTACCCCAACAGTCTTCGGTGGCATACTCTTCGGGACTGGGTCCTGCCTCTTTCCGTCTGAACGACCCCTTCCTTCTGAATTGGCCGCCTTGGAATGACTTCGACGTCTATTCTCACTTTGTCGGGAAACCTCCGGAAGGTGTGTCCTAGACCGGTCTCTGGACGTACGGTCACTCAATCTGCAACTACTTCGAGAGCGGCTCCGACGCCTGCTCTCAATTCGCCTAGAGTCATCCGAACGACGTTTCCTGGATTGTCTGTCTGGTGAGCGCCCCCGCCTACGGCTCCGACTGTGGCTAGAGGCACCGTCCTCTCCTTCTACCATATGGACCATCTGTCTGGCAATTTCCTCCTTCTGCAACAACAAATCTTTTAGCGCGTCATTAGATTCTTAAGCCTTTTTTTTCAGAACTAACCTTCTGTCCTCCTGATCATCGTGAAGTCGTGTTTGGGACGATGTGCCCCCTATACGCCTCGGGTCTTTTTCCTCTTTGCTGGCTGTTGAGAACAACCTTCGCCTAACATCTTCCCAGTTAGCATCCCTTGGTCCCACTGAAAGACTGTGAGGCCCAAGCCTATCATGTATGCTCTTAGACGATCCCAACCTGTCTTTGACGGACCCTCTAGGCTGAGAGGACCCACCTGCCATCGACTGACCAACGCCTGACACTGTCTTGCTGTTCACCATGATTCCAACCGAGAAAACTCTTGTTGTGATTAAAAGCAAATACTAGAAATCCCTCCTTCTAGCGCCAATGTTAACGCCAAGATCCGTCCATGCGCTCCAATCACAAAAGCACGTCCAACCTACAAAGAAACGGGTAAACACTGAAAGCTTGTTGGCTTGGGATGCGGGGGGATAGCTCCGGTGTGAGAATAAGTACAAGCTGAATAAGGTTAACAATGGAGGCTTAATGCTCTAGTGCATGAAAATAATAAATCTATGCACCTTAAAATCAGAGTAAAGCCTTACATTTATAGTGATCTCACCACCTTCATAGAGTCTTTAATGGGATTGTATAAGATCTCTTAAAAATAAAGAAGTTGATTCAAATCCCAACACCTCCTTCTATATTTAGAAACCAATTATAATTAGGAATTCTCGATTCATTAAAATACTACAACCTCATGTGGACTGCAACCCACCATATAAACCGAACTCAAATAATTATGACCCAATATTTTCTCCTAGTCTTCCATTTAAATAAAATATTTAATGAAAGAATACTCCAAACACGACCCAATTATTAATAATAAATCAGATCAAGCCCAAGAACCTTCTAAAAAACAAACCACTTAGCCCACGACGCAGCAATCTCCTCAGCTCCTATTCACGTGCCTCATCATTAGGCCCCATTAATAAGCCGCTCCTCGATATCCGGAAGACACCGAAAAGACAAAACAACAAAACCTCTCCCCCAACTCAAACAATTTCGCCCACTTGCTCAAAAATCTTATAAACTCCTTCCCTCATCCTCTCTGCAAAATCATTTTTTCGGCAAACAACTTTTCCAAAACTCCATTAATGACTTCCTCTAAAACTCCGACTAACTCCACAGCCGGCAGTGATGAACCCATCCGCGCCATCCCCTTTCGACCATTCCTGCATCATCCACATCCACCATCTGTGTCGTATCTACAGATGCAATGGTCTTTTCCAAGCATAATTTACTTGGAGAAAATCGGTTGTTCGAAGCTCAGTCTCTTTCCATGCGATGGAACTCATAAGACTAGAAGCCCTCCAACATGCTTAATTTCATCTTTTTCAGTTTCCAAAATTAAGTTTTCTGCATTTTCTTTGATATTTATAAATACATAAATAAATTATAATTTATTTGTTATTTATAATTTCTTTAAGTTTCGAAAATTAAGTTTTCTGATACATGCTTAATTTTCTCTGTTTCAGTTTAGAAAATCAAGTTATCCTCTATTTCAGTTTAGAAAATCAAGTTTTCTGCATTTTCCATATGTTGTTGGCAAGCATCTTGCTTTAGAAGGTGTGGTGTTCATGAAGGATCCTTTACCCAAACTGGAGCACGGTATCAACTAGACCCGATAAAATATAGTTATGGGTTGATTTTAGTTTTTAAAATATGGTTAACCAATTATTTAAGAACTAAAATTATATTAACTATTTTTAATATGAATAATGTGAGTTGGAATCATATGGTTATGGTTAAAAATCATATTAACTATTTTAAGATGTTTTGATTTTTAAACAAAATTTTTAAAAAATAAAATTAATATATACTATAGATAGAGAGACGGATATAAGGGGTGAAATTTAGGTTACTTAAATAATACTATGAAATATACATAATCACATAATATTATTTTTTTTGAGTGGGGGTGGGGGTGGGAGGGTGGAGGTGAGAGTGGGGGTGGAGGTGAGGGTAAGGGGTGTATACATAATTACATAATATTATTTTTTTGAGGGATGAGAGTGGGGGTGGGGTGGGGTGGGGTGGGGCGCAGGGGGTATATACATAATCATATAATATTTTTTTTGGTGAGGTGGGGATGGGGTGGGATAGGGTGGGCGAGTGGGGGTTGGGTGAGGAAGGGTGGGGTGGGGTAGGGGGTGGGGTAGGGCGTAAGGGGTGGGGTGGGGGACTGGGGGGTGATGCATCTGTTAAGAAATTGAGTTGCTGTATAAAATCAAGGAATAGTTAAGAGAATAACAAACTGTGAACTGATAAAAGAAACCAATTTCCTTCGTACACGTACGTTTATTTCGTCGTCCTCCTCTACACCAACCCTAAGATAGCTCACTTAATTACTAGTGATCACCAAGGATGCGCAAATGAACAAGCAGATACACACTGAGGGCTACACACTGAGGGCTTAATGCGAGTGGGGGTGGGGTGGGCGTGGGTGGGGTAGGGGGTAGGGGGTAGGGGGTAGGGGGTGGGGGGCAAGGTGGTGGGGTGGGTGGTTGAGCTTCTTGAATATGTAAATATAGGTGAAAATTTTTTTTAATTTGGATTTGAAATAAAATATGGGTCGAAAAATAGTTAACCGGTCGGAACTATATTTCTTTTTTAAAATATAATTCCAAACTTTAATCAACCCATATAAATAAATATAGTTAACCAACCTATTTATTTCTAGTTAATATGGGTTGACCCGACAATTAATCAACTATATTGTCAGGTTTAGTACTAGTTTTGATTTTGAACAGATTGGGAAAAAAACTTGAGAGAGAGATATAACGGAGAGGAGTCAAATCTGTTTATTTCTTATCCTTTACATTTGCTAGTGAACATGCATGCTGCCTTATTTTTTTTCCTTTTTCCTTTTTTTTCAAATTTATTTATTTGTGATTTAAAACAATACATCAACACCATAATAAAACTGCTAAAAATACTCGGGAGACTTCATCACCAACAACCCTACCAAAAAGCAACTTGTTGAATGTGGACTAAGATCATGGAGAAAAGTAAGCAATTAATGTAATAAAGAATTAATGGATAATATTGAAATGAATGTGTTGACCAACTTTTAAATATGCTTTTATATACATGCATATTCCATATGAGAAAGTCAAATTTTCTCGTCGCAAAATAGATGCATGCATGAATCCATCAATCCCATTGTAATGTCAAACCCTGCACATGAAAATTTATCATCTGTCAGTTTCAAGCAACAATACCAAAATCTGTTAATTGAATATAGTTATCATAAAATTAATTTCGTAATAAATTAGTCAATTGATTAATACAATACTGACATATATGGAGAGAACACTTTATTTGATCAATTGATCAAAATTAACTTCATATTAACTATTCCCTAATGAACTCAATACTCAACTTATCATAATATTAAGATTCTCTTTATTACATTAGTAAATTTGACTACATCCATTCCATTTTGAATAAGAATTTCAAATCCACCAATTTATCAATAAGAAATAGATATACACAAACAAGCTATTGACCTGGTTTGATCCGGGTCTATCAGGCCTTGACCGTTGATTAAGTTAAGTCAAGTCAGACTTTGCTAATTCCAGGCCAATTCCAGACCTTTTTCAAGCTAGGCTAGACCAAGCTACTTTGCTAAAAAATGAGGCCTAATATGACAAAATAATTCATAGCAAATGCTTACTATATATAATTAAAATTGGCCAACATCATCATTGACATCTAATATAAGAATTAACGATCAAGATTATATTAGAAATGAAAAATTCACTGGATGTAGAGTTATAGCGACGGTTTCACCCGTTGTCATAGCTATTTTGAGCTATGACGACGGGTCATAGTCCAAAAAATCCGTCGTCATAGCCCTACTGTGTAATACGCTATATATATATATTCTTAAAATTTGTAATGCTGAAACGGACAACTAATATAGATAGAACAAGCATGTAACATTTGCAAGATCTTCAGAGATAGCTAGCTGCCAAAGCTGTCCATCAATATGAGATTGATCACGAGGGACTCAAGCATCTCTCAACATGTAAGAGTCATGCATGTCACAGCTTACGCCAAATTCAAATACGGCACTCATCAATTCAATTTTCTCAGTGTCAAGCATATCACCACATGTAGCTCTAATTTCCTTTTTCGTTTTCTTTTAAAAAATATTTATCAAGGAGTATATACACTAGCACCAACCCAAAATAAGGGAATCATTTAGTTTATTTTAATTGAAATCATATGTAAAAAGGAAGTCAAAATTTAAATAAGGCTCATTACGCAACGCAAAAGGTTTTAATTGATGTTAATTAGAGGTAGAATTTGGAATACTAAATGAATAGGGCTTGAAGAAAGCTAAACCAAAAAACCATGTGTGTTTGTTGAGTCTAATTCTGCTGTCACATTATCTGTCTCATCTGTTTCTCCGCTCTTTACGTAAAACTATCGCATAATCTTATCTATTTATCTATAAGTATTCTAAACGTAACAGAACAGAAATTATGTGAACAACAATGCATGAGATGAGATAGTAGATGGGACAAAAGATTTGAATTCTTGTTTGTGTGTTTTAGCACTTACTGTTGAAATTCTATATTGATTGAGGTAGCTGTAGGATTAGCAATTGTCTCAAAAGCAGGTGCAGAAAGAACCATTGTTGTGCCTGCCGCGGAAGGCCTAGAGACTGATGTTTGTGCCCGGTCAACTATCCGCACTTGTATCATCTGTCCCGGAATGCAAGTCCTTGGCACAACTGCACTTATGCACCTCACCAGATATTTTCTCCCACAGGCTGCCCCATTGTCCCATATCCCTTCGCCCGCCGCGGCAAATAAATTGCTCGACGGGAACTGAGTGACATCATTCCCATAGCAAGCCGTGGCTGACACATTTTTCGAACCAAGCAACAAAATCTTTTAACAAAATATTAAAAGTTTTTAAAAAAGTCGGATCACACGTTATTATGTTCATAAATTTTGCATATAGATATTATGTTTGTATGGAATTACTCGACAAACAAAAATGCACTGATATTGTCAGAATAAAAATGATTTTTCAACAATATTTATAAAAGTATTGCTAAATATGTATTTGCTCTGACACAGATAATTTACTTACGCACGTAGGGTGGGTCATAGTGGCTTGCAGTGCCAACATCACAATGAGAGGGATTTAAGAGCAGTGCAAATAAGAAGAAAGATAGCCATGGGAGTAGTTGAGGAGATTTGGACATCCTGCATAAGGAGGGTTTTGAAAACAATGTCATAAAATTATATATTATTGACTAATCATGAGGGACTTTAAAGGCGAACCGACTATATCAAATTTGGTCCAAATTAACATCAATCTCGGAGTTATAAATGGTTGAACATAAATTTAGATTTGTTGTCCGTTTTTTCTTCTCTCATCAGCGGTTATATATCTCATATATTGATGACAGATAAAATTTATCCATTTAAAAATAAAAATAAGAAAATTAATTGCAGATAAGTAACGTAACTACGATAACAATAGATAGGGGATTCATGATTTACACAGGAGTTTTTAATATTTCTACGTGATCTCCTCTCGCATGAAGTGTGACTCCCTTTCTTCTCACGTGAGAGAATTATGTGAAAATATCAAAAACGCATGTGAAAATATCAGTTTCCCAATAAATAACAAATATTTATTTCTTTTTTCTTTTGATTTAATATAAATTATTGTAATAAATTGTGTAATTAAACTTCAAATTCTGCTCGAATCCTGAATATTAATATGAAATTTGGAAATTCAATGCTAGCAAATAGCAAATACACTAACCATTTGAAAGCTAATTAAAAAATGAATTAAATATTGTGAATCCAAATAAAAAATTGAAAATTATGGCTAGCTAACTAGGACTCGTTTTACCCGCGCAGGTCAACAACCATCTCGTGGACATCGAAGGACCAGTTTTCTTCCAGTCAATGAGCGGCTCTTTATGTCTATCTCTCTTATCACAGCGAGTGAAAAATAATACACTAGAACATTTATAAATTAATATTATTAAAATTGAAATTTTTTATTAATTTAGAAAGTTATTATTTAATTAATAAATTAATAATTTATTAATTTAAAGAGTATTTTTCTATTCAGTGAACATAAATTTAATTATATTAAAATTATTGTATTTTATTGATGTTTATATCATACTTTTTTTGATGTAATGTATCATACTTATTAAATTAATGTAATAATAGCATCAGCGACTCTTCTCAAGTTTTTATTACAATTCGAGAATGCAACACCTGAACTTTTGGACGCAATGAAAAAAATTAAGGATGAAATAAAATTCAATTAGATTTGAATTTCAAGACAAAACAATTTAGAATAGAATCATATTTTACAAGATTATCCTAGATATATTTATAATTTAAAAGAATTATTAATTTATGATTTTGATGGGACCATATATTTATATAAGAATCTTTTTAAAAATTATTATTTTATCGAAATTATTAATTTATCCCATTAGCCCAAGTCGGGATTGGAAAAAAAAATATTATTTTAGACAGATTATTAATTTATCGAGTATTAATTTATAAAGGTTTTACTGTATAATTCACCTTATAAGAAATACTCTTTCCGTCCGACATAAAAATTCTTATTATTATTTTAGATAATTTTAAGTTAAATGCTTATTTATCTTAAATAATTTATTTTTTATAATAATTTGTCTATAATACTTTTAGTATTAAATGTCATATTTCTATTTTCTATACATATTTATGTAGCATCACTTCTTAGAAAATTATACATTAATTAGATGAGAATTTAAATATAAATAATTGTCATTTGATATCTTTCTTAATATGCGCAAAAATTCAACCATAATTTTTATTTCAAAACGGAAAGAATAGTACTATTTAGAATTAAATGTATTTTACATTCCTCAGTTTATTCTCATGCATTTTTCGGTTTGCATTTTAACAAAGTATGATAAATATAAAGTAAGGTGTCAATTTATAAAGTATGAAATATAAAGTATAAAATAAGAGTATATTAGGGAATACAGAGTGCATTTAACTCTACTATATATGGATTAGCTGTTGAATGAAAAATGATGTATAATTTTATATTATAAAATCAATAAAAAGTAAAAGAAAAAATATAGTTGTAGTATAGTCCAATATTGAGTATTTTTTTCCTACCATGAATTCGTCATGCATTACGTAAATATTCTCTGAAATATAAATGCTTATCTCGCCTTTTCTTCTAGATGTGTTTTATTAAGTTATTTATCCTCGTGTCAGAAATAGAAAAATATTTCTTAAGAAAAAACAAAGCTTATAAATATTTGTGTAAGAAACGTTTAAAGAGCTCTGGAATAAGTAACAATTAAAAATGATTATATTTTATTTTATTTTATTTTATTGTATAAATTTTTATATTTGTCGCAGTTCAATTTTATTACATATTTATTGATATATATCATTTTCTATATTTAAATTAGAAGTAAGCGTTCCCCTCTTATCCCGCACCCGCACCCGCACCCGCACCCGCACCCGCACCCGCACACGCACAATTTTTTGTCAATTCTCTCAAAATAAAATATTATAGCCCAGTTAAGACACATTTGATTCGTCTTTGAATATATCCATTTTATTTATAGACAAATTATTTATGCATTCCTTTCATATTGCATATCATTGATCATATTTTTGAAATACTTATATATCAGAAATTTGAATTTATAAATTTGAATCACAATCACCCAGCCAGCACTAGTTGCAAGAATATATACATACATCAGTCCATATATATAATAATATATATAATAAACTTACAAAATCAAAATCAGTGTATGTGATCTATTTAACTTTTGAACACAAAGAATCTTCCCATTAGTCGTACTTCTAAATAATTAATTTTTTAATAAGTATATATTGATTAAAATTAATTAAATAATTAAAATATATTTTGAATTTAAAAATAGATCTTATTGGCATTAAAAATTTACAATTAATCCTATATTTTGAAATATATATATATAGTGTGTATGCATATACATAAATTATCTTTATACGTATTCGGAAGCTAGAGTCATTTTTCAAAAAATAACAATAATAACAATAATAACAAAAACAAAACAATTTAGTGTATGAAACGCCTATAATGAGAGATTGAGACAGCCATACCTGATGGATTATTTGGAATGGAGGTATCGTATCACTAGAAGAATTATCAAGAACCTTTAATCTGCTTTTGAAAATTTACAAGAAGAATTGGAAGAATATATATATATATATATATATATATATATATATATATATATCAAGAGGGTACGTTACTTTACTATCAATAAATGCATTTTTAACTTTTTCTTTACTATCAATAAATGCATTTATAACTTTCAAGCAAGGGTTTCGGATGGGTATTATATAGAAAATTGTTAAATCCATAATAAAAATTGTTATTTTCATAACAAAAGTGTCGTTATAGATCTTATAGCGATGATTTTTACCGTCACTATACATCTATAGCGACACTTTTGTTGTGAAAATAAAAAAAAATGTTGTGGATTTAACAATTTTTTCGACCCTTAATATAAGTCGCTTTAGAGTAATATAATAAATAATTATATAACATTAAATATAATATTAATTATCTATATTATTCTTGTATTGGAAAAATAGAGTGTCATTTATTGAGTAAAAATATAAAAGTTTTTTATGGCATGATATAATCGCCTAGTGAGAGAACCAAAGTTATATTTAATACTCGAGATAATATTATTGGAAACTAAACAATTAATGCTTACTTGAAATTCTCAAACGACATACTCCCTCCGTCCCTATTTAAATGACGTTTTAGAGTTTTTTATTTGTCTCTAATTAATTGACGTTTGTTCAAATCTTGGAGAATTAATGATAATTTTTTCAAAATTGCCCCTCATTACTCTATCTATTTTTTTGGTATTTTAAACTCTTGTGCTATGATAAATTAATGATTTAAGGGTATTATAGACAATTGAGTACTATATTTAATATTTTCTGTGGGCAAGGAAATCGCGCCTTGCTTGTCTAAGGTTTCGTGTTGGCTGAGGAGGAGAGAAATCCACAAAGAGCACGGAATTGATTGATTGATTGAAGAGGGGAGAACGACAGGTGGGCGATTACTCCAATGACGCGTGGCAGAACCCCTAGAATCCGAAAACCTTATTAGGGTTATTGGAATTTCAAGAGCCTTCTTCTTGAGTCCTTCTACTCCTAGAATCCGGAAACCTTATTAGGATTATTGGGATTCCAAGAGTCTTCCTGAGTGTTGAGAGAGTGTCCAAACCCCTTTAGTGCTTTTAGGTGGAATCTCCAAGCCTTTAAGTCACCAAAAGGGTCCCTTTGATCTTCCAAGAGTCAAGTCTTGAGTCCGAAGAGAAGTCCCTTTCCAAATGGAATGGAAGGGGTATTTATAGGATATTCTGGAAAGTAGTCATGTGCAAGGCACATGCCTTCAGGGAAATTTCAGAAATTCCCTTTAGTCCTTAGAGTAATGCCCATATTGCCCTGTCCTTCTAGCCACCAATCCAATCCCTCAATCAATTCCCAAAATGAGCCGCCTTCACGAGTCTTCCGCCTCGGGACACGTGGAGGCTTCTCCCGGTCTAGCACATTTATTTCTGACTTTTCCATCTTCATTCCATTAGATTATGCGAACTCTAACTTGCACATTTAATTAGGTCATGTGAACCCTAATTTTGCACATGGGCCCACATTTGCCCCCTGCGCGAGAGTCACATTTCTAAATAGATGATCACGCAAGAACACTTTAAGCTTTTAGACGATTCTGCGTAACTTCACTTCACGGGTCTTGAAGACCATGATCCTAGTAAAAGGGAAACTACTCGTGAGCCAAACCCTTGGATTTGTTTATTTATTTATTTTTCCTGGAAATTGAAAACAAGAAAAATAATCAAATAACATTCAATAAATAAAAGAAATTTTTATTATTTTGGGTATACAAAATCTTTCTTTTTTATCAAACCAAATAAAATTAAATCTTAGTTTTATTTTGGAAATAAAAATAAAATCAAAGACTGGATTTTATTTTGGAAATCAAATCTTTCTTTATTTTGAAAATGAAATCAAATATTTTGGATTTTGGAAATAAAATAAAATCTTTCCTTATTTTGAAAATGAAATCAAATATTTTGGATTTTGAAAATAAAATCCAATCTTTCTTTATTTTAAACCCAAATCTTTATTTATTTGATATATATATATATATATATATATATATATATATATATGAGCCATTTTCGAAAATCAGCCCTTCTCTTTTGAATAAAATCAAGTTTTAATCTTATTTTTCTCTTGGGAATAAAATCAAGCTTTAATCTTATTCTTTTCGAAAAATATAAACTTTTTACTTATCTTTATTTTGGAGAAGTAAGAAGTCTCTATTCATAATCCCTCGCCGCATGTCTTGCTTCTGATTAGGTAGGTGCTACTTGCGTGCATATTCCCAATAATTGAGATTTTTAAACTTCAATTGAGATTGTCTCATAATCACTAGCTAGGAGCCACGAATTGAGCATACGTATTTTCCTCACAATTGGAGCCACGTCTCACCATCAAGAATATCTCTGCGGTATCTAACACCAGGTCATTGTAGCCTCTTCTGTCTTCCGAAGCTATAATTCTCACGGTGAAGGATCAGTCATTCATCCCAAGTAATTGATTCGATAGAGCAACAGGATCTCAAAAGTATGAGGGAATAATCCATATGTGTTCGAGCCCAATAGGGCCAAACCTTAGCCTCTGTTCTTCTTTTTTCATTTTTTTTGAAGGAGACAGCCCCCCCTAGGTGGAGGCGGAACCCTATAGGGCGCTGAGGCTTAGGGGGCCGAACCTTAAATTTTTTTTTTTGAAGGAGCGGCCCCTAGGTGGTGGCGGAACCCTATAGGGCGCCGAATCCTAGGGCCGAACCTTTTTTTTTTTTTTTTTTGTTGAAGGAGCAGCCCCTAGGTGGTGGCCGAACCCTATAGGAGCCGAACCCTATAGGGCGCCGAATCCTAGGGCCGAACCTGATTTTATTTTATTTTATTTTTTTTAAGAAGGAGCAGCCCCTAGGTGGTGGCCGAACCCTATAGGAGCCGAACCCTATAGGGCGCCGAACCCTAGGGCTGAACCTTAATTTTTTTATTTTTTATTTTTATTTTTTTTTGAAGGGAAGGCCCCCTAGGTGGTGGCCGAACCCTAGGAGGGCGCCGAATCCTAGGGGCCAAATCTTAGCCATTTTTTCGACGCCAACACTAAAGGAGAAAGAAAACTGATATGCTTGCTTGCGGCGAATCCACTCCAGATGGCCAAGCCCCTAGGGGGCGAACCCTAGGGAGCCGAACCCTAGGGGGTGAACCCTAACTCTTTCTGACATTGTTTCATCTTCTTTTCAGGTGTTTTGAAACTTTACTCTCGGATATTCCTCCTTGGCATGGTGAGCATTTCGAGCTCAAGCACTTTATTTGACGTCCCTTCCTTGCTTCTTTAGATCCCTTATGCTGAACTCTCCTTCTTTTTTTTTTCTTGCAAGCCCTCCCTGTTGAACATTCTGCAGACTTGGGAATAACCAAGGAGGCCCCGTTTCTCAATGATTGGGAAAGGGTTCCCTTCCTTTAGTCTTTTCGTCGTCTTTTGGAAGCAAGTCTAAACTTATGTCGCAGGCCCTCCCTGTTGAACATTATACAGACTTGAGAACAACCAAGGAGGCCCCGTTTCTCAATGATTGGGAAAGGGTTCCCCTCCTTTAGTCTTTTCGTCGTCTTTTGGAAGCAAACTTATGCCCGTACAACTTTTCCTCCACCATAGAAGGAAGGCTTGTTTCTATAGGCTTGTGGAAGTTGGGATGACTTCTTGTCTGATTCATCTAACCACCTTCAAGAATAGCAACATTGGATCGACTAGCTACTTAGGAATGCTGATTATGTGGATAGCTTTGCATCCAGCTATGTAGGAACATTCGTATCCAATAGGACCATGGTGTTCTTCTATCTACATATTCACACTGCTTGGGGTGAATGCACCTTTACTCTGGAGGATGTTTATGCCCTCTTTCGATAAGTATTTGCCCCCTGCGCGTGAGTCACGCCTTTGGTGAGATGATCACGCAAAATATTGTATGTGTTGAAGTCTTGATTCCAGTGTCTGAACACTTCGCGGGGCTTGATATTTTGCAATCCTCGAAAACGAAAGTCCTAGGAGAGGGAACCTCTAGGGAGCAAACCCTAGAAGGGCGAGCCTTAGAGGAGCTCTCCTGGGATATTTTGAAAATCTTCGATCTAATCTTTCTTACCATCTCTTGAAATTTCTCTTTCTTTTGGAATCAAGAAGTCATTGAGAACCCAACATTTCGTGAAGTCCTGAAAGCCTTGTAGGCATGATAGCTTCGAAGGCCTGATAGCCTCGAAGTCCTGCTGATAGTGTTGAAGATCTGCTGATAGCTTCGAAGGCCTGATAGCATCGAAGACCTGATAATAGCGTTGAAGATCTACTGATAGCCTCGAAGACCTGCTAAGGGCCTCGAAGACCTGCTGATGGCCTCGAAGACTTGCTGATAGTCTCGAAGACCAAGCTTTATGTATTCCTCTATCTTCAATTCGAAAGGTCATGACCTTTAGATCATGAACTTTCGTGGAAAATCATGTACATTTATTTCATACAAACTAACACTTGAATCTATATTTTTTTTTATTTTTAAGAAATTTAAAAAAACCCGTTCAAGTATAAGTGAAAGTTTGTCAATTTATTGATAATAAAATTACTTTTAACGAAAAGCATAACGTTTCATATAATAAATCTTGCTTTTGTCGGTGAAAGCATAACGTTCACCACTTTTAGAGATAAAGTGTAACTATTTTCGGGGTTGAGGGCTTATACCAGGGTGCCTCATTCACTTTTGATGATAAAGTGTAACACTCGGGTGCCTCGTCACTTGGGTCGTCCAATTTCTTGGCAAGTGCAGTCTACGAGGACTTGAAAATGGGTGCCTCGTCACTTGGGTCGTCCAATATTTTGGCAAGTGCAGTCTACGAGGACTTTGAAATTGGGTGCCTCGTCACTTGGATCGTCCAATTTCTTGGCAAGTGCAGTCTACGAGGACTTGACCACCATTTTAGAGTGGACCACCATCTTTGGGTGTTTTTTTTTATATTTTATTATTCGTCAATTCTTGTGCCTCCTCCCTTGGTCATCCAATTACTTGGCAAGGGATACTCCTGAGGACTTAAACCACCATTTTTGGTGGACCACCTTGGGTGGATTTTTTTTTATTTTTTATTTTAACTCATCTGTAGTTCAGAGTTTTTTTTTTCTGATGTTACGTAGAGCCAGTATTTGAGTTCTTGACTTCCGGGACTGCACTATGGGTGATGGTGTTACACGTTTCTCCTAGTTCAATCTCCCCGGCCGCCATTTTCTCATGGTATATCCTCCGTAGACTGTAACAATCCATAGTGGAATGCCCTACGTATTGATGGTATACACAGAAGTCTGGTCTTCTTTTCATTTCTTCGGTTACAACCAACCGAGGCCTTGGAGGTTTCACCACTCCGTGCTCGACCCATTGTTCGTACAGGCTCCTGAACGCCTTCTCGCTGCATGTGATAGCCTCCGGAACTGGCATTGTGGTATACTTGTCCCTATGCTTTTCTCTGCTTCGTTCAAATTTCTCATTCTTCTCCCTCTTGCCCCCCTGTGGTTTTGACTGAGAATCCACCAGAGCCACAGTTGCTGTCCTCTTGCTCTTCCATGTATTCATCGTATGGCTGGTGAGAAATGTCATAATTCCCCCCAAGTCTTGTGCAAAAGATGAGAGGGTCGCAAATGAATCGCACGCCTTGGTAATGAGGTGGGGCTTGAAGGCGTCTAAAGCACCATTGTTGCATATGCAAACCAAGTTCTTTTCTTCAATTGGTTCTACACACTTCTGTGCTTGGGCCCTGAACCTGTCAACGTAATCTGACAGCTCCTCATTCGGCTTCTGCTTAAACCGCATGAGCTCTACAATGGTTACCTGTTTCTGCACATAGAAAAACTTCTTAAAAAATTGTAATTTTAGGTCATCCTAATCATGGACTGACCCCTTCTCCAAATTATAGTACCAACTGAAGGCACTATTCGTTAAAGTCTTGTTGAATTCCCGCATCAACAAGTTGTGGTTGTTCACTTCATCATATCCTAGCCATGGAGACATCGACTCTACAAACCTGGCAATATGTTCCCTGGCATTTCCTTTCTCTCCGTTGTATTTTAGAAATTGTGGGGGATGCTCAATATACCCTGTCGGGTAAGGTTGCCTCCGAATGTGTGCCGGGTAAGGTGGAGTAAAGTCTAACTCCGAGGGTCGGGATGTCTGCCTGCGAAGTTGATTGATCACATCGATCATATCATCCTTCGTCACGTACTGGCTCGTGGCATGAACTCTCTGTGGTACAGAAATTGGCTGATGTACACTAACATCATGTAAATTATGTATCGGTTGTGCTTGTGGGTCAGTTCGTTGAACGAGGTTTGGGATGGTTGGCATCTGCACTTGTGAAAATACGGGGATAACAGTTGGAATGATGTTTGTCTTAGGCTGGCTGACTTCCAATCTGGGTTGTGGCGCGTCACCACTGTTTTGAGGTTCCAAGTGGATGATTGGGACGGACTGATTCTCCATCAATGGAGGTGCTGTCTGATTCTCCTTATTGTTGCTATCGTTATTGTTGTCCTCTACTCCTGCCGGTTCTCCTTGTGAATTGTCTGGGAACATAGCCTTGAAAACGGGAATCTGCATCAACTGCTGGCGAAAATTTCCCATTTCCTCTTGCTTTCTCTACATCTCCAGCATCATAGCCATCATCATCCCTTGTTCTTCTCGTGCTTCCTTCAACGTCTTGAGCATCTCCAGTTGCACAACATTCGTCTGGTCTCCACCTGCATCCTCGCCTTGCCTTCCTGCGTTAGTTTGTTGTTGATTAGCCATGTGTGGTGATGTTGAACTCCCTTCTGATGCGTCTTCAAGGATGGGTTGATTGAGATTTAGATTCACGCCTTGGAAAGCTTGACTTGCTTGCCTTGGAACTGGACCCGGTGAGGCAATGCTGTTTGTTGGTGAAGCTCTTCCTGTTGTTCTCCCACTTCGAGTTGTGGGCATACCCTTCACGAATTCTACACCTCCCCAGCAGAGTCGCCAAAAGAATGTGGGCAAGGAAATCGCGCCTTGCTTGTCTAAGGTTTCGTGTTGGCTGAGGAGGAGAGAAATCCACAAAGAGCACGGAATTGATTGATTGATTGAAGAGGGGAGAACGACAGGTGGGCGATTACTCCAATGACGCGTGGCAGAACCCCTAGAATCCGGAAACCTTATTAGGGTTATTGGGATTCCAAGAGCCTTCTTCTTGAGTCCTTCTACTCCTAGAATCCGGAAACCTTATTAGGGTTATTGGGATTCCAAGAGTCTTCCTGAGTGTTGAGAGAGTGTCCAAACCCCTTTAGTGCTTTTAGGTGGAATCTCCAAGCCTTTAAGTCACCAAAAGGGTCCCTTTGATCTTCCAAGAGTCCAAGTCTTGAGTCCGAAGAGAAGTCCCTTTCCAAATGGAATGGAAGGGGTATTTATAGGGTATTCTGGAAAGTAGTCATGTGCAAGGCACATGCCTTCAGGGAAATTTTAGAAATACCCTTTAGTCCTTAGAGTAATGCCCATATTGCCCTGTCCTTCTAGCCACCAATCCAATCCCTCAATCAATTCCCAAAATGAGCCGCCTTCACGAGTCTTCCGCCTCGGGACACGTGGAGGCTTCTCCCGGTCTAGCACATTTATTTCTGACTTTTCCATCTTCATTCCATTAGATTATGCGAACCCTAACTTGCACATTTAATTAGGTCATGTGAACCCTAATTTTGCACATGGGCCCACATTTTCCAATCATTATCTTAATTCTTGTGTCCATCTCTAAAAGTTCATTTAAATATGGACGGAAGGAGCATATATTAAGAGATAAAAACACTTCTCTAAAATGATTTATATTAAGAGACGGGGGAATAATAGTCTAATATTATAGTGTAAAGTATTGGCTATTGTTTGTAACGTATCCAAAATGCTAATCACCAACTTAAACTCCAAGAGATGAAAGGAAAAATGCTCAACTTTGTCTCATTTAAGTTACATTTGATTTGGCCTATATATTTGAACCCTAATTTAGCTTTATGTTTAGATGCCTTCTCCTGTTTACGACGCGTGTTAAGATATTATAGAACACAAAATTCATCCTTCCAAATCGCGTTATAAAGGAAGTTGAAATGTGAAGAATACTTCTCATCGAAAAATTAAAAATTCTACGTGAACATGAAAATTTAATATGAGTTTATTTAAATTTTATTTAATTGTATTTTAACTTCAATGGTGGATAAAATATTAATAGGTGAAGTTCAAATACAATCATATCTAATTTTTATGTCTACCTACAAGGGCTCATGAAAAAAACTTCAAAACCTGCCTTATTGATTCTGTAATGTTGATATATATACAAACAATATCTCCTAGACTTAATCACCTACATTAATTTTGAAATTCAAAAATATACAAATTGTTACAAATAAATCTTCAGCTGATTACATGGAGATCTTCAAAGCTTTAAGATGATTTTTAGTTTCCATGTATATCGACTACATCTTCTGTTTTTGATTTCTTGTAATTTTCCTGATTTTTCTCAATTTCCTTTATACTGTCACTAGCTACAAGTTGTAGCGGATGAAAAAAGTATGAGAAAAATAACTGACATCTGACATGGGAAATGAGAATATTATTATTATTATTATTATTATTATTATTATTATTATTATTATTATTGTTGTTGTTGTTGTTGTTGTTGTTGTTATTAATATATATTTTTAATAATAATAGTAATATTAGTTATTATTATTATTATTATTATTATTATTATTATTATTAAAAATAATAACAATAATAATATTAATAATAACAACAATAACAATAAAAATAATAGCAACAACAACAACAACAACAACAACAATAATAATAATAATAATAATAATAATAATAATAATAATAATAATAATAATATTTTTGTTATCCATTTGCTTAATAATAATAGTAATAATAATAATAATATTGTTTTTGTTGTTATTTATTATTATTATTATTATTATTATTATTATTATTATTATTATTATTATTATTGGTATTGTTATTTTTATTGTTGTTGTTATTAATATTATTATTGTTATTATTTTTTAATAATATTAGTAATAATATTAATATTAGTTATTATTATCATTATTACTATTATTATTATTATTATTATTATTATTATTATTATTATTATTATTATTATTATTATTATTATTATTGTTATTGTAGTTATTACTGTTACTGTTATTGTTGTTATTATTTATTTATTTATTTATTTATTATTATTATTGTTATTAATATTATTATTGTTAATATTTTTTAATAATAATAGTAATATTATTATTATTATTATTATTGTTGTTGTTGTTTTTATTTATTATTATTATTATTAATATTGTTATTGTTATTGTTGTTGTTGTTTTCCATTTGGTTAATATTATTATTATTATTATTATTATTATTATTATTATTATTATTATTATTATTATTGTTGTTGTTGTTGTTGTTGTCGTCGTCGTCATTGTTATCCATTTGGTTAATAATAATAATAATAATAATAATAATAATAATAATAATAATAATAATAATATTTATTATTATTATTATTATTTTTTGTTATTGTAATTATTTTTAATAATAATAGTAATAGTTATAATATTAATATTAATTATTAATATTATTATTATTGTAGTTATTAATGTTATTGTTATTGTTATTATTTATTATTATTATTATTATTATTATTATTATTATTATTATTATTATTATTTTTATTATTATTGTTGTTGTTGTTGTTGTTGATGATTATTATTATTATTATTCTTATTATTATTACTATAAATCGATTCATGTCGTTTTTTAGGTAAAAGATGGACAACTGAGATTATAGACCAATTGACCAAAGTTGTGACGCCCCAAAATAGGTATACACAATTCATGTATTTTGAGTCGTCAACTATATGGTACATAATTCAAATACAAACTTAATTTATACAACTGTCGTGCAAAATACGACAAAACATAAGTTGAGAGTTTTAACACGAATATTGTCTCGTAGACAATATCTAAACTCAAATGGAGTCTTCATTACAATTATTATCACACTATTTTATAGAATAGTGATGACTACTAAAGCCACCATCTTGGACCATCACTCCATTCTCCGACTAGTTCCAGCTATATTCTCATTTTCTGAAGAGAACAATGAAAAAAAAGGGTGAACTCAACTAGCCTAGTAAATAATATTATGACTAAGATAATATAGAATAAATTATCCTTAGCCTTCAATGGTATAAAAACTGATAGAATACAATAGACAACAAGTTTAACTGCAGCGGAACAAGCAATCCATTAGAAGAGTCAAGTAGAGCATGATATCTACTATCTTCTATGATTTAAAAGTTCATCATCAATATTTTATCTCTGAAATACATCTCAATAAATAATCTACATCACCGAATTATCCATGCACTATGGGCTAAGGATATTCGTTAGTATCACATCCACGAATTATCCATGTACTACGGGCCAAGGATATTCGTTATTATCACCAGTGGTCATGATCATGCCAAACAATTGTCCATCAATGCACTACGGGCAGTGATGACTTTTACCACATTATTTGTAACATTACAGGTCATGATTATACCGATACATAATTCCTGTTCATAATCATACCAATCAACAGTCCATCTATGCACTACGGGTCAAAGATGACTTTCATCACAATATAAGAATGAGGATGATGACAATGATATAATAATTCAATTAAGTGAGATCAAGGATAAATTTTAAAGATTTATAATTCAATTTATCCAGAGTTTAAGAATATCCAAATTTTCAACATGATAAATGCTTTGTAGAGTAAAATTTAAGAATAATATTCATGAATCAAAAATAATTTGGACAGAAAAGAAATCAATTTTTATCGTGAATAGTACCATAGGTGAATAGTACCCCGTGAATAGTACTTC
The DNA here is from genome assembly GCA_016801055.1 of Panax notoginseng. Classification (NCBI taxonomy): domain Eukaryota; kingdom Viridiplantae; phylum Streptophyta; class Magnoliopsida; order Apiales; family Araliaceae; genus Panax; species Panax notoginseng. Next base: position 32,128,200 of record CM029020.1, on the reverse strand, counting down.
GTGAATTACTTCCTATGAATAGTACTGTATGTATAAATAGTACTGTATGAATAGTATCGTATATATGAATAGTGCCATATGTATGAATAGTTCCTATGAATAGTACTCCGACATGAAAAGATTAAAATTTAACAAAAATGTCTAGAAAAATATTTCAGTGAAACGATACTAGATGAAGCGTAAATTTCAAGGATATTCTACTAATTTCATGGAGTATAAAAGCAATACTTATCAAAATAAGTATAGATTTAAGAATATGAAACGAAATAATATTACTTATATACTACAAAGTATGGAAGAAAATATTATTTCTTACGAATACTAAACAAAATAATACCCCTTACTTTAAAAGGAGAGTACTTCTGATTGGTATGTCGGGGATATTCTTGAAGAAAACTTACTATTTGCAACACTCAAAGTTTCCTTAAACTCTAAAGAAATACGCACAATATTATAGAAGATGAATTCTCTGATTCTGGTGTGATTTTTATTTCTAAACTAAGCATCCTATTTATAGGAGAATGACTGAGTACTATTTAGAAAGAAAAATCATGGACTGCACAGGGAGAACATCCACGAGCGCGCACCGGCGAAGAATTTTTTTTGATTTTACTATGCAAATACTATGCAGTACTATGCAGTACTATGGCGCTTCCCGAATGCTTATTGACTTTAGTATGGTCTAGTCTTTCCAATGCCTCATTCCTTGCCGCCAACGTACGCTGCTAGGAGAGTAAACAAGCTAGCTTGCTTCATTATATTCTATAAGCAGAGCGACTTGTCTAGTCTACGAAGCTTTGTAGTTGCTTCCCCCCTTTGCCTTGTGAGGCCTTGTTAGCTTAGCTCCACCTGTTGACGCTGGTTGCTCCTACTGCTCCAACTCCCTCCAGATGTCCTCTTGGTTGACCTCAGCAGCTTGGATTTCAAACAAAGGAGGAACATGCTCCTGAGCTGTGACCCCATTTGCCCGAGCCCTAATCAAGGAATGGCAATATCATTTGGGCCTGACCTTGTCTCTTCTCTCTGAAGGTTGTTCCTATTCATATTCAAATCTATTAGATAACTTCTATCTTCCAATTTCTATCTTTGGTTCTCGAGGTTCTCAAGTTTCAATCCAGATGTAATGGATTTTGTCCAGAGAAAACGAGTAAAGAAATTGTAGGTTGATACACAAAGGTCTACATTACGTGGTTGTGTGGGAAAAAATTATTCCCAAATAGATCTAAGAATACTGTGCACCAAAAAATATATGTATTTTATTGCCAACATTGAAGATTGTGTCACGTACTATTGGGGGCGACAATTTTAGGATATTTGTATAGGGTTTTATATACTATAAGTAGAAAATGAGTTAAATATATTAATGGTTGTGTAACACTATTACAAATTTAGACCTATGAGTGTCTAAATATTGGACGGTCAAACCCTTGACCACAATCAGACTTATGGTTACCTAGGGCCATAGCATGGGCATATTTTGGAAGCCCTAGCTATCCAAGTAGACGAGAGAATCTCTATCACCATTTATCATTTTACTGAGGGGAGTTAGATGTTTAGTCTAGATGGGTTGTGGTTTGGCGACCTTACATGAGGTGGGATGATAATCTTATTGGATTTAATTTTGAAGGGAGGTTGTTGGGATCTGGTATGGTCCCTTTGATCCATTTTGATATTGTGGAATTTCAGATGCCGAACCCCGTGATAAGATAATTTGGCTAAAAACATGGGGCACGATCAATGGCACAACAAACGAAGTGTGAGCGGCTAGGTTCTTTTTTGTCTTGACTTTTTAAAACTTTTGAAAACTTTGTTATCTTTAATTAGTACCCTCCCTAATAAAATGTATGTATCCTTAATTAGTACCCTCCTCAATAATTTACGAAATGCAAAACAAAAACTCATTAGTTATTACTATTATGAATATTAATATGAATAATAGAAGTAGTAGTATTGATATTAATATTCTTTTTCTCAATATGCATCTGAGTAATATTATTATTAATATTAATATTATTTTCTTAGTATTATTACTATTAATATTCATGTAATATAGTGTAAACAAATTTATTAACTCCTCAATGATATTTTCATTCACATATGTACAAAAAACATAACATAAATAACACAACTGAAGACTATTTTTTTGGCTCAGGATCGCTAACACTCGATAGTAATTTCACTTATCATAGTCGGTTTCAAAGCCGCAAGTTACAAATTTTCGATGAGGCTTAGAACCCACGATTTTCTCGAGTAAACTCTTTAATCTAGATTGTTTTTTGCGGCCCTTTGTTTGAGGAATAATAGGTGGCAAAAACTTATCTTCTTCTACTTCCTCCTTTACATCTTCATCGATATTATCATAACCCATATCTTGAGATGGATCTCCAACCGTGCGATCAATGTCATAGTCTATCAGTTCAATAATATTCTCATCCAGATCATACTGGTCAACCAATGATTTTTCTCGTGCATTCATTTTAAGGACAGTTTTGTAACCTCGAACTGAGCAAGCAACTTTGTTCGTTAACTCCTAGTAATCACTCATCAAATGATTATAGCGCATTGCTTGATCTTGTTCGAAGTCAGTAGCTATGGAGTTAAAGAGTAATGTAGACACTCAAAATTTTGCTTTCCTTGGACTAACCATGCAGGAGGGCAAAAACGTCTTTACACATCGGAGACAATCCCAGAAGACTACAGTAATAATCAAACCCCGGAGACTGTCCCGTGGGATATCAAACCTAACTCGGAGATAACCCTGAGGAAAAATAGATTTAACAACAGTTCAACCCCGAAAACAACCCCAAGGGATAGTCAAAAGCCACCTCAACCCAGGAGACAACCCCGGGAGGGCAAAGAGGGAATGCTGATAACACGACATAAGCATTAAAGTAGTATGCATACAAGCAAATCATGTATGATGATAAAACATATACTATGCAAACAATCTTATTCATTTATTAATAAAAAGTATTTATTTACTAAAGACATTTAATTATCTACATGGTGTTGTTTTAATAATATGTGATAAATTCATAGTTTTAAGCAATGCTTTTAGAATCATGATGAGATTATGTTAATGAGATCTAAATGCTTAGAAAACTTAAAAACTAAAATGTTCCCAATCGATGGATTACTAAAAAGGAGATTAGTGAATTCGAATAGATTGATACATACGTTGTTTGCTCATTGGATGATGATGATTGATCTCATGATAATTTGTTTGGAGACACTAAAGCAAGTGTGTAGGTGCTTATTGGAGAATAAGTTCACTGAACGTGGCTCGCTAAGGAATACCTAATAGAGTTTTACTTGCCTGTCAATAGGAATTCCTGAAGTAATAGTAGTACAAGTGATATTTAGACTTGAGATCATCATAGTATCTTGTGTATAATGAATTATACTTTGGCTTATTTTTTAAGACTCTTAGGGTATATCAAAGGGTATGCTTGAGTGTAATAAGTTATATATGGAGATAATAAATGTTCAATAAAGAATCTATCGCTTTTGGTAAAAGAAGAGATATATCCTATGTGATTCAATAAATGACAACCCCAGACTTCTTGGCCAAGGTGGAATGAAATTAGAAATGAGTTTTTAATTTGTATTTATTCGAAGTTGTGCATTTAGGAATCGAAATATATATAATTAAATTAAATAAGGCTTGACAATAATTCTATGTCTTATATTTAATTGAGACATTGTATGGTAGAAGGATTGAATTGTACGGAAACTATTTACTCAAATGTTCTTTAATGATTAATGTTGAAATTTATATTATCTGAAAAGTCGTTGATCGTTAAGGAGGCTTATCCCTATTTTAGAATAAATATTATTTATTTAAATAGTTTATTAATTTAATTTATTTATTTAAATAAGATTAGAATTGTTCTAATTGATTTATTCACAACCGATTTAATATGGAGAACCTAAATGGTCACACCATAAAAGAAAGAATAATTATTTAAGAAGTTAATGGCATAATCGTAATAATATGTTAAGTGTATTTAATGTAATCTATGATGATAAAATAAATTAAATAGCTTAATATTTAATATTTAATATTTAATATTTTGAAAATATCAAATATAAATTAATAAGAGGAGTCTTATTAATATTATTACAATTATTATTATTTTAATTTCTAAAGAAGTTTGAGAATTAATTTAATATAAGTACTCTTATTTATTCCTAATAAGATTAGGTGGCAAATTAATTAAAAGAGTTTAATTAATTATCCCTAATAAGATTAGGGAGCTTAATTAATAAAATGAATTTAATTGATTAAATAAAACACTATTTCTAATTAGATTAGAAGGGTTAACAAATATTAATATAAGAGGAGTTTTATGCTAGATATTAGTAGACGCAATTCCAATTGTTAGAGAGTACTCCTTTTTCTACAGAGATAGAAAAATTAGGGTTTAGCCAACCACTGTGACGCCCCCAAAATAGGTATACAACACCCATTCTAAGTCGCCAAATACATGGTACAAAAAGCAACCTACAACTTCAATAATACAATTGTCGTGCAAAATACGACAACACATACTGTGAGTTTAAATACAAATATTATCTTCTAGACAATATCCACACTCAAGTAAGTCCTTATTACAATTATTCAAACACTATTTTACAGAAATAGTGAGGACTGCTAAAATATCTTTCTAGAACCATCACTCCATACCCCGACTAGATCCTACTATATTCTCACCTCCTGAGAAGAAAAATGGAACAAAAAGGAAAAGGGTGAGCTCAACTAGCTCAGTAAAGAATATTATGACTAAGATAATATACAACAAATTATCACTAGTATTCAACAGGGAAAAATCTGATAGAATATAATCGACAACAAGTTTTAGATCAACAACTGTAGCGGAAACAGCAAACCATTAGAAGAGTCAAGTAGAGAATGAATTCTACTATCTTCTAAGATTTAAAAGTTCATCATCAATATTTTATCCCTGTAACATCAATTAATAATCATCTTTATCCAAATATTCATCTTTGCACTACAGGCCAAAGATATTCATTTGTATCACCTGTCAGTCACGTTCATCTCAACACCTGTTCATCTTTGCACTACAGGCCAAAGATATTCATCAGGTAATCATACATCTTTGCACTACAGGCCAAAGATATTCAGTAATATCATCATTTAGGACTGAGGATGATGAAAAATATCTTAAAGAGAACGAATCCAGTGAGACCGAAGGACAAATAGTAGGGATTCGTATAACAGTTTATCCAAGATCAATAATACTTCATAATAATCAATTATGAAGCATAATTCAAAAATAAAGATCAAAACATGGATACAATCAAAGATAGTAACCATAATAGACATCTTGGACAAAAAGGAAAAATTTTATTTTTCAGTGAATAGTGCCGTATTCGTGAATAGTGCCGTATATGTGAATAGTAACGTATACGTGAATAGTAACTCCGACACAAAAAGTTTCAAATTTGATAAAAACTCATGTTAATATTTTAGCATAATGATATTGAAGAAAATAATATCATTTAAGAAGAAAATAATATTCCTTACCTCAAAATATCAGTACTTCTGGTCGGAATACCGGTATAAGGCTGAAAGAAACTTGCTCTGATGAATAGAAACTCTCAAAGTATCTAAATACTCACAAAATACACTCAATAATCTAGAGAGAGAAAGAGAGAAAACTTGTTTCTGGTGTGATTTTCAATTCTAACTTAGCCCTCTATTTATAGGAAAATGTTAGCACGCCGAAGCAGACTTAACTTGTAACCTGATGGCTTTACCTGCTACTATTCCCATCCACCACATTTGAATAAAAATCTCAACACATTTCTTCACCAACCAAGAGTGGGGCCCATCAATTCTAGAATTTTCTACCAAAATGATTAACTCCGAAAATTCAACAATTTCTGAACCAGTCATCTCGTAAAATTCATAATAAATCATACGTTCATTTTTAACGGTTCAAAATTTGTGGACATATACTCAACTTATATATGTATAACATATCCAAAAATTACCACGATCCAACGGTCGGATTAAAAATTATAACCCCCGCAAAATATCTCAAAAACCCTGATTTTTAATACATCCATTCCGACAAAAATACTGATAAAAACCTCAACATTAACTCCTTCATTTTTAACCACAAAAATATACCCCTCATTTATATCCACATAAAATAAATATTTCCTTATCATATGAATCAATAATTAATTATTCACAAATAATATTACAGAATCACATTTATGACAGCCAGGCCGTTCCCAGGAAAGAGGGGGCTTTCCAATAAAGATTTCTCCTTACTGGCGCGCAATTAGATGACCAAACCTCTCCTTAGACAAAACTTTTTAGACATTACCAATAATGTTATCTAATAATATTATTCAAATAATATGAATTATTGATCTGATAAAGGAAAATACTGTGCAGCAACAATTATTGAACAACAATAATATAAAATATCAACGCAGCAATTATTGAATCAATAAAATAAAATATTGAACAGTAACTACTGTAACAATTATTAAGTAGTGCCTTCCTTTGTAAGAATCAATAATTCAAAAATATTGTGCAATCCGTGTGCTACTGTGCAACCATGCGTATTATTGTATTTTAACCACCAGGTATTCCAACAGTATTAACGGTAACAACTACGCCGTTAATTATAAACAACTTATACTTGTCGTTTTCTTCATCCAATCGCTTTCCGTTATGGAGCCCACACAAGGCTGCGCCGTCGTACGAATATTCCCCGACAACAAGAATATTCCACGACCAAACGAATATTCCCCGACAAAATGAATATTTTATAACCACTTGCTTATTTTGTAAAATTTGCACATTTCACCCATAACCAAAGTATTATATCAAATTAACCCCTTACTATTCACAATAATATTTAGAGAAAATTTGATTTTTATTCATTAATAAGCTGGGGTCTTACAACCTCCCCTCCTTATGAAATTTCGTCCTCGAAATTGACGTACGTACCTGATATTTTGAAAAGGTGAGGATACCTCGCTTTCATTTCTGATTCCAACTCCCAGGTCATTTCTTCAATAGCATGATTTCTCCATAAAATCTTAACTTGTGGTATAACCTTTGTGCATAGGACATGTTCTTTCCTATCCAATATCTTAACAGGTACCTCCTCGTACATTACATTTTTGGCTATCTCGTCTGGTTCTAACGCAATAATATGATTCGGGTCGTCCACATATTTATGTAACATCGATACGTGAAAAACGTTATGAACATGCGACATACTTAGCGTTAAGACGAGTCTATAGGCCACAGTTCCTACTCGATCGAGGATTTCAAATAAATCAAAGGCTTGAGCTTTCTTCTCTTCATCAACTCTTACTTCTAGAATAACACATTCTTGCACCTTCTTCTTTATATTCATAAGCTCCAGGTCTGTAGCTTGAGCGGCTTTAACGTTATCGATTAAAGTCGATTTTACTCGTATATCATCACGTGGGTCCCTAGAGTCATTAACTCTATCTCTATCATTTATAAATTATACAAAATAGGTCTTTGTGTTCAATAATATCGCACTCGTACTCGCGTACAATCTTCTACTCAACGCGTCAGCTACTACGTTCGCTTTTCCAGGATGGTATGGTCAGAACAGGTTCCAAATGAGTCGCCTCTTGAGCTATTGGAAAATCTTCTCGCATTCCTCGCTCCATACGAATTTTGTATCTTTATGAGTCAGCTAAGTTAACGGAGTAGAGATTCGAGAAAATCCTTCCACGAATCTCCGATACTAGCCAGCTAAGCCTAGAAAGCTAGGTACTTTGGTCACCGACTTCGGTTGCTCTCAATTGTGATTCATATCTCAATCTTGGATAACACGTCACAATGACACCTATTATTTTACCACCACACAAATATAGAGTCCCTTACGGAGAGTCTGGCTTTGGTACATTCCACAAAGGAAGTCACCAGATAGAGGCTCGGGTACCAACTTCTATAGCTGGGTTTTTAACTCTTGAAGTTCAATAGGAGCTATTCAATATGAGATTTTAGAAATGGGTTTTGTATCAGGTTGAAGATTAATACAAAAATTCAATATCACGCTCTGGGTTAAGCCAGGAAATACGTCAGGAAATTCACTAACAACAGAAATATCATTCAAATCTGACGTATTTTTGTTCTAGTCCATGACATGGGCTAAGAAAGCTTGACATCCATTTTTCAATAAACGAATGGCTTTATGGCTTGGTATGACAACGATTGATTTTAGTGGTTTGGTTGCTTGAATTCGCATAACTGGTTGGTTAGGAATATGAAAACTAACAACCTTACGAAAACAATTAATTTTGGCATGATGAGTAGTTAACCAATCAATTCCTAAAATCACATCAAAAGCAAGTATCTTTAAAGAGATAAGGTTAACAGGTAATGTGATTGTGCCAACTTGGATTAAGCAAGATTTATAAACTATAGATGTAATGAAAGTTTCTCCTAACGGAGTCTCCACAGATAGGTCAAAGTCTAATTTCTCCGGAGTAAAGTTTAAACGTTGAGCACAAGCAGGAGAGATAAAAGAATGGATAGAACCGGTATCTAGTAAGATATAAACTTCGCAAGAATTTATAATTAATTAACCCGTTATACCTTCGTTCGGGTTCCTCGCATTTTGGGCAGTCACGACAAACGCTCTTCTAGAAACCACCGACTTTATTTTGTCCGTATCCACCTTTGGTGTCACCGTCCCAGCTGAACTTGGTTTCGCTATAGTACAATCTCGAGCGATATGTCCTTCCTTTCCACAATTATAACATACATTGAACTGTTGTGGGCAGTTTGGACTTATATGTCCCTCCTCTCCGCATCTGTAACATCTAACTGGCGGTCGTTCTCCTCCCTTAGAATTTATTCCTGGTGCTAGTGCTGCTGTCGACGTCTTCCTGTCATCGTTAAATCTTCTCTTCTTGAAATTTTCACTTGACTCACCTCTCCTATTATCATGGCCACGATGACCACCCGAGTGGTTACCACTTTTGTCTGTATTTTTCCCTCATCGCTGGTTCTCATCGCTCCGGTGACTGCTGTCACCAGTAGGACCCTGGTTGTGGTCCCTCGCTTGAACATACTCATTATCTCGCTCTAATAATTGAGCCCTATTTACATCATCTGAATATAAAGAAAATTTATGAGAGATAAGATATTGCCGAATCTCAGGTTTTAAACCTCTCAGAAACATCCTTGTCATTTGTTCCTCATTCTCGACCAAATGAGGTGCAAACCTGGATAACTCTGCAAACTTCGCCTCGTACTGGGACACCGTCATGTTGTTTTGTTCCAGTCTAATAAACTCCACCTCCTTCATATGACGAATACTTTCATGAAAGTACTTGTCATTGAACAGTTTTTGAAATGTTTCCCAAGACATGTTGAGTGCGTCAGGCTGGGTACGCTTCACAGACTCCCACCAGTAGTCTGCCTCACCGCGGAACATAAAAGTGGCGAATGAAACCTTCTGTTCCTCCGTGCATCCCAAGACATCAAATATCTTGGTAATTTACTTGACCCACGTTTCCGCCATGATCGGATCCGGCTTTCCCTTAAATTCTGGTGGTCCCAATTCTTTGAACTGCTTAGCTGTGACAAACCGCGCGTTGTTATCATTTCCACCCGTATTCTGCACACGAGTCTCCCTCGTCTGATTTTGCATGAACTGCAAAAAGCTCCTAAACACTCCATCATTCATCGTTTGCTCGGTAACGTTGTTTACAGGAGGAATATTGCCTTCCTGTTGCACGTTCCCCTGGGTAGTGATCAAAGGTGTCTCCACGGTCTGATTTACTCCATTATTAACGTTCTCAGCTGCCATTCTTAAATACTGCCATAAAACAAGGGTTAATAGTCATGTCATATATTATCCCTATACTCTGACCGACCAAATAGATACCAAATAAACTTAGTCAGGTCATACTAGCGAAGGAATTTCCCGTCTCTCCCCTCCTAATTCTTGTCTCACATCTCAGCCAGGGATCATATCCCTAAGCTCTGATACCAACTGTGACGCCCCCAAAATAGGTATACAACACCCATTCTGAGTCGTCAAATACATGGTACAAAAAGCAAACTACAACTTCAATAATACAATTGTCGTGCAAAATACGACAATACATACTGTGAGTTTAAATACAAATATTGTCTTCTAGATAATATCCACACTCAAGTAAGTCCTCATTACAATTATTCAAACACTATTTTACAGAAATAGTGAGGACTGCTAAAATATCTTTCTAGAACCATCACTCCATACCCCGACTAGATCCTGCTATGTTCTCACCTCCTGAGAAAAAAAATAGAACAAAAAGGAAAAGGGTGAGCTCAACTAGCTCAGTAAAGAATATTATGACTAAGATAATATACAACAAATTATCATTAGTATTCAACAGGGAAAAATCTGATAGAATATAATCGACAACAAGTTTTAGATCAACAACTGCAGCGAAAACAGCAAACCATTAGAAGAGTCAAGTAGAGAATGAATTCTACTATCTTCTAAGATTTAAAAGTCCATCATCAATATTTTATCCCTGTAACATCAATTAATAATCATCTTTATCCAAATATTCATCTTTGCACTACAGGCCAAAGATATTTATTTGTATCACCTGTCAGTCACGTTCATCTCAACACCTGTTCATCTTTGCACTACAGGCCAAAGATATTCATCAGGTAATCATACATCTTTGCACTACAGGCCAAAGATATTCAGTAATATCATTATTTAGGACTGAGGATGATGAAAAATATCTTAAAGAGAACGAATCCAGTGAGACAGAAGGACAAATAGTAGGGATTCGTATAACAGTTTATCCAAGATCAATAATACTTCATAATAATCAATTGTGAAGCAGAATTCAAAAATAAATATCAAAACATGGATACAATCAAAGATAGTAACCATAATAGACATCTTGGACAAAAAGAGAAAATTTTATTTTTCGGTGAATAGTGCCGTATTCGTGAATAGTGCCGTATACGTGAATAGTAATGTATACGTGAATAGTAACCCCGACACAAAAAGTTTCAAATTTGATAAAAACTCATGTTAATATTTCAGCATAATGATATTGAATAAAATAATATCATTTAAGAAGAAAATAATATTCCTTACCTCAAAATATCAGTACTTCTGGTCGGAATACCGGTATAAGGCTGAAAGAAACTTGCTCTGATGAATAGAAACTCTCAAAGTATCTAAATACTCACAAAATACACTCAATAATCTAGAGAGAGAAAGAGAGAAAACTTGTTTCTAGTGTGATTTTCAATTCTAACTTAGCCCTCTATTTATAGGAAAATGTTAGCACGCCGAAGCAAACTTAACCTGTAACCTGATGACTTTACCTGCTACTATTCCCACCCACCACATTTGAATAAAAATCTCAGCACATTTCTTCACCAATCAAGAGTGGGGCCCACCAATTCTAGAATTTTTCACCAAAATGACTAACTCCAAAAATTCAATAATTTCTGAACCAGTCATCTCGTAAAATTCATAATAAATCATACGTTCATTTTTAACGGTTCAAAATTTGTGGACATATACTCAACTTATGTATGTATAAAATATCCAAAAATTACCACGATCCAATGGTCAAATTAAAAATTATAACCCCCGCAAAATATCTCAAAAACCCTGATTTTTAATACCTCCATTCCGACAAAAATACTGATAAAAACCTCAGTATTAACTCCTTCATTTTTAACCACAAAAATATATCCCTCATTTATATCCACATAAAATAAATATTTCCTTATCATATGAATCAATAATTAATTATTCACAAATAATATTACAGAATCACATTTATGACAACCAGACCGTTCCCAGGAAAGAGGGGGCTTTCCAATAAGGATTTCTCCTTACTGGCGCGCAATTAGATGACCAAACCTCTCCTTTAGACAAAACTTTCTAGACATTGCCAATAATGTTATCTAATAATATTATTCAAATAATATGAATTATTGATCTGATAAAGGAAAATACTGTGCAACAACAATTATTGAACAACAATAATATAAAATATCAACGCAGTAATTATTGAATCAATATAATAAAATATTGAACAGTAACTACTGTAACAATTATTGAGTAGTGCCTTCCTTCGTAAGAATCAATAATTCATAAATATTGTGCAATCCGTGTGCTACTGTGCAACCATGCGTATTATTGTATTTTAACCACCGGGTATTCCAACAGTATTAACGGTAACAACTACGCCGTTAATTATAAACAACTTATACTTGTCGTTTTCTTCATCCAATCGCTTTCCGTTATGTGACCCACACAAGGCTGCGCCGTCGTACGAATATTCCCCGACAGCAAGAATATTCCACGACCAAACGAATATTCCCCGACAAAATGAATATTTTATAACCACTTGCTTATTTTACAAAATTTGCACATTTCACCCATAACCAAAGTATTATATCAAATTAACCCCTTATTATTCACAATAATATTTAGAGAAAATTTGACTTTTATTCATTAATAGGCTGGGGTCTTACAACCACCCTCCATCTTGAATAATCCTTTTTTCTTGGTAGATCACCTCTAGAGGCCAAACACTTAGGTGGCTAACGTTGATCAAAAATCAATCCCGAATATTCAAGAAGATCGTGAAGAACAAGGAGTTGAACTCGTACATATGGAATCTTGAATCTATAATGGTATGATTCTGATATTCTTCTTATTCGTTTATATTGATAATTAAGCACAAAGCATGATCATTGTATGAAAATTTGAAATTCCAATTTATTACGCTTCCGCACTCTTTTATATGATTTGATTATGTAATCGCGCTATATACAATCCCAACAGTGGTATCAGAGCCTAACTTTATGCTAATTATCAACTTTATGATTCCATATATGAATTGATATGAGATTGGATCGAATTTTTTGGGCAAAAAATGAAGTTTCCTATTTCTTCTACGAGGCGTGGCCGCGCCTGTGAAAGCCCCGAATCCGGGTCCCAAATCACCACGGATCCGATACAATCAATCTATCACTATTACAATCATTCTATAGCTATTGCGGAAGATATAAACATAAATTGCTTATACAATAAATTTTACACATTATTTCCCTAAGGTCGAGTAACCTTCAAATAAACACAATTCATTATCTTGACTGACATTCAACATTATTATCATACTATACTATTACAATTTAGCTGCACATAGGTGAGCAATAAATTTGCCCAGCAAGTTTAAGTTCAATAAATTAAAGATATATCATGATAGAAAGAATTAAATAAAAGCTGGCTACAGTTCTACAATATAATTGCGAACTAGCATGAACAAATTTTACATAGCGGAACGAACATTGAACATGAATATATATATATATATATATATATATATATATATATATATATATATATATATATATATATATCTGGACCGAATGGTAATGAAGGTGATCAGCCTTTCATACCTGATGAATACATACAGTATGCACAGAGTGCGATTTAATAATCCTTAGACATGACAATCAGAAATGATTAACCACAAGTATATATGAATAAACAACTCGAGGTCGAGTTAAGAAAAACTTGCCTGAACCGTTGATTACCATTACACAATTTAATAAGCTTTGTCTGAAAACCTAATATTTAAATAATATCGATCTACAAATTAGAATAATATCATCATAATATTTAAAATAACCTAAACACAGTATCACATAATCTTATCAGTCTATAACACACAGAAAACTTAACCTCAAATCAAACTATTACAGTATGAGTCGAGTTCGGTATAATTCTAACATCCCAACGGTCTAGTCGGACAATCATCGAGTTTAAGTTCAATTAAACTCTGCCTAATACTTAGCCATTATCTTAGATAATCATATTATCTATCAAAATATTTTTCGTAAGCTCGTAATAATTTTTAGATAATTATTACTATTAAAAATAATTTTTTAATCATTAATAACGTATTTAAATGAATTAAATATCACTTAATTCCTTTATCATTAATGTGACGCCACCAAAATAGGTCCATTCCACCCAACCCATTCTGAGTCGCCAAATACATGGTACATAAATAACTACAACTTTATTAATACATTTGTCGTACAAAATACGACAACACATATACTGTGAGTTTAAATACAAATATTGTCATCTAGATAGTATTCATACTCAATTAAGTCCTCATTATACTTATTGATACACTATTTTACAAAATAGTGAGGACTACTAAAATAACTGTCTTGAACCATCATTCCACACCCCGACTAGTACTCGCTACATTCTCGCCTCCTGAGAAGAAAATTGGAACAACAAGGAAAAGGGTGAGCTCAACTAGCCCAGTAAAGAATATTATGACTAAGATAATATACAACAAATTATCGTTAGTCTTCAACAGGGAAAAATCTAATAGAATACAATAGACAATAAATTTTAAATCAATAACTACAGCGGAAACAACAAACCATTAGAAGAGTCAAGTAGAGAATGAGTTCTACTATCTTCTAAGATTTAAAAGTCCATCATCAATATTTTATCCCTGTAACAACAATCAATAACCATCTTTAATCAAATATTCATCTTTGCACTACAGGCCAAAGATATTCATTTGTATCACCAGTCGATCATATTTATCTCAACACCTGTTCATCTTTGCACTACGGGCCAAAGATATTCATCAGAAATCATCAATCTTTGCACTACAGGCCAAAGATATTCAATTATATCATCATTTAGGACTGAGGATGATGAAAAATATTTTAAAGAAAACGAATCCAGTGAAGCAAAAGAACAAATATTAGGGATTCGTATTACAGTTTATCCATGTCCAAAAATACCTCATAAACAATCATAGTGAAGTAAAATTCAAGAATGATCAAAACATGGATACAATCAAAGCTAGTATCCAGAATAGATATTTTGGACGAAAAGAAGAAAATTTCATTTTTCGGTGAATAGTAACTCGTGAATAGTAACTCATGAATAGTAACTCATGAATAGTAACCCCGACATGAAAAGTTCTAAATTTGATAAAAAGTTCAGATCAATACTTCGGCATAATGATATTGAAGAAAATAATATCATTTAAGAAGAAATAACATCCCTTACCTCGGAAATACGGTACTTCTGACTAGAATACTAGATATAGTGCTGAAGGAAACTTGCACCGTATAGCAACACTCAAAGTATCAAATACTCACAAGAATACGCTCGATATAGAGAGAGAAAGAGAGAGAAACTTGTGTTTTTGGTGTGATTTTCAATTCTAACATAAGCACCCTATTTATAGGAAAATGCTTAGAACACCAAAGCAGAAAATTGAATATAATAATATTATATTTACAAAATTGTCAAGCCCACCTAAGAAATCTGATTTCAGATCATGTATAACACATGTGAGCCACTCAATTGCAACAAAAACGTTTTTCTTAAAAAAAAACATTTTAAACTCCAAAAATCAATTATTTCGGAACTTCGGAACTTCAATAATTCATAATAAATAGCCCTTTTATCAGAAAATTCAAATCTTACGTGTTTTTATAGGAAATTCAATTCTCTACAATTTTGCAGAAGAAAGTTTTTCCAAATTCCAAACGAAAATTGACCGAAATCCACAAACGGATGATTTTACAGTCAATAATAAATTTTTGGTCAAGAATTGTATCCACCAACACACAAAACATGTGTTAATCATTTAATGCCACAAAAATACTCTTTCTCCTCATATACTCATATATCCCACATTCATTGTAAAAATATCACCATCAATATATTATTAAAATAATATATTTAAATGAATTATTTTATCAGAAAAAGATAAAATATTAATTTTCAACAATTGTCACATTAAAATTTTCTCCATCTATATCCACATAAAATCAATATTTTTCTCATCATATAAATCAATAATTAATTATACACAAATAATATTACAGAATCACAGTACTGGCAACCAGGCCGTTCTCAGGAAAGAGGGGGCTTTCCAATAAGGATCTCTCCTTACTGGCGCGCAATTAGATGACCAAACCTCTCCTTAGACAGAACTTTCTAGACATTGCCAATAATATTATCTAATAATATTATTCAGATAATATGAATTATTGCTCCGATAATAGAAAATATTGTGTAGTGACAATTATTAAAACAACAGTAATATAAAATATCAACGCGGCAATTATTGAATCAATAAAATACAATATTGAACAATAATTACTGTAACAATTATTGAGTAGTGCCTTCTTACGTAAGAATCAATAATTGGTGCAATACCGTGTGCTACTGTGCAACAACGCGTATTACTGTGTTTTAACCACCGTGTATTCCAACAGTATTAACGGTAACAACTACGCTGTTATTTATAAACAACTTATTTTTTTCGTTTTCTTCATCCAATCGCTTTTGGTTATGGGGCCCACAAAAGACTGCGCCGTCGTACGAATATTCTCCGACAGTAAGAATATTCCACGACCAAGCGAATATTCCCCAACAACAATGAATATTTTATAACCACCTGCTTATTTAAAATATTTGCGCATTTCACCCATAACTAACCACATTAATCAAATCAACCCTTACTATTTCAAAATAATAAATAGAGGAAATTAAATTTCATTTATTAATAATTTGGGGTCTTACAACCTCCCCTCCTTATGAAATTTCGTCCTCGAAATTGACATACGTACCTGGTGTTTCGAAAAGATGAGGATACCTCGCTTTCATTTCCGTTTTCAACTCCCAGGTCATTTCCTCAATAGCATGGTTTCTCCACAAAACTTTAACGTGTGGTATGACCTTCGTGCGTAGGACATGCTCCTTCCTATCCAAGATCTTGACAGGTACCTCCTCGTACGTTAAGTCTTCGGCTATCTCGTTTGGTTCTAACTCAATAACGTGGCTCGGGTCGTCCACATATTTACGTAACATCGATACGTAAATAACGTTATGAACACGTGACATACTTAGCGTTAAGGCGAGTCTATAGGCCACAGTTCCTACTCGATCGAGGATTTCAAATAAATTGAAGGCTTGAGCTTTCTTCTCTTCATCGACTCTTACTTCTAGAATAACACATTCTTGCACCTTCTTCTTTATATTCATTAGCTCCAGGTCTGTAGCTTGAGTGGCTTTAACGTTATCGATTAAAGTTAATTTTACTCGTATATCATCACGTGGATCCCTAGAGTCATTAACTCTATCTCTATCATTTATAAATTATACAAAATAGGTCTTTGTGTTCAACAATATCGCACTCGTACTCGCATACGATCAATGCGTCAGCTACCACGTTTACTTTTCTAGGATAGTATTGGATGGTGTGATCGAAATCTTTCAACAGCTCGAGCCAACGTCGGTGTCGCATGTTGAATTCTTGGAAGCTCTTCTCGCATTCCTCGGTCCATTCGAAGTTTGTATCTTTCCGAGTCAGCTGAGTTAATGGAGTAGCGATTCGAGAAAATCATTTTACAAATCTCCGATAATAACCAGCTGAGCCTAGAAAGCTATGTATTTCGATTACTGACTTAGGTTGCTCTCAACTGTGACTCATATCCCAATCTTGGATAGCACGTCACAATGACACCTATCAGTTTACTACCGCACGAATATGGCGTCCCCTACGGAGAGTCTGGATTCAGTGTATTCCACAAGGGAAGTCACCAGATAGAGGCTCGGGTACAAACTTCTACAGTTGGATTTTTAACTCCTGAAGTTAAATAGGAGCCATTCGATATGAGATTTTAGAAGTGAGTTTTGTACCAGATTCAAAAATGATACAAAATTTAATATCACACGTAGGCCAAGAGTTTCTTCAGGAAATACGTCCGGGATTTACTAACAATAGAAATATCATTCAAATCTGACGTATTTTTGTTCAAGTCCATAATATAGCTAAGAAAGCTTGACATCCGTTTTTCAATAAACGAATGACTTTACGGCTTGATATGAAAGAATTTGACTTCAATGGTTTGGTTGCATGAATTTGAATAACAGGTTGCTTAGGAATATGAAAACTAACAACCTTACGAAAGCAATCAATTTTGGCTTGATGAGTAGTTAACCAATCAATTCCTAAAATCACATCAAAAGCAAGTATCTTTAAAGAGATAAGATCAACAGGTAATGTGATGGTGCCAACTTGGATCAAACAAGATTTATAAACAATGGATGTGAAGAAAATTTCTCCTAACAGAGTTTCAACAGATAAGTCAAAGTCTAATTTCTCCAGAGTCAAGTTTAAACGTTGAGCACAAGCAGGAGAAATAAATGAATGGGTAGAACCGGTATCTAATAAGATATAGACTTCGCAAAAATTTATAATTAACTAACCCGTGCTAACTTCGTTCGAGTTCCTCGCATTCTGACCAGTCACGAAAAACGCTCTTCCAGGAACCGTTGACTTTGACTTTTCTGGGACAACTTTTTGAGTCACCACCCCCGTTGGACTTGGTTTCGCTACAGTGCAATCTCGAGCGATATGTCCTTCCTTTCCACAGTTATAACATACCTTAAACTGTTGTGGACAGTTTGGGCTGATATGTCCTTCTTTTCTGCACTTATAGCATATGACCGGTGGTCGCTCTCCTTCCTTGGAACTAGTTGCTGCTGGTGCTGACGTCTTCGTATTATCATTGTTGAATCTCCTCTTTTTAAAATCTCCTCCCGACTCGCTTCTTCTATATTCATGGCCACGATTACCACCAGAGTGGTTGTCGTTCTTGTCCGTATTCTTCTTTCTCCGCTGGTTATCGTTGTTCTGATGACTGCTGTCACCGGTATGATCCTGGTTGTGGTCCCTCGGTTGACCGTACTCGTTATCTCGCTCTAATAATTGAGCCCTGTTGACAACATCTGAATAGAGAGAAAATTTATGAGAAATGAGATATTGACGTATGCCGGGTTTCAAACCTCTCAGAAACATCCGCGTCATACGTTTCTCATTCTCCACCAAATGAGGTGCAAACCTGGACAACTCTGCAAACTTCGCCTCGTACTGGGACACCGTCATGTTGTTCTGCTCCAGTCTAATAAACTCCACCTCCTTCATATGACGAATACTTTCAGGAAAGTACTTGTCATTGAACAGTTTCTGAAATGTCTCCCAAGACATGCTGAGTGCGGCTGGATGGGTACGTTTCACAGACTCCCACCAGTAGTCTGCCTCGCCACGGAACATAAAGGTGGCGAATGGAACCTTCTGTTCCTCCGCACATCCCAAGACATCGAATATCTTGGTAATTTGCTTGACCCACGTCTCCGCCTTAATTGGATCCGGCTTTCCCTTAAATTCTGTTGGTCCCAACTCTTTGAACTGCTTGGCTGTGACAAGCCGCGCATTGCTATCATTTTCACCCGTGTTCTGTACACGAGTCTTTCTCGTCTGATTTTGCATGAACTGCAAAAAGCTTCTAAACATCCCATCGTTCATCATCTGCTCATTGGTGTTATTCACAGGAGGAACATTGCCAGCCTGTTGCACGTTCTCCTCGTTGGTGAGTACAGGCGTCTCTACGGTTTTATTTACTCCACTGTTAACATTCTCAGTCGACATTCTCAAATACTGCCATAAAACAAGGGTTAATCTAACAAATTAACATATCACATAATACCCCTATATTATGACCGACCAACAAATAAGCTTAGGTAGGACACACTAGAGAAGGATTTACTCGTCTCTCCCCTCCTAGTTCTATTCCCCGATCTCCTCCAGAGATCGTATCCCTAAGCTCTGATACCAACTGTGACGCCCCCAAAATAGGTCCATTCTACCCAACCCATTCTGAGTCGCCAAATACATGGTACAAAAACAACTACAACTTTATTAATACATTTGTCGTGCAAAATACGACAACACATATACTGTGAGTTTAAATACAAATATTATCATCTAGACAGTATTCATACTCAATTAAGTCCTCATTATACTTATTGATACACTATTTTACAAAATAGTGAGGACTACTAAAACAACTGTCTTGAACCATCATTCCACACCCCGACTAGTACTCGCTACATTCTCGCCTCCTGAGAAGAAAATTAGAACAACAAGGAAAAGGGTGAGCTCAACTAGCCCAGTAAAGAATATTATGACTAAGATAATATACAACAAATTATCGTTAGTCTTCAACAGGGAAAAATCTAATAGAATACAATAGACAACAAATTTTAAATCAATAACTACAGCGGAAACAGCAAACCATTAGAAGAGTCAAGTAGAGAATGAGTTCTACTATCTTCTAAGATTTAAAAGTCCATCATCAATATTTTATCTCTGTAACAACAATCAATAACCATCTTTAATCAAATATTCATCTTTGCACTACAGGCCAAAGATATTCATTTGTATCACCAGTCGATTATATTTATCTCAACACCTGTTCATCTTTGCACTACGGGCCAAAGATATTCATCAAAAATCATCAATCTTTGCACTACAGGCCAAAGATATTCAATTATATCATCATTTAGGACTGAGGATGATGAAAAATATTTTAAAGAAAACGAATCCAGTGAAGCAAAAGAACAAATATTAGGGATTCGTATTACAGTTTATCCATGTCCAAAAATACCTCATAAACAATCATAGTGAAGTAAAATTCAAGAATGATCAAAACATGGATACAATCAAAGCTAGTATCCAGAATAGATATTTTGGACGAAAAGAAGAAAATTTTATTTTTCGGTGAATAGTAACTCGTGAATAGTAACTCATGAATAGTAACTCATGAATAGTAACCCCGACATGAAAAGTTCCAAATTTGATAAAAAGTTCAGATCAATACTTCGGCATAATGATATTGAAGAAAATAATATCATTTAAGAAGAAATAACATCCCTTACCTCGGAAATACGGTACTTCTGACTGGAATACTAGATATAATGCTGAAGGAAACTTGCACCGTATAGCAACACTCAAAGTATCAAATACTCACAAGAATACGCTCGATATAGAGAGAGAAAGAGAGAGAAACTTGTGTTTCTAGTGTGATTTTCAATTCTAACCTAAGCACCCTATTTATAGGAAAATGCTTAGAACACCAAAACAGAAAATTGAATATAATAATATTATATTTACAAAATTGTCAAGCCCACCTAAGAAATCTGATTTCAGATCATGTATAACACATGTGAGCCACTCAATTGCAACAAAAACGTTTTTCTAAAAAAAAAATATTTTAAACTCCAAAAATCAATTATTTCGGAACTTCGGAACTTCAATAATTCATAATAAATAGCCCTTTTATCAGAAAATTCGAATCTTGCGAGTTTTTATAGGAAATTCAATTCTCTACAACTTTGCAGAAGAAAGTTTTTCCAAATTCCAAACAGAAATTGACCGAAATCCACAAACGGATGATTTTACAGTCAATAATAAATTTTTGGTCAAGAATTGTATCCACCAACACACAAAACATGTGTTAATCATTTAATGCCACAAAAATACTCTTCCTCCTCATATACTCATATATTTTACATTCATTATAAAAATATCACCATCAATATATTATTAAAATAATATATTTAAATGAATTATTTTATCAAAAAAAGATAAAATATTAATTTTCAACAATTATCACATTAAAATTTTCTCCATCTATATCCACATAAAATTAATATTTTTCTCATCATATAAATCAATAATTAATTATACACAAATAATATTATAGAATCACAGTACTGGCAACCAGGCCGTTCCCAGGAAAGAGGGGGCTTTCCAATAAGGATCTCTCCTTACTGGCGCGCAATTAGATGACCAAACCTCTCCTTAGACAGAACTTTCTAGACATTGCCAATAATATTATCTAATAATATTATTCAGATAATATGAATTATTGCTCCGATAATAGAAAATACTGTGTAGTGACAATTATTAAAACAACAGTAATATAAAATATCAACGCGGCAATTATTGAATCAATAAAATACAATATTGAACAGTAATTACTGTAACAATTATTGAGTAGTGCCTTCTTACGTAAGAATCAATAATTGGTGCAATACCGTGTGCTACTGTGCAACAACGCGTATTACTGTGTTTTAACCATCGTGTATTCTAACAGTATTAACGGTAACAACTACGCTGTTATTTATAAACAACTTATTTTTGTCGTTTTCTTCATCCAATCGCTTTTCGTTATGGGGCCCACAAAAGACTGCGCCGTCGTACGAATATTCTCCGACAGGAAGAATATTCCACGACCAAGCGAATATTCCCCAACAAACATGAATATTTTATAACTACCTGCTTATTTAAAATATTTGCGCATTTCACCCATAACTAACCACATTAATCAAATCAACCCTTACTATTTCAAAATAATAAATAGAGGAAATTAAATTTCATTTATTAATAATTTGGGGTCTTACAATTAATATTTATTTAATACCAAATATTAATGAAATACATGTCATAATATTATAATATATTTATAATATATCAAAGTATTTTTAATACCTTAAAATCACATTTATATGATTTTTAAATAATTAAATTCATTATTTGATAATTGCTATTAATATTAAAATATTAACATTTTCATGACAAAATATTAAAAGTTATATTTTCTGACTCAAAATATTTTTCTAGCCCTAAAATTATTTTTATATGATTTTTAAATCATTAATTTTATTTTTCTATAATTTATTTAATATATTTATTAAATAAATTAATTATCACTAATAATAAATTATTAATGAAATTTAACATAAAATATTAAAAGTCATCACAAATAACTTAAAATATTTTTTAATACCATAATATAATTTTTCATGATTTTTCATGTATAAAAATTATTTTTAAATAATTTATTTAATATTATAATTAAATAAATTAAATACCATTTATATTCCAAAAATATTAAATATTTATGAAATATACTCAAAATTATTAAAACTTATTTTTAAAATTTAAAATAATATTTAGGAATTTATTTTGTATTTTTAATAATCAAAAACTATTTTTATCTATTTATTAATTAAAATAATTAATTTTTCGAAATTATTTGTCGCTAAAGGTACCATAGGCGACAAAACTGTCGCTAATGGTGTTCTTGGTCTGTTCTTTATCAAACCCAGAAACTCATGTCAAAGGTTAAGGTGCCTTGTGTGACCAACATTTGATCCTAGTTCTCGATATGTTCTGTAAGACCCCGAATTTTATGAAATAAAAGTATTCAATTTTTCTTATAATTACTATTCAGTAAATGGTTAAATTGATAAAAGTTTAAAGTTATGGGTGAAATGTGAATATTTTTTTTCAAAATAAGCAAGTGGTTATAAAATAATCATTGTTGTCGGGGAATATTCGTTTGGTCGTGGAATATTCTTTCTGTCGGGGAATATTCGTACGACGGCGCAGCTATTTGTGGGCCCCATAACGAATAACTGTCGGATGACGAAAACGACAAATTTGAGTTTTTACAAATAACGGCGTAGTTGTTACCGTTAACACTGTTGGAATACCCGGTGGTTAAAATACAGTAATACGCGTTATTGCACAGTAGCACACGGTATTGCACAGTATTTTTGAAATTATTGATTCTTACGTAAGAAGGCACTACTCAATAATTGTTACAGTAGTTACTGTTCAATATTTTATTTTATTGATTCAATAATTGTTGCGTTGATATTTTATATTATTGTTGTTTCAATAATTGTTGCTGCACAGTATTTTCCTTTATCAGATCAATAATTCATATTATTTGAATAATATTATTAGATAGCATTATTGGCAATGTCTAGAAAGTTCTGTCTAAGGAGAGGTTTGGTCATCTAATTGCGCGCCAGTAAGGAGAAATTCTTATTGGAAAGCCCCCTCTTTCCTG
Source organism: Panax notoginseng (assembly GCA_016801055.1). Taxonomy (NCBI): domain Eukaryota; kingdom Viridiplantae; phylum Streptophyta; class Magnoliopsida; order Apiales; family Araliaceae; genus Panax; species Panax notoginseng. The sequence continues at coordinate 32,104,373 of CM029020.1, read as the reverse complement.
GGAACGGCCTGGTTGTCATAAATGTGATTCTGTAATATTATTTGTGAATAATTAATTATTGATTCATATGATAAGAAAATATTTATTTTATGTGGATATAAATGAGGGATATATTTTTGTGGTTAAAAATGAAGGAGTTAATGTTGAGATTTTTATCAGTATTTTTGTCGGAATGGAGGTATTAAAAATCAGGGTTTTTGAGATATTTTGCGGGGGTTATAATTTTTAATCCGACCGTTGGATCGTGGTAATTTTTGGATATGTTATACATATATAAGTTGAGTATATGTCCACAAATTTTGAACCGTTAAAAATGAACGTATGATTTGTTATGAATTTTACGAGATGACTGGTTCAGAAATTGTTGAATTTTCGGAGTTTATCATTTTGGTGGAAAATTCTAGAATTGGTGGGCCCCACTTGTGGTTGGTGAAGAAATGTGCTGAATTATATTTCAAATGTGGTGGGTGGGAATAGTAGCAGGTAAAGCCATCAGGTTGCAGGTCAAACCTACCAAAATTTTCCTATAAATAGAGGGCTAAGTTAGAATTGAAAATCACACCAGAAACATAAGCTTTCTCTCTTTCTCTCTCTATATTATGAAGCATATTTTGTGAGTATTTAGATACTTGGTGAGTTGCTATTCATCAGTGCAAGTTTTCTTCAGCTTTATATCCGATATCCAGTCAGAAGTACTGCTCTTTTGAGGTAAGGGATAGTAAGGGATATTAAGGGATTTTAAGGGTTGTTATGATTTTTAGTTTCGTAATTTTTCTGATCTTCAAAAATTCTGGAAAAATTTGAAATGATATTTTGATGAGTTTTATTGATTGTGTCCAAAAATGGTGATTTTTGGATGTATAGATTAAGAGTTATGAATTTTATGAGAAAAGACTATTTTAAAAGTAACCGCTTATAATTCCTTGTGGTTAACTCCAAAATTGATGAAATTTTTATTGGGAGTACATGTATATGATGGAAGTATACTCTGTTAATTTCAGAATTTTTGGACAAAAGTATAATTTTTGATAAATGTCTAAATATTCGGCTATTTTGGCCATATGAAAAATAGTAAATGACTTTTAAAAATTCTGAGAAAAATATATGTTCACTATGGGACTATATTATGCTAAATCCCAGAAAAGAAATATTTTTGGAACTGATTTGGTATTTTTCATAAAAATAGTCTAGTTATGAGTAAATGAATTAAATATGTTATGTGAAGTAAGAAAATTGGAAAATAGGATTTTATGGCTTGAGAATCCTATATGAGGTATATGCAGATTTTTGATGAGGGTTTTGATTATTGGTGATAAAATCTTATGAGTTTGGCATTTTAGATGATTAAATGCATTATTTAGTAAAGTGTAAACAATTTAAATAAATTGTTTATAAGCTTAAGAAATATTATTCTTTCAATATCATTATACCGAAATACTGGTATGGATTTTATTGTAGAATTTCTATCTTTTTGTGTCGAGTTTACTATTTATGAGTTACTATTCACGAGTTACTATTTACGATAAAAATTGGTTTCTTTTTCTAACCAAATTATAGTTGAGTTATGAATATTACTCTTGAGATTAAAACTATGTATTGATTATATTGATTTTATTATCATATATAACATTTTTATAACCCTGATGTTGAAATTCTCTTTCACTGGAGTGTAAAGATGGGTAGATTATTGGTATGATCATGACTAGGGTTCTCTTTGGCCTGTAGTGCAAAGTTGAATTGTGACTGGTATGATCATGACCATTGAATTTATAAGTGAATATCTTTAGCTTAAGTGCAAAGGTGAATTGATCAACATGGTTATAATTATTGTTTATATAAATTCTGAAATGATTATATATTTCTTTGAGATATTAATATCTTTGGCCTGTAGTGCAAAGATGAATTGTAGAGGAATATCTTTGGCCTGTAGTGCAAAGATGAATTGTAGATGAATATCTTTGGCCTGTAGTGCAAAGATGGTCTGTTGATGAATATCTTTGGCCCGTAGTGCAAAGATAAACTGTTGTTGAATATCTTTGGTCGTAGTGCAAAGATGGATTTATTAGTATGATTATGAACAGGAACTGTGATTTGGTATAACCATGATCTTTGATGTTTCAGGTAAAGACATGTGATGAAAATATTCTTCGTCCTGGGTGCGAAGAAAAATTTAGAATCACAATTATGATTATGAGTTATTCATATGATTGTGGACCAGAATTGTTGATTGATGTTACAGGGATAAAATATTGTTGATGGATTTTTAACATGGAGAAGATAATAGACTTTATAGTCTATTTGACTCTTCTAATGGATTGCTCGTTCCGCTGCAACTATGGTTGAAATTTTTATCATTTACCATATGTTCTAAATCTCTGATTTATTGTTGATGAAGGCTATTGATAATTGAATTATCTTTAGTCATGATATTCTTTACTGAGCTAGTTGTGCTCACCCTTTTGCTTCACAATTCCTTTCAGGTAATAAGAGTGTAGCTGGGTCGAGCGAGGGTAAAGGGAAATAGAACGGTGGTCTCTAGCTGTGGATGTTCTCCGAAGCAGTATAGAAAAGTTCATTTAGTAGTTATATTTGGTGAATCCAATAGGGTAAGGTGTACCCAACGTTGGAAGGGTGGTTTGCCACTATCATACAAGATGTCTAACGACATACAACCTCGTGTCATCATAAGACAGGGTTGTGCTCATCCACTTGCTGAGTATATCTATGGGCACTACCTATATAATCTTGGTGTTTGTTTGAAGTATAATTCTCAATTAGAGACAGTGGAGATAATGATAAGTCAAGAGAAGACTCACCATTGGGAAGAATATGATAGTAATCTTCTCGTTTTTCTTTGGGGTCTATTGGGTCAACCAAGGATAATTCTGTGGCCATATGATATCTATCATAACCTAGACGCGTGGCCTCCCATGTACGAAGGTTTCCTTGAGCACTTCCCAAAGATTCTAATTTCTAAAACAGTTTTTGACTATACCTTTATGTAAGGTGTTATTGTGAGGTGATGTCCACGGTTGGAACATGAGTCACATTTGGTATATATTTGTATCCAAACTCACAGCATATGTGTTGTTGTATTTTGCACGACAATTGTTGTAATAAAGTTGTAGTTGTTTTCTGTACCATGTATTTGACGACTCAGAATGGGTTGGATGGAATGGACCTATTTTGGGGTCGTTACATTTGGTATCAGAGCTATAAGTAAAGAGCCCCGAGCCTCTCGCTGGTGACTTCCTGTTGATGGGGGATGCACCGAAGCCAGACTCTCCGTAGGGGACGCCGTTCTGCGGTGGCAAACTGATAGGTATCAATGTAAGGTGCTGACATAGGTTGGTGTCCAGAGTTACATTTGGTATCAGAGCTTAGGGATATGATCTCTGGCGGAGATCGGGGAATAAAACTAGGAGGGGAGAGATGAGTAAATCCTTCGCTAGTGTGTCCTACCTAAGCTTATTTGTTGGTCAGTCATAATATCGGGATATTATGTGATATGTTAATTTGTTCAATTAACCTTTGTTTTGAAGCTGTATTCTAGAATGATATCTGAAATACAGGAGATGAGCAATGGAGAAATCATGATGACAGGGAAGATGAAATCTGAAATGAAAGTAAGGTATTCTCAACTCTTTGAAATACCAGGTACGTAAATTTCGGGGACGAAATTTCATAAGGAGGGGAGATTGTAAGACCCCGAATTTTATGAAATAAAAGTAATCAATTTTTTTATAATTACTATTCAGTAAATGGTTAAATTGATAAAAGTTTAAAGTTATGGGTGAAATGTGAATATTTTTTTTCAAAATAAGCAAGTGGTTATAAAATAATCATTGTTGTCGGGGAATATTCGTTTGGTCGTGGAATATTCTTTCTGTCGGGGAATATTCGTACGACGGCGCAGCTATTTGTGGGCCCCATAACGAATAACTGTCGGATGAAGAAAACGACAAATTTGAGTTTTTACAAATAACGGCGTAGTTGTTACCGTTAACACTGTTGGAATACCCGGTGGTTAAAATACAGTAATACGCGTTATTGCACAGTAGCACACGGTATTGCACAGTATTTTTGAAATTATTGATTCTTACGTAAGAAGGCACTACTCAATAATTGTTACAGTAATTACTGTTCAATATTTTATTTTATTGATTCAATAATTGTTGCGTTGATATTTTATATTATTGTTGTTTCAATAATTGTTGCTGCACAGTATTTTCCTTTATCAGATCAATAATTCATATTATTTGAATAATATTATTAGATAGCATTATTGGCAATGTCTAGAAAGTTCTGTCTAAGGAGAGGTTTGGTCATCTAATTGCGCGCCAGTAAGGAGAAATTCTTATTGGAAAGCCCCCTCTTTCCTGGGAACGGCCTGGTTGTCATAAATGTGATTCTGTAATATTATTTGTGAATAATTAATTATTGATTCATATGATAAGAAAATATTTATTTTATGTGGATATAAATGAGGGATATATTTTTGTGGTTAAAAATGAAGGAGTTAATGTTGAGATTTTTATCAGTATTTTTGTCGGAATGGAGGTATTAAAAATCAGGGTTTTTGAGATATTTTGCGGGGGTTATAATTTTTAATCCGACCGTTGGATCGTGGTAATTTTTGGATATGTTATACATATATAAGTTGAGTATATGTCCACAAATTTTGAACCGTTAAAAATGAACGTATGATTTGTTATGAATTTTACGAGATGACTGGTTCAGAAATTGTTGAATTTTCGGAGTTTATCATTTTGGTGGAAAATTCTAGAATTGGTGGGCCCCACTTGTGGTTGGTGAAGAAATGTGCTGAATTATATTTCAAATGTGGTGGGTGGGAATAGTAGCAGGTAAAGCCATCAGGTTGCAGGTCAAACCTACCAAAATTTTCCTATAAATAGAGGGCTAAGTTAGAATTGAAAATCACACCAGAAACATAAGCTTTCTCTCTTTCTCTCTCTATATTATGAAGCATATTTTGTGAGTATTTAGATACTTGGTGAGTTGCTATTCATCAGTGCAAGTTTCCTTCAGCTTTATATCCGATATCCAGTCAGAAGTACTGCTCTTTTGAGGTAAGGGATAGTAAGGGATATTAAGGGATTTTAAGGGTTGTTATGATTTTCAGTTTCGTAATTTTTCTGATCTTCAAAAATTCTGGAAAAATTTGAAATGATATTTTGATGAGTTTTATTGATTGTGTCCAAAAATGGTGATTTTTGGATGTATAGATTGAGAGTTATGAATTTTATGAGAAAAGACTATTTTAAAAGTAACCGCTTATAATTCCTTGTGGTTAACTCCAAAATTGATGAAATTTTTATTGGGAGTACATGTATATGATAGAAGTATACTCTGTTAATTTCAGAATTTTTGGACAAAAGTACAATTTTTGATAAATGTCTAAATATTCGGCTGTTTTGGCCATATGAAAAATAGTAAATGACTTTTAAAAATTCTGAGAAAAATATATGTTCACTATGGGACTATATTATGCTAAATCCCAGAAAAGAAATATTTTTGGAACTGATTTGGTATTTTTCATGAAAATAGTCTAGTTATGAGTAAATGAATTAAATATGTTATGTGAAGTAAGAAAATTGGAAAATAGGATTTTATGGCTTGAGAATCCTATATGAGGTATATGCAGATTTTTGATGAGGGTTTTGGTTATTGATGATAAAATCTTATGAGTTTGGTATTTTAGATGATTAAATGCATTATTTAGTAAAGTGTAAACAATTTAAATAAATTGTTTATAAGCTTAAGAAATATTATTCTTTCAATATCATTATACCGAAATATTGGTATGGATTTTATTGTAGAATTTCTATCTTTTTGTGTCGAGTTTACTATTTATGAGTTACTATTCACGAGTTACTATTTACGATAAAAATTGGTTTCTTTTTCTAACCAAATTATAGTTGAGTTATGAATATTACTCTTGAGATTAAAACTATGTATTGATTATATTGATTTTATTATCATATATAACATTTTTATAACCCTGATGTTGAAATTCTCTTTCACTGGAGTGTAAAGATGGGTAGATTATTGGTATGATCATGACTAGGGTTCTCTTTGGCCTGTAGTGCAAAGTTGAATTGTGACTGGTATGATCATGACCATTGAATTTATAATTGAATATCTTTAGCTTAAGTGCAAAGGTGAATTGATCAACATGGTTATAATTATTGTTTATATAAATTCTGAAATGATTATATATTTCTTTGAGATATTAATATATTTGGCCTGTAGTGCAAAGATGAATTGTTGATGAATATCTTTGGCCTGTAGTGCAAAGATGAATTGTTGATGAATATCTTTGGCCTGTAGTGCAAAGATGGTCTGTTGATGAATATCTTTGGCCCGTAGTGCAAAGATAAACTGTTGTTGAATATCTTTGGCCGTAGTGCAAAGATGGATTTATTAGTATGATTATGAACAGGAACTGTGATTTGGTATAACCATGATCTTTGATGTTTCAGGTAAAGACAGGTGATGAAAATATTCTTCGTCCTGGGTGTGAAGAAAAATTTAGAATCACAATTATGATTATGAGTTATTCATATGATTGTGGACCAGAATTGTTGATTGATGTTACAGGGATAAAACATTGTTGATGGATTTTTAACATGGAGAAGATAATAGACTTTATAGTCTATTTGACTCTTCTAATGGATTGCTCGTTCCGCTGCAACTATGGTTGAAATTTTTATCATTTACCATATGTTCTAAATCTCTGATTTATTGTTGATGAAGGCTATTGATAATTGAATTATCTTTAGTCATGATATTCTTTACTGAGCTAGTTGTGCTCACCCTTTTGCTTCACAATTCCTTTCAGGTAATAAGAGTGTAGCTGGGTCGAGCGAGGGTAAAGGGGAAATAGAACGGTGGTCTCTAGCTGTGGATGTTCTCCCGAAGCAGTATAGAAAAGTTCATTTAGTAGTTATATTTGGTGAATCCAATAGGGTAAGGTGTACCCAACGTTGGAAGGGTGGTTTGCCACTATCATACAAGATGTCTAACGACATACAACCTCGTGTCATCATAAGACAGGGTTGTGCTCATCCACTTGCTGAGTATATCTATGGGCACTACCTATATAATCTTGGTGTTTGTTTGAAGTATAATTCTCAATTAGAGACAGTGGAGATAATGATAAGTCAAGAGAAGACTCACCATTGGGAAGAATATGATAGTAATCTTTTCGTTTTTCTTTGGGGTCTATTGGGTCAACCAAGGATAATTCTGTGGCCATATGATATCTATCATAACCTAGACGCGTGGCCTCCCATGTACGAAGGTTTCCTTGAGCACTTCCCAAAGATTCTAATTTCTAAAACAGTTTTTGACTATACCTTTATGTAAGGTGTTATTGTGAGGTGATGTCCACGGTTGGAACATGAGTCACATTTGGTATATATTTGTATCCAAACTCACAGCATATGTGTTGTTGTATTTTGCACGACAATTGTTGTAATAAAGTTGTAGTTGTTTTCTGTACCATGTATTTGACGACTCAGAATGGGTTGGATGGAATGGACCTATTTTGGGGTCGTTACATGTTCTGTACTGGCTGAAGTGTTTAGATTGTAGTATAAGTGTAATACTACAATTATCAATCAATCTCATGGCCATCCAACAACCTACCAGAGAGATCTACGGTCCAGAAAGTCTAGTCAGAGCTGTTCTTCATTTCTGAGTTTTCCAGAAATGAAGAACAGTTGTTAGGCCTTACTTTGAGCACTCGAATCTAAGCGTTCCAGGTTTGATTAATGTGATCTTAAGGTTCAATCTTCTAATACTCATGACAAGGTATAATTATCATGTATTAGAGTAGTAAAACAACATCACAAGCAGTAGATCTAGGCCGGTTAAACTACCTGTCAGGAACGTGTTCTTGAACTTTCTGGGTAACCCATAAATGTTCATCAAGCAGTTGGTCAACCTAGGTTTGACCATCATTATTTTTGATTCTGTTAAGGATCTAGGTAATCTAAAGGCATGAGTGTGTAGTCCTTATACTCGTCTACAACATTAAAACAACAACTTGGCCAAAACATAAAACCACAGCAAGATCAGAAGTCTAGAAATTCTTGTCAGACCGTTTCTGGGTTTCTGGGCTGCCCAGAAACCAGTTTTCGTGAACGGTCAACGACCTTTGACTGCCTATAACTTTCAATCTACACATGATCTGGGCTTGATTCAAGTTTCAAATCAAAGCCCTTACAGCATACTACAAGTTTATAACTTAAAGCACAACAAACCATTAACACACAGAGATCTAGAAGCCTTGGCATATGACTCTCAGACAACATTTTACGGTTCAAAGTTAGTATATAAAAACTTTAATTTCGAGCATCTAAATGATATGGATCTAAGTTTTAGCAACCTAGATCATCAAATGACACCCTCTAACATAAGTTTAACAAATAAACAACAACATATATCATCAGATCATGAGATTTTTAAAATTAAGGTTTTTACCACTTTGATGCTATGATCTTGAATCTGATCCTCATGATCTGATCATGACTTGCTATGGATCATACAAGGGACTGAATCATTTCAAAATTTCGTGGGTCTAGAGAGAGAAAGGGTTGATTGAGAGTTTGATAGCAAATTATCAAAATTTGTGAACTTTCTCTCTCTTCAATTATTTAAATTTTGATACAATGTATCTATATAATGTAAGGTGGCACTACAAATCTGATCTTGGGAGATTTTATCACATGGCAATATCAAATGGGGTGAGTCACCAAGATTTGGTGTGATCTTTTACTTAATAAGTAAGAAAATGGCATTTTAGACATTTCCAAACAATTAAGGGTATTTTAGTAACTTGTACAAATTTAATGGCATAATAGACATTTGCTATAACCCTTAGGCTTAGGGTTTAGGGTTTAACTCTTTAGGTTTTAAAATATAATTCTAGGATTTCCAAATTAGGTTTCCAAGAATAGAAAATTAATATTTTTAAATTATAATTAGAATTCTCTAATTATATTAAAATTTACTAATCATAAATCAAGCTTGCTAATTAGGATTAACATTTCCTAATTAAAATTGCTAATTTAGCAATTACGTTTCATCATCATGCATTAGGGTTTATAACCCAAGAATTATGATTTTTTTCTTCTAAATAGTTAATTAGGGTTATCCCTAATTATATTTATAATCACAAATACTTAAATCATTAAATTTAGCCTTTAAATTCACAATTTAGGGTTTTATATTCCGAATTAGGGTTTCAGATTCCCGAAAACTGAAATTAGGGTTTTCAGAACCAGTAATAGGGTTTCTAATCAATTGTTTGGGTTTTCTAACTTAACGTTGACGTTCTTAATATAATATTAGGGTTTACCACTGATATAGTTTATCTGGTCAACCCTTGACCCTTATACCACAAATTGTACACATAAATCCACATACACAGATGCATATACACTTATTCCCTTAATCGTGAATAATTCACCACAAAATTTTTAAATCTATAAAATTTCTTTCCAGAAATGTCAAATCCATACACTTATTTTCTGTCTAGGTTTATTATTTAATCTTAAATTCAATAATTAAGATTTAAATAATTTTCTAAATTCTTGGTTCGTCACAACGCAACATCCCAGTTCATTCTGGGCGCAGCCGCACTTGTTTGCAGAAACTGAAAAACGCAGAGCAACGCGGTCGCGGCCGCGCCGCATCCAAGTTCATTCTGGGCGCGATCGCGCAACTCTGCAGTTTTTTGAAAATTTTGTTTTTCATCAATTGAAGTAAATGGTTTATTTAATTGATAAAAGTTTAAAATAATGATATTTAATTTATCTAAGAAATGATTTTAGATTGCTAAAAATTAAAGAGTTTAATTTGGATTTGGTTTTTGATTAAAATAAAAGAGTTTATTTTGTTTTAAAAGCTAAAAATTAGCAAATGTTGGCCCATTAAATGATATAGATGCATATATGGAATGGTTTTATTATTCATGAGTTATTCACGAGATGAATGTTTATTTATTGATGCATATGATGATATGTACGATAATAAATGAGTTTGATTATGGACTATTGACCAATGAGATTTGATTTATTTTGGTTGGATGATTGAATGTATGAGTTTTATTTAATGGGGTTTGCGTATCTCGTCTGCTTTGATTTATTCTCGATGTAAATTCTATCTCTCTCCTATGTACTTCCCTTGACTGCTGATCAAGGTTTCTATTTAAATTTAAAATAGTTTATGTAATATGATTAGTTATAATTATTTTGAAGAATTGGAGATCAAGGAGCAATGAGCGCTTGAAGACCTGATTGTAATGGAGCCCGGGTTTAAATATAAATGTTATATTTAAATTTTAATTCTTGTACCCCTAAGTTTGACTTTTTGGTTCACTTGGTGACTTTAGTGAACTAAACTAGAATGAAAGTCCATAATCAATCCGGGTAGAATATAGTATTATATATATATATATATATATATATATATATATATATATATATATATATATATATATATTATGCAACATGCTTCACATGTAAAATAATATTACGCGTATTTTATATATATATCTTCATGCGCGCTAAATAAGATGAGACAATTAATACCAAACCCCTCAAAGAATTTATATTAATTCCAAAGCGTTCAAAGATATTTGGAATATCAAACGTCGACTTTTAGCATGATAAAATTAATAAAGTATTAAATATTTAATATGAGTTTGTTATATCACCACAAGGCAAGTATTAAATATTTAAGATGTTAATTTATCAAATTTGATGCTTATAAAGAAAATTGAACAATGTTGTTTTGTTGTGTCACCACAAAGATAATATTTTTTTTTTGAATATATGGAAGTGCTAGGTTGGACTTAACTTATATAATTTTGATTCAGACGTGTCACCACTTAATCAAAAATAATCTAAGAGGCAAAAGAAAATGAGTTACATGATGATGTAATTGACAAGTAGTTGTCTACCTATTTATTTATATATAGTTTGTTGTGTCACCACAAGACTGTATATATTTGAAATGAGATCCTTATTCTCACTAGCAAAAACTTTAATTAGATTTTTTCGAACTATATAAGTGAGGGTAATATAGTTTAAAGAAAAGTAATGGGAGGTACCAATATAAAATAAGACCTAATTTTTTTTGTAAAATTAATTAATAAAATGAATGTTTGTTAAAATATTATTTTTTCACATGCAAAAATTTTAAACTGTCACATTCACTAATTTTACTGCGTAACATACTTGACGCTAACAAACTGACCGGACCGAATTACATGGGCTAGTTAAGGAATATGATAATAGTTCTTGTAGCGGAGCTGTACGATCCATCCTACATCAATTCATAACCAATGCAGCGCACACCTGTGTAGACTAGCCTAATAAACATGTTGGACCACCTCCTTACCTAAAAGGTTAACCTATTAGGTTGAGACTGTGACGCTCCCAAAATAGGTCCACACAACCCATTCCGAGTCTCCAAATACATGGTACATAAAATAACTATAACTTCATTATTACAATTGTCGTGCAAAATACGACAACACATATGCTGTGAGTTTTAATACAAATATTATCTTCTATATAATAAAAAAACTTAAATAAGTCCTCATTACAATTATTGATACACTATTTTATAAAATAGTGCCTTGAAACATCACTCCACCCCCCGACTAGTTATCGCTATATTCTTGTCTCCTGAGAAGAAAAATGGAACAAAAAGAAAAAGGATGAGCTCAACTTGTAAGACCCCAACTTACTCAAAAATAAAATTGAATTTTCTCTAATTATTATTTTTAAATAATAAGGTGTTAATTTGATATAATGCTTTGGTTATGGGTGAAATGTGCAATTTTTGCAAAATAAGCAAGTGATTATAAAATATTTATTGTTGTCGGAGAATATTCGTTTGGTCGTGGAATATTCTTGCTGTCGGGGAATATTCGTACGATGGCGCAGCCATTTGTGGGCCCATAACAGAAAACGATCGGATGAAAAAAATGACAAGTTTGAGTTTTTACAAATAACGGCGTAGAAGTTACCGTTAACACTGTTAGAATACCTGGTGGTTAAAATACAGTAATACGCGTGGTTGCACAGTAGCACACGGTATTGCACAGTATTGTTGGATTATTGATTCTTACGTAAGAAGGCACGTACTACTCAATAATTGTTACAGTAATAATTGTTCAATATTTTATTTTATTGGTTCAATAATTGCTACGTTGATATTTTATATTACTGTTGTTTCAATAATTGTCACTGCACAGTATTTTCTATTATCAGATCAATAATTCATATTATTTGAATAATATTATTAGATAGCATTATTGGCAATGTCTAAGAAAGTTTTGTCTAAGGAGAGGTTAGGTCACCTAATTGGGTGCCAGTAAGGAAAAATCCTTATCGGAAAGCCCCCTCCTTCCTGGGAACGACTTGGTTGTCATAATTGTGATTCTGTAATATTATTTGTGAATAATAAATTATTGATTTATATGATAAGGAAATATTTATTTTATGTAGATATAAATGATGGATATATTTATTTTATGTGGATATAAATAAAAGAATTAATGCTGAGGTATTTTATCAGTATTTTGTTGGAATGAATGTATTAAAAATCGTTCGTATATGGATTTCGGACATTTTCTGTTTGGAATTTAGAAAAACTTAAAGCTACAAAGTTGTAGAGAATTCAATTTCCTATAGAATGGGCATAAAATTCGTATTTTTCTGAAAAAGGGCTATTTATTATGAATTATTGAAGTTTCTGAAATTAAATATTTTTATTAAAATTATAAGAGGGACCCACTTTTATTTTTTATGAAAACATGTGCTGGAAAATTTTTTCAAATGTGATGGGCTGATGGCTTTCCAAAATGGCATGCGTAGAAAAGAAAAAAAAATTAATTTATTATTTAGTATGCTTTCGCGTTCTAGCATTTTCCTATAAATAGGCGTTTAGGTTAGAATTGAAAATCACATCAAAAAAATAAGTTTTCTCTCTCTATATTATCGAGCGTATGTTTGTGAGTATTTAGATATTTTGAGGGTTACTATTCAGTGCAAGTTTCCTTCGACTTTAGGTGAGACCCCGAATTTTATGAAATAAAAGAATTCAATTTTTCTATTTTGGTAAATAGTTAAATTGATAAAAGTTTAAAGTTAAGGACAATATGTGAATTTTTTTTTGCAAAGTAAGCAAGTTGATATAAAATATTTGTTGTGTCGGGGAATATTCGATTAGTCGGAGAATATTCTTTTTATTGGAGAATATTCGTACTACGGTACAATCATTGTGGACCCCACAACGGAATTATTGTCGGATTGAGAAAACGATAAAAATATTTTTATGAAAATAATGGCGGAATTTTTACCGTTAACTGTTGAAACACCCGGTGTTAAAAGTACAGTAATACGCGTGGTTGCATAGTAGCACACGGTATTGATTATTGATGCTTACGTGAGAAGTCACTTAGTTTTATTTTATTAGTATTATTAATATAATAAAACAGAAAAACTTTTTATATAAAACAGAATACTTTTATAAAGTTATTCGTTTTATTAGGCTAATAGTAAAATCTTTTTATATAAAACAGAATACTTTTATAAAGTTATCTGTTTTATTAGACAATAATTAGAATATATTATATTTTATTATGCATAGTGTTTGCATAGTGCCTGCATAGTATTTGCATAGTAAAATCTTTTATAAAGTTATTCATTTTATTAGATTATAAATAAAATATATTATATTTTATTTAAAAGATTTTGCTTTAAATATGTACCGTTCGATTAAAAGTAAATCAATCTGGACCGTTCATGAATTAGTTACTATGCAGTTCATTCTTCTATAAATAGAAGCTCATTCCTTCATTATTTCTTACGAATTTACTGAAACTCTAGAGAGAGAAACTATAGAGAGAGTTCTTCTTCTATAATCTTGAGCTTATTTATTTAGAGTTTAAGAAAGCTTTGAGCGTAGTGCAAGTTTTCTTCGAGTATATCCTCGCCCTACTAGTCGGAATACTCTTCTTTCAAAGGTAAGAAATATTATTTGTTATACTCGTTAGGGGTATTATTTCTTTTGTATTCATGAAGAGAACTTCTGTTATTCTATTATTTATTATTCTGTTGGAATAACTTGTATACGCGGGCTATCCTATACTTGGTGAAATTCTTCTGTTATTACATTATTTATTATTCTGTCAGAATATCCTGTCTGTGCTTTACGCCGGACCTAGTTCCATTATTTATTATTCTATCGGAATATCCTATTGGTGCGTACTACGCCTGACCTGGTTCCATTAATTATTATTCTGTTGGAATAACCTGTCTGTGCGGTCTATCGCATGCATGGTGATTTTTGTTGTTATTCCATTTGTTAATATTTTGTTGGAATATCCTGTCGGTGCGAATTTTGCCTGACCTGGTTCCGTTCTTTATTATTCTGTCGGAATATCCTGTCTGTGCGTTTACGCATGACCTGGTTCCATTCTTTATTATTCTGTTGGGAATAACCTGTCTGTGCAGTCTATCGCAAGCATGGTGAATCCTTCTGTTATTCCATTCTTTATTATTCTGTTGGAATAACCTGTCTATGTGGATTACCACATGCATGGTGAATGATCCTTTGTATTCATTCCTTATTAAATTGTGAAAATGATCTGTATATGTGGATTACCGCATGGCGGACGAAAATCAATTTTCAATTTTATATATTCTATTATACTCAGTTGGTTAAAGTTTTAGCTTCTATACTCCATGAAATTAGTGAAATATCCTTGATATTTGCGCTTTATCCAGTATCTTTTCATGGAAATATTTTTCTGAGCATTCTTAAATTTTACTCTACAAATAAGTATCATGTTGACAATTTGGACGTTATTGGTTCCCGGATAAATTAATTCTTGAACTTGTTTTATTGAATTATTATATCATTGTCATCATCTTCATGTTTATATTATGTTGAAAGTCATCTGTGGCCTGTAGTGCATAGATGGACTTGGTATGATTATGACCAGGGATTATTCGGTATAATCATGACCGTAATATTACAAATGATGTGGTAAAAGTCATCTTTGGCTGTAGTGCATAGATGGACTTGGTGTGATTATGACCAGGGATTATTCGGTATAATCATGACCGTAATGTGATGAATGATGTGGTAAAAAATCCTCATTGGCCGTAGTGCATTGATGGACAGTTTTTGGTATGATTATGGCTATGGATTCTCTTCGGCCAAGGGTGCAAAGATGAAATGTTTTATGGCATGATCAGGACCGTTGATGAAAACACAATTATCTTTGGCCGGTAGTGCATGGATAATTCGTGGTCGTGATACTAATGAATATCCTTGGCCTGTAGTGCAGGGATGATTCGATGATGTGGATTAATTATTGAGCTGAGTCTCAGCGATGAAATATTAATTCATGGATGTGATAATAATGAATATCTTTGGCCATAGTGCATGGATAATTCATGGATGTGATACTAGTGAATATCCTTGGCCGTAGTGCATGGATAATTCGAAGGTGTGGATTATTTATTAAGCTGAGTCTCAGCGATAAAATATTGGTTATACACTTTTAATTTGTAGAAGATAGTAGATATCATGCTCTACTTGACTCTTCTAAAATACAGTTGTATGTCTTTGGCCGTAGTGCAAAGATGAATTTATTAGTATGATTATGAACAAGAATGGTGATTTGGTATAACCATGATTTTTGATGTTTCAGGTGAATATAGGTGATGATAATTATCTTCGTCCTTGGGTCCGAAGAGGAGTTTAGAATCACAATTATGATTATGAGTTATTCATATGATTGTGGACAGGAATTGTTGATTAATGTTACAGGAATAAAACATTATTGGTGGACTTTTAACATGGAGAAGATAATAGACCTAATGGTCTATTTGACTCTTCTAATGGATTGCTCGTTCCGCTGCAACTATGGTTGAAAAGTTTTATCAGCTACCATATGTTCTAAATCTCTGATTTATTAATGATGAAGGAAGTGAGAACGCAATAGGGACTAGTCGGGGAACGGAGTGACGGTCCAGATGATATCATTAGTAGTCCTCACTATTCTATGAAATAGTGTGATAGTTGTGGAGGTTCTCCCAAAACAGTATAGAAAAGTGTGTTGTATTCTATACATCATTTAGTAGTTATATTTGGTGAATCAAATAGGGTGAGGTGAACCTAACTTTGGAAGGGTGTTTTGCCACTATCATTCAAGATGTCTAATGATATACAACCTCGTGTTCTCATAAGACATGGTTGTGCACATCCACTTATTGAATATATCTACAAGCACTATCTATATGATATTGGAGTTTATTTAAAATATAATTTTCACTTGGAGACAACAGAGATATTTATATGTCAAGAGAAGACTCACCATTAGAAAGAAGATGATAGTAATCTTCTTGTTTTCTTTGGGGACTTTTGGGAAAACCAAGGATAATTCTGTGGACATATGATATCTATCTTAACCTAGACGCATGGCCTCCCATGTACGAAGATTTCCTTGAGCACTTCCCAAAAATTTTAATTTCTAACATAGTTTTTGACTATACTTTTATGTAAAGTATCATTGTAAGGTTGTGGTCAAGGTACCATGAGAGTTACATATATTTGTATTAAAACTCATAGTTAACTGTGGTCGTATTCTATACGACAGCTCAACAGTTGTATAAATAAAGTTGTATTTGAATTTTGTACCATGTATCTGGCAACTCAGAATGGGTGATGTATACTTAATTTTGGGGTCGTCATGGTCGCTGGCAGAGAGAATAGTCTAGAACTAGGAGGGGAGAGACGATTTATATACTTCGCTAGTGTGTGACTTACCTAAGCTGAAATTGTTTACTTGATAAGTTGACAAATTATGATATGTCAATTAACCTTTGTTTTGAAGCTATATTCTAGAATGATATCTGAAATACAGAAGATGAGAAATGGGAAAATCATGATAGTGAGGAAATTATCGGGAAGGTACAATCTGAAAAGAAAGCAAGGTATTCTCATCTCTTAATATCAGGTATGTGCGTAAATTTTGAGGGCAAAATTTCATAAGGAGGGGTGATTGTGAGACCCCGAATTTTATGAAATAAAAGAATTTAATTTTTCTATTTTGGTAAATAGTTAAATTGATAAAAGTTTAAAGTTAAGGGTAATATGTGAATTTTTTTTTGTAAAGTAAGCAAGTTGATATAAAATATTCGTTGTGTCGGGGAATATTCGATTAGTCGGAGAATATTCTTTTTGTCAGAAAATATTCGCACGACGGTACAATCATTGGTGGACCCCACAACGAAATTATTGTCGGATTGAAAAAAAGACAAAAATATTTTTATAAAAATAACGGCGGAAGTTTTATCGTTAACTGTTGAAACACCCGGTGTTAAAAGTACAGTAATATGCGTGGTTGCGTAGTAGCACACGGTATTGATTATTGATGCTTACGTGAGAAGTCACTCAGTTTTATTTTATTAGTATTATTAATGTAATAAAACAGAAAAACTTTTTATATAAAACAGAATACTTTTATAAAGTTATTCGTTTTATTAGGCTAATAGTAAAATCTTTTTATATAAAACAAAATACTTTTATAAAGTTATCTGTTTTATTAGACAATAATTAGAATATATTATATTTTATTATGCATAGTATTTGCATAGTACCTGCATAGTATTTGCATAGTAAAATCTTTTATAAAGTTATTCGTTTTAGTAGATTATAAATATAATATATTATATTTTATTTAAAAGATTTTACTTTAAATATGTACCATCCGATTAAAAGTAAATCAATCTGGACCGTTCATAAATTAGTTACTATGCAGTTCATTCTTCTATAAATAGAAGCTCATTCCTTCATTATTTCTTACGAATTTACTGAAACTCTAGAGAGAGAAACTATAGAGAGAGTTCTTCTTCTATAATCTTGAGCGTATTTATTTAGAGTTTAAGAAAGCTTTGAGCGTAGTGCAAGTTTTCTTCGAGTATATCCTCGCCCTACTAGTCGGAATACTCTTCTTTCAAAGGTAAGAAATATTATTTGTTATACTCGTTAGGGGTATTATTTCTTTTGTATTCATGAAGAGAACTTCTGTTATTCCATTATTTATTATTCTGTTGGAATAACTTGTATACGCGGGCTATCCTATACTTGGTGAAATTCTTCTGTTATTACATTATTTATTATTCTGTCAAAATATCCTGTCTGTGCTTTACGCCGGACTTGGTTCCATTATTTATTATTCTGTCAGAATATCCTGTTGGTGCGTACTACGCCTGACCTGGTTCCATTAATTAGTATTCTATTGGAATAACCTGTCTGTGCAGTCTATCGCATGCATGGTGATTTCTGTTGTTATTCCATTCTTTAATATTTTGTTGGAATATCCTGTCGGTACGAATTTCGCCTGACCTGGTTTCGTTCTTTATTATTTTGTCGGAATATCCTGTCTGTGCGTTTACGCATGACCTGGTTCCATTCTTTATTATTCTGTTGGGAATAACCTGTCTGTGCAGTCTATCGCAAGCATGGTGAATCCTTCTGTTATTCCATTCTTTATTATTCTGTTGGAATAACCTGTCTATGTGGATTACCACATGCATGGTGAATGATCCTTTGTATTCATTCCTTATTAAATTGTGGAAATGATCTGTATATGTGGATTACCGCATGGCGGATGAAAATCTATTTGCAATTTTATATATTCTATTATACTCAGTTGGTTAAAGTTTTAGCTTCTATACTCCATAAAATTAGTGAAATATCCTTGATATTTGCGCTTCATCCAGTATCTTTTCATGAAAATATTTTTCTGAGTATTCTTAAATTTTACTCTACAAATAAGCATCATGTTGACAATTTGGACGTTATTGGTTCTCGGATAAATTAATTCTTGAACTTGTTTTATTGAATTATTATGTCATTGCCATCATCTTCATGTTTATATTATGTTGAAAGTCATCTGTGGCCTGTAGTGCATAGATGGACTTGGTATGATCATGACCAGGGATTATTCGGTATAATCATGACCGTAATATTTCAAATGATGTGGTAAAAGTCATCTTTGGCCGTAGTGCATAGATGGACTTGGTGTGATTATGACCAGGGATTATTCGGTATAATCATGACCGTAATATGATGAATGATGTGGTAAAAATTCCTCATTGACCGTAGTGGATTGATGGACAGTTTTTGGTATGATTATGGCTATGGATTCTCTTCGGCCAAGGGTGCAAAGATGAATTATTTTATGGCATGATCAGGACCGTTGATACAAACACGATTATCTTTGGCCCGTAGTACATGGATAATGCGTGGTCGTGATACTAATGAATATCCTTGGCCTGTAGTGCAGGGTTGATTCAATGATGTGGATTAATTATTGAGCTGAGTCTCAGCGATGAAATATTAATTCATAGATGTGATAATAATGAATATCTTTGGCCGTAGTGCATGGATAATTCATGGATGTGATACTAACGAATATCCTTGGCCGTAGTGCATGGATAATTCGAAGGTGTGTATTATTTATTAAGTTGAGTCTCAGCGATAAAATATTGGTTATACACTTTTAATTTGTAAAAGATAGTAGATATCATGCTCTACTTGAGTTTTCTAAAATATAGTTGTATGTCTTTGGCCGTAGTGCAAAGATGAATTTATTAGTATGATTATGAACAAGAATTGTGATTTGGTATAACCATGATTTTTGATATTTTAGGTGAATATAGGTGATAAAAATTATCTTCGTCCTTGGGTGCGAAGAGGAATTTAGAATCACAATTATGATTATTAGTTATTCATATGATTGTGGACAGGAATTGTTGATTGATGTTACAGGGATAAAACATTATTAGTGGACTTTTAACATGGAGAAGATAATAGACCTAATGGTCTATTTGACTCTTCTAATGATTACTCGTTCCGCTGCAACTATGGTTGAAAAGTTTTATCAGCTACCATATGTTCTAAATCTCTAATTTATTAATGATGAAGGAAGTGAGAACGCAGCAGGGACTAGTCGGGGAACGGAGTGACGGTTCAGATGATATCATTAGTCGTCCTCACTATTCTATGAAATAGTGTGATAGCTGTGGAGGTTTTCCCTAAACAGCATAGAAAAGTGTGTTATATTCTATACATCATTTAGTAGTTATATTTGGTGAATCAAATAGGGTGAGGCGAACCCAACTTTGGAAGGGTGTTCACTATCATACAAGATGTCTAATGACATACAGCCTCGTGTTCTCATAAGACATGGTTGTGCACATCCACTTGCTGAATATATCTACGAGCACTATCTATATGATCTTGGAGTTTATTTGAAATATAATTTTCACTTGGAGACAACGGAGATATTTATATGTCAAGAGAAGACTCACCATTGGAAATAAGATGATAGTAATCTTCTTATTTTTTTGGGGACTTTTGGGACAACCAAGGATAATTCTGTGGACATATGATATCTATCATAACCTAGACGTATGGCCTCCCATGTACGAAGGTTTCCTTGAGCACTTCCCAAAGATTTTAATTTCTAAAACAGTTTTTAACTATACTTTTATGTAAAGTATCATTGTAAGGTTGTGGTCAAGGTACCATGAGCGTTACATACATTTGTATTAAAACTCATAGTTAACTGTGGTCGTATTCTATACGACAGCTCAACAGTTGTATAAATGAAGTTGTATTTGAATTTTGTACCATGTATCTGGCGACTCAGAATGGGTGATGTAGACCTAATTTTGGGGGCGTCACACTTTACATCTGATATTTTGATCAGAAGTACTGTTATTTTGAGGTAAGTGATGTTATTTTCTTCGTAAATGATATTATTTCCTTCAATATCATTATGCCGAAATATTTATATGAATTTTATTGTGGAATTTCTACCTTTTTATGTCAGAATTACTATTCACGTATACGACACTATTCATAGAAAAATAAAATTTTCTCTTCTTTATTCAAGATATCTATTATGGTTACTATCTTTGATTGTATCTATGTTTTGATCTTCATTCTTGAATTTTACTCCACTATGGTATATTATGGAGTATTTTTGAACTTAGATTATCTAAAGTACGAATCCCTAATCTTTGTCCTTTTATCTCACTGGATTCATTTCTTTAAAATATTTTTCATCATCCTCAGTCCTAAATGATGATATTACTGAATATCTTTGGCCTATAGTGCAAAGATGAATGATTAACTGATGAATATCTTTGGCCCGTAGTGCAAAGATGAACAGGTGTTTAGATGAACATGACCAACTGGTGATACAAATGAATATCTTTGGTCTGTAGTGCAAAGATGAATATTTAATTCAAGATGTATATTGATTGTTGTCACAGAGATAAAATATTGATGATAAACTTTTAAATCTGAGAAGATAGTAGAATTCATTCTCTATTTGACTCTTCTAATGGATTGCTATTTCTACTGCAGTTGTTGATCTAAAACTTGTTTTCTATTATCTTAGTCATAAATATTCTTTACTGGGCTAATTGAGCTCACCCTTTTCCTTTTTGTTCCATTTTTCTCAGGAGGCGAGAATATAGCGGGAACTAGTCGTGGTGTGGAGTGATGTTTCCAGTCAGTTGTGTTAGCAGTCCTCACTATTTTGTAAAATAGTATTTCAATAATTGTAATAAAGACTTATTTGAGTGTGGATATTGTCTAGAAGACAATATTTGTATTTAAACTCACAGTTCACGTGTTGTCGTATTTTGCACGATAATTGTAGTAATGATGTTGTAGTTATTTTTGCACCATGTATTTGGCGACTCAGAATAAGTGATGTATACCTATTTTTGGGGCGTCACAGGTTGTATCAGAGCTTAGGGATATGGTCTCTGGAGGAGATCGGGGAATAGAATTAGGAGGGGAGAGACGAGTAAATCCTTCGCTAGTGTGTCCTACCTAAGTTTATTTGTTGGTCGGTCATAATATAAGGGTATTATGTGGTATGTCAATTTCTTTAATTAACCCTTGTTTTATGGAAGTATTTGAGAATGACAGCTGAGAATGTTAACAATGGAGTGAATGAGACCGTGGAGACACCTTTAATCACCAACCAGGGGAACGTGCAACATGAAGGCAATATTCCTCCTGTAAACAACACTACCGAACAAACGATGAATGATGGAATATTTAGAAGCTTTTTGCAGTTCATGCAAAATCAGATGAGGGAGACTCGTGTATAAAATACGGGTGGAAATGATAACAACGTGAGGCTTATCACAGCCAAGCAGTTCAAAGAGTTGGGACTACCAGAATTTGCGGAAAAGCCGAATCCAATTAAGGCGGAGACGTGGGTTAAACAAATTACCAAGATATTTGATGTCTTGGGATGCATAGAGGAACAGAAGGTTCCATTCGTAACCTTTATGTTCCGTGGTGAGGCAGATTACTGGTAGAAATCTGTGAAGCGTACCCAGCCTGCCGCACTCAATATGTCTTGGGAAACGTTTGAAAAACTATTCAATGATAAGTACTTTCCTGAAATTATTCGTCATATGAAGGAGGTAGAATTTATCAGATTGGAACAAAATAACATGACGGTGTCCCAGTACGAGGTGAAGTTCGTAGAGTTATCCAGGTTTGTACCTTATTTGGTAGAGAATGAGGAACGAATGACACGGATATTTCTGAGAGGTCTAAAACACGAGATTCGGTAACATCTTATCTCTCATAATATCTTTTATATTCAGATGTTGTAAACCGGGCTCAATTATTAGAGCGAGATAATGAGTATGTTCAACTGAGGGATCACAACCAGGGTCATACCGGTGGCAGCGATCATCGGAGCAATGAAAACCAGCGGGGAGGAAAACATTCGGACAAAAGCGGTAACCACTCTAGTGGTAATCGTGGCCACGATAGTAGAAGAAGCGAGTCGGGGGGAGATTTCAAAAAGAGAAGGTACAACAATGATAACGTGAAGACGTCATCACAAACATCAACTATTTCTAAGGGAGGAGAACGATCACCGGTCGTTTGTTACAAATGCGGGAAAGAGGGACATATCAGCCCACAACAATCCAAGGTGTGTTATAACTGTGGAAAGGAAGGTCATATAGCTAGAGATTGTCTTGTAGCGAAACCAAGTCCAGCGAGAATGGTGACTCCGAAGGCTGTTCCGGACAAGTCAAAGTCAGCGGTTCCTAGAAGAGCGTTTGTCGTGACTGGTCAAAATGCGAGGAACCCGAACGAGGTGATCACGAGTAAGCTAATCATAAACTCTTACAAAGTTTATATCTTATTAGATTCCAGTTCTACCCATTCTTTTATCTCTCCTACTTGTGCTCAACGTTTGAACTTGACTCCAGAGAAATTAGACTTTGACTTATCTGTTGAGAATCCGTTAGGAGAAACTTTCATTACATCTACTGTTTATAAATCTTGCTTGATCCAAGTTAGTACCATCACATTACCTGTCGATCTTATTTCTTTGAAAATACTTGCATTTGATGTGATTTTAGGGATTGATTGATTAACTATTCATCATGCCAAAATTGATTATTTTCGTAAGGTTGTTAGTTTTCATATTCCTAACCAGCCTGTTATACGAATTCAAGCAACCAAACCATTAAAGTCAATCACTGTCATATCAAGCCATAAAGCTATTCATTTACTAAAAAACGGATATCAAGCTTTCTTAGCCCATGTCACGGACTTGAACAAAAATACGTCAGATTTGAATAATATTTCTATTGTTAGTGAATTTCCTGACGTATTACTGAAGAACTTCCCGGTCTACCCCTAGAACGTGAAGTTGAATTCTTTATTGACCTTGAACCTGGTACAAAGACCATTTCTAAAACCCCATATTGAATGGCTCCTATTGAACTTCAGGAGTTAAAGGTCCAACTACAGGAGTTGTTAGACATCGGTTTCATTCGTCCTAGTACATCTCCTTGTGGTGCTCCTGTTTTATTCGTAAAAAAGAAAGACGGGAGTATGTGATTTTGTATTGACTACCGGGAATTAAACCATATCACCATCAAGAATAGGTATCCGCTACCTCGCATTGATGACCTGTTCGACCAGTTGCAAGGAGCACAATTCTTTTTAAAGATCGATCTTCGTTCTGGATATCATCAGCTGAAGATTAAAACTGAGGATATTCCGAAGACCGCCATCAGAACTCGGTACGGGAATTATGAATTCTTAGTCATGTCTTTTGGATTGACTAATGCTCCTGCTGCTTTAATGGATATGATGAACCGCGTGTTCAAAGAATATTTAGATCAGTTCGTTGTTGTATTTATTGGTGACATCCTTATCTATTCCAAAAACCGTGAAGATCATGAGCACCATTTGAAGCTGGTACTTCAAAGGCTTCGTGACAACAAGCTATATGCCAAGCTGAAAAAATGCAAGTTCTGGCTTAAGTAAGTAGCATTTCTTGGGCACGTGGTGTCAAAATATAGAGTATCTGTTGACCCGGCGAAGATAAAATCAATACAAAGTTGGGAGCAACCGAAGTCGGTGACTGAAGTACGTAGCTTTCTGGGCTTAGCTGGTTATTATCGGAGATTCGTGGAAGGATTTTCTAGAATCGCTACTCCGTTAACTCAGCTGACTCGGAATGATACAAAATTCGTATGGAGCGAGGAATGCGAGAAGAGTTTTCAAGAGCTCAAGAGGAGACTCATTTCGGCACTTGTTCTGACAATACCATCCAGTTTGGATGGATTTATTATCTACAGCGATGCTTCAGGCAAAGGGTTAGGGTGTGTTCTCATGCAACATGGGAAAGTCATAGCCTATGCCTCGCGACAACTCAAAAAATATGAGAGAAATTATCCTACTCATGATCTAGTGTTGGCAGCAGTCGTTTTCGCGTTGAAAATCTGGAGACACTACCTGTATGGGGAGAAAGTGGAGATTTATACGAATCATAAGAGCCTTAAATATTTCTTCACCCAAAAAGAACTCAACATGCGGCAACGACGTTGGCTTGAGCTGTTGAAAGATTAAGATTATACCATCCAATACCATCTTGGAAAAGCGAACGTAGTAGTTGACGCATTGTGTAGAAGATCATATGCGGGTACGAGTGCGATATTGTCAACGCAGAGGCCCATTTTGTATGACTTGCAAAGGATGGAGATAGAGTTAAAGACTCCAAGTACCCACGTGATGATATCAAACATACGAGTAGAACTGACTTTAATCGATAAAGTTAAAGCTGTTCAAGCTACGGACCTAGAACTGATGCGTATGAAGAAGAAAGTGAAAGAAGGTATTATTACAGAAGCAAGAATCGATGAAGAAGGAATACTTTGAGTCAACTCTAAACTTTATGTTCCTAACGATTCTGACTTAAAGCATAGAATCATGATGGAGGCACACAACACACTGTTTGCAATCCATCCTGTGAGTACCAAAATGTTTTATGATCTTCGACATACATTTTGGTGGAGCAATATGAAGAGAGAGATCGCGTAGGTTATCTCGAGGTGTTTAACTTGTCAACGTGTAAAGGTGGAGCATTAAGTGCCAAAGGGTCTATTGCAACCACTTGAGATTCCGAAATGGAAGTGGGAATACATTACTATGGATTTCGTTACGGGTCTTCCCAAGGTTTCTCAAGGCATAGATGCGATTTGGGTCATTATTGATAGATTAACCAAGTCTGCTCATTTCTTGCCTATATGGGAGACTTATCCCCTTGAACGTCTTGCTCGAACGTACGTGAATGAGATTATGAGATTTCATGGCATGCCAGTATCCATAGTTTCGGGTCGTGACCCAATATTCACTTCATGATTTTGGGTTATCTTGCAGAAAGCTATGGGCACGAATTTACGATTCAGTTCGGCATACCATCCTCAAACGGACGGGCAATCAGAAAGGACTATTCAAACTCTTGAAGATCTATTAAGACTCTGTGTCCTAGATTTCAAAGAGAGTTGGGATAATTATTTACCATTGGTGGAATTCTCCTACAATAACAGTTATCAAGCAAGTATAGGCATGGCTCCATTCGAGGAGTTGTATGGAAGAAAATGTTGTTCTCCAGTATGCTGGGACGAGGTGGGTAAAACAACATTGTTGGGACCAGAATTGGTACGTATGACTACAGAGAAGATTCAAATGATCCGACAACGTATACAAATGGCACAGGATCGACAAAAGAGTTATGCGGATCTTCATCGAAAGGACGCGAAATTTAATATTGGGGATCATGTATTGTTACGTATTGCTCCATGGAAGGGAGTTACAAGATTCGGGAAAAGAGAAAAGCTCAATCCACGATTTGTTGGTCCATTTGATATTCTTGACCGAATAGGAAATGTGGCCTATAAACTCACATTACCTCCAAGCAGGTCTCGTGTTCATAATGTTTTTCATATATCTATGCTTCGTAAATATGTGAAAGACCCAAACCATATTATTGAGTTAGAACCAGCCAAGATAGCCGAAGATTTAACGTACGAGGAGGTACCTGTTAAGATCTTGGATAGGAAAGAGCATGTCCTGCGCACCAAGATTATACCACAAGTTAAGGTTTTGTGGAGGAACCATACTATTGAGGAAATGACTTGGGAGTTGAAATCGGAAATGAAAGCGAGGTACCCTCACCTTTTCGAAACACCAGGTACGTATGTCAATTTCGAGGACGAAATTTCATAAGGAGGGGAGGTTGTAAGACCCCAACTTATTCATAAATAAAATCGAATTTCCTCTAATAATTATTTTTAAATAATAAGGTATTAATTTGATATAATGCTTTGGTTATGGGTGAAATGTGCAAATTTTGCAAAATAAGCAAGTGGTTATAAAATATTTATTGTTGTCTGGGAATATTCGTTTGGTCGTAGAATATTCTTGCTGTCAGGGAATATTCGTACGATGGCGCAGCTATTTGTGGGACCCATAATAGAAAACGGTCGGATGAAAAAAATGACAAGTTTGAGTTTTTACAAATAACGGCGTAGTAGTTACCGTTAACACTGTTGGAATACCTGGTGGTTAAAATACAGTAATATGCGTGGTTGCACAGTAGCACACGGTATTGCACAATATTATTGGATTATTGATTCTTACGTAAGAAGACACTACTCAATAATTGTTACAGTAATTATTGTTCAATATTTTATTTTATTGGTTCAATAATTGCTACGTTGATATTTTATATTATTGTTGTTTCAATAATTGTCACTGCACAGTATTTTTCATTATCAGATCAATAATTCATATTATTTGAATAATATTATTAGATAGCATTATTGGCAATATCTAAGGAAGTTCTGTTTAAGGAGAAGTTTGGTCACCTAATTGCGCGCCAGTAATGAGAAATCTTTATCGAAAAGCCCCCTCTTTCCTAGGAAAGACCTGGTTGTCATAATTGTGATTCTGTAATATTATTTGTGAATAATTAATTATTGATTTATATGATAAGGAAATATTTATTTTATGTGGATATAAATGATGGATATATTTATTTTATGTGTATATAAATGAAAGAATTAATGCTGAGGTATTTTATCAGTATTTTGTTTGAATGGAGGTATTAAAAATCGTCCGTATATGGATTTCAGACATTTTCTGTTTGGAATTTGGAAAAACTTAAAGCTACAAAGTTGTAGAGAATTCGATTTCCTATAGAATGGACATAAAATTCGCATTTTTCTGAAAATGGCTATTTATTATAAATTATTGAAGTTTCGAAAATTAAATATTTTTATTAAAATTATGGGAGGGACCCACTTTTATTTTTTTATAAAAACATGTGCTGGAATTTTTTTTCAAATGTGATGGGCCGATGGCTTTCCAAAATGGCATGCGTAGAAAAGAAAAGAAAAGAAATATTATTTTATTATTTAGTCTGCTTTGGCGTTTTAGCATTTTCCTATAAATAGACGCTTAAGTTAGAATTGAAAATCACACCAGAAACATAAGTTTTATCTCTCTATATTATCGAGCGTATTTTTGTGAGTATTTAGATACCTTGAGAGTTACTATTCAGTGCAAGTTTCCTTCAGCTTTACATCCAATATTTCGATCAGAAGTACTGTTATTTTGAGGTAAGGGATGTTATTTTCTTCGTAAATGATATTATTTCCTTCAATATCATTATGCCGAAATATTGATATGAATTTTATTGTGGAATTTTTACCTTTTTGTGTTGGGGTTACTATTCATGTATACGGCACTATCCACAAATACATCACTATTCATAGAAAAATAAAATTTTCTCCTCTTTGTCCAAGATGTCTATTATGGTTACTATCTTCGATTGTATTCATGTTTTGATTTTTATTCTTGAATTTTACTCCACTATGATATATTATGGAGCGTTTTTGAACTTAGATTATCTAAAGTACGAATTCCTAATCTTTGCCCTTTTATCTCACTGTATTCATTTCTTTAAAATATTTTTCATCATCCTCAATCCTAAATGATGATATTACTGAATATCTTTGGCTTGTAGTGCAAAGATGAATGATTAACTGATGAATATCTTTGGCCCGTACTGCAAAGATGAACAGTTGTTTAGATGAACATGACCAACTGGTGATACAAATAAATATCTTTGGCCTGTAGTGCAAAGATGAATATTTGATTCAAGATGTATATTGATTGTTGTTATAGGGATAAAATATTGATGATGGACTTTTAAATCTTAGAAGATAGTAGAATTTATTCTCTACTTGGCTCTTCTAATGGATTGCTATTTTCGCTGCAGTTGTTGATCAAAAACTTGTTGTCTATTATATTTTATCAGATTTTTTCCTATTAAAGACTAATGATAATTTGTTGTATATTAGCTTAGTCATAATATTCTTTACTGGGCTAGTTGAGCTCACCCTTTTCCTTTTTGTTCCATTTTTCTCAGGAGGCGAGAATATAGCGGGAACTAGTTGGGGTGTGGAGTGATGTTTCCAGTCAGTTGTGTTAGCAGTCCTCACTATTTTGTAAAATAGTATTTCAATAATTGTAATGAGGACTTATTTGAGTGTGGATATTGTCTAGAAGACAATATTTATATTTAAACTCACAGTTCATGTGTTGTCGTATTTTGCACGATAATTATAGTAATGATGTTGTAGTTATTTCTGTACCATGTATTTGGTGACTCATAATAGGTGATGTATACCTATTTTGGGGGCGTCACACAACTAGTCTATTAAAGAATATTATGACTAAGATAATGAAAAATAAATTATCGTTAGCCTTCAATAAATCATATAAAATATAATGGACCACAAGTTTTAGATCAATATTCGCAGCGAAAATAACAATTCATTGGAAGAGTTAAGTAGAGAATGAAATCTACTATCTTCTATGATTTAAAAGTCAATCATCAATATTTTATCCCTGTAACATCAATCAATATACATCTTAAATCAAATATTCATTTTTACACTACGGGCCAAAGATATTCATTCGTATCACCAGTTGGTCATCTTTATCTCAACACCTGTCCATCTTTGCACTACGGGCCAAAGATATTCATCAAGTAATCATTCATTTTTACACTATAGCCAATGATATTCAGTTATATCACCATTTAGGACTGAGGATGAAAAAATATATTTTAAAGAAAACGAATCCAGTGAGACAAAAGAACAAAGATTATGAATTCGTAAATCAGTTTATCCAAGTTCAAAAATACTCCATAATAATCAATTGTGGAGCAAAATTCAAGAATGAAGATTAAAACACGGATACAACAAAGATCGTAACCATAATAGACAACTTAGACAAAGAAAAGAAAATTTAATTTTTCTGTGAATTGTGCCGTATTCGTGAATAATAACCTTGACACAAAAAGGTAAAATTTTCATAAGAAAAATCATACTTCGTGAATAGTACTCGTGAATAGTGCTGTATACGTAAATATTAACCTCGACGTGAAAAAGTAGGAATTTCATAATAAAATTCATATCAATATTTCGGTATAATGATATTGAAAGAAATAACATCATTTACGAAAAAAATAACATCCTTTACCTCAAAAGAATAGTATTTTTGGCTGAAATATCAGATATAATACTGAAGGAAACTTGCAGTGTATAGCAACACTCAAGATATCAAAATACACACAAAAATTCGCTCGATATTATAGAGAGAGAAAATTTCTGATTCTGGTATAATTTTTAATTCTAACCTAAGCACCCTATTTATAAGAAAATACTTAGAACACCAAAGCAGAAAATTTAATAAAATAATATTTTATAAAAAAACATTTCACGCCCACCCTTGAAAATCAAATTTCAGCACAGCAGTGGGGCCCACCAACATTTAAAAAACGTTTTTCTTTTAAAAAATATTTATAACTCCAAAAATTAATTATTTCGGAACTTCAATAATTTATAATAAATAGCTATTTTATCAAAAAAAATTCAAATTTTATATCTATTCCGTAGGAAATTTAATTATCTACAACTTTGTAGAAGAAAGTTTTTCCAAATTCTAAACAAAAAATGATCGAAATCTACATACGGATAATTTTTAATACCTCCATTCCGACAAAATACTGATAAAACACCTCAGCATTAATTCTTTCATTTATATTCACGTAAAATAAATATTTTCTTATCATATAAATCAATAATTAATTATTCACAAATAATATTACAGAATCACAATATATAATGACAACCAGGTAGTTCCTAGGAAAGATGGGGCTTTTCGATAAGGATTTCTCCTTACTGACGCGCAATTAGGTGACCAAACCCCTTTTCTAGACAGAACTTCCTTAGATATTGCCAATAATGCTATCTAATAATATTATTCAAATAATATGAATTATTGATCTGATAATGAGAAATACTATGCAGTGACAATTATTGAAACAATAATAATATAAAATATCAACGTAGCAATTATTGAATCAATAAAATAAAATATTGAACAGTAATTACTGTAATAATTATTGAGTAGTGACTTCTTACGTAAGAATCAATAAATAGAATTATTGTGCAACACTGCGTATTACTGTGCAACACCGCGTATTACTGTATTTTAACCACCGAGTATATCAACAGTGTTAACGGTAACAATTAAGCCGTTATTTATAAAAACTCATACTTGTTTTCTTCATCCGACAGTTTTTCGTTATGAGACCCACAAATGATTGCGCCGTCGTACTAATATTCCCCAACAACAAGAATATTTCATGACCAAACGAATATTCCCCGACAATAATGAATATTTTATAACCACTTGCTTATTTAAAATATTTGCGTATTTTACCCATAATTAACCAAATTAATCAAATCAACCCCTTACTATTTCAAAATAATGAATAGAGAAAATTTAATTTTATTTATAAAAAATTGGGGTCTTATAGAGACTTTACAATGCTTATTAACCCATCTGCGGTCTTGAATTTATCTAATATGGGATTCATGTAAAATATCCCAACAATCTCCACCTTTCACTTGAATACCCATCACAAGTATCATACTAGAGTATTCACCATTAAGCACACCTTCTTTGAATTCTTCAAGAGCTCTGCTCGACTCTAATGCTACTCTACCATGCCAGAGGTAAACGTGTCTGAGCAACTTTCCCAAAGCTATCCTGAGCTCGCTCCACCCGATTCAAATTATACTTCACCTTTGAGTCCTTCAAGAGCTTTGCTCGACTTTAATACTACTCCACCACGCCTTGAGGCAAACGTATCTGAGCAACTTTCTCAGAGTCATCCTGAGCCCACTTCACCCGACTCAAATCATCTTGTGCTCCACCTGATTCAACTCTATTTGCTCCACCCACGGGGCCTGTGAATTTACCCTCGCACCCTGGAGTTGAGACTTGGACTCCATTTACTCCACCCACGAGGCCTACGAATTCACCCTCGCACCCTGGAGTTGATACTTGGCTCCATCGAACCATGAGCTCTAATACCATTTGTAGCGGAATTGTACGATCCATCCCACATCAATTCATCACCAATGCAGCGCACACCTCTGTAGACTGGCCCAATAAGCATATTGGACCACCTCTTTATCTAAAAGGTTAACCTATTAGGTTGAGGCTCTACCATACTTATTAACCCATTTATAGTCTTGAATTTATCTAATGTGGGATTCATGTGAAATATCCCAATATTTTCCATGTGTGGTGCGGGTCCCCCAAGATCGGTGCAGGTTCTGCATATGTGGCACGGGGCGCGCTAGTGGCGGTCTGGAAGCAGCGCGGGGTGCGCTGATCGGCAGACAGAGTTTAACTGGTTCTTTTGTTGGAAGGACATTATGGGTATTTGAGCCATAATATGAAGTAGGGTTGGAATAGATTTAGTAGATATAAATACTATCTATTGTAAAACCCTCTATAACTGAAATCATTAATAAAAAACAAGCCGCCTGTGGAGTACCCAAATTGGAAAACCACGTAAATCTCTGTGTTAATTCTCTATTGTCATGTGCGTGTGCGATCTTAATTCTAACAAATTGGTATCAGAGCTAGGTTGGATTGAACACGCGAAGAACGATGACATCAAATTCGTCGGTTACAAAGTTTGATGTGATGAAGTTTGATGGGACTGGAAATTTTGGGCTATGGCAACAGAGGGTAAAGGATCTATTGGTGCAACAGGGATTGGTGAAAGCGTTAAAGAAGAAACCAGAGTCCATGATGACTGATGACTGGAAAAAAACATGGATACCAGATTTTCCCTGTTTTGCAGAATTCCCAAAAAATTGTACCTGCTTTATCCCAACACACATGCACAACAATATAAACATCCATCATCCATATATCGACACATACACCAAACTAGTGTATAAACTATATAAACCTTTAAAAACCAATATGAATTGAATAAATATAAACAAATCTAATCTTTAAGTAACATACAAACATCTAAAGAATGAATATAAAAGTACAAGATTCATAAATAACTACAAAACAACACTAAATCGGTCTTCATGCATCATTGTCCAAATTAGTTTCTCCTTGATCACCTTGTAATTAGCAAAATAATAAAACAAGTTACATATATTACGACAATATACAACAAATTAAACACAACAATATATATATATATATATATATATATATATATATATATATATATATATATATATATATATATATATAAGTCACTAATTTGATTGTAATAAATAAGATTGATTACCTCGTCGCCATCCCCATGCTGTGATCCTGCTGCTGTTGCCGCCACTACATCAGCTAACTCATCAGGACTCAGAGTCGCCAGATGCCAACCCAGTATCTTTAGAAGATCGCGATCTTGGCATATAGCTCTCATATAGTCAACCGGAGTATGAATAGTTGGATGACTCGATGACTGTGAAGATTGGGTAGCAGAGCTGCCTGAGCCACTGAAGGTTGGGCGTCGTCGTTGTCCTTAACCTTTGATGTAGTTCTTCTTCACAACAGACGCCCTCTCCCACAATTCTTGATCAATTAGCGGACGTGTGGTGCCTTCAGGATAACGCTCATTCAATAAATGCTTATAAGTATCTTATCATCATGTTAACAATTAAATAGTTAAAAATTAATTGGTAAAATTCTAAAGAATGACATAAAACTTGATAAACAAGATCAAGTTGTTAAAACTTATTACCGC
This sequence comes from Panax notoginseng, assembly GCA_016801055.1. NCBI lineage: Eukaryota > Viridiplantae > Streptophyta > Magnoliopsida > Apiales > Araliaceae > Panax > Panax notoginseng. Next base: position 32,070,775 of record CM029020.1, on the reverse strand, counting down.
TATCTGGATAGCATCAGGCAGACCATCATGGGTGGCCACATACACATACAGCCAATGGATAGGCTGACCTTGAGATTGAGACTCCTATACAAAATATATTCCAATATTACTAAGTAAAAATGTGATATATATTCTACAATTCATGATTGTAAACATATTAAAACTATTCATACGTACCTTGGCAGTGATATGCTGCAACTATGAAATGCTGTCGCCCTTGTAGGTTCCTTTAGCCTTTTCGCCATCAGGTAAACCCGAGGATCTGTTAGTGGCGACAGTCTTGCGTCTTTTGACCCAGCTCTCAGCTCTCCATTGGGCACACATCTCAGCCCATATGGACTGGGTATACCACCAGGGGCTATGCTCATGCATGTAATCATCTCCCTGGCTTGCATGGTCGATTGATGCATTGTGAAGGGCTTTTTGTCGTTCTTTGTTCAAATTTTCTTTGGTGCGGACGACGCATTTTTGCCAGAATAGTATCTGTATCATTGAAGCCTGCGCGTCCTCCCATCTATACATTTTTTGCAAATAAAACAACAATAATAATATATTAAAGCGGTACTTTTAATATATAATCCAACACTACTAAACAATTAGTCTTAGAATATTATATTATATGTCATAATTAAAAAAAACATACTTAAAATTCAGCCCAAACTTCATCCTTGTGGGCGATAGGTGTGCTCGTCCACGTAATCACAGGTGTGGGCCAATTCTGTAAGCACATCTGTAAAATGCATTTGACGATCTTATTATCTGAAAAATCACTATAATATACAATAATTTACATCAAAGATAAGTAGATATATTAAAGCAATTTACATTAGTTATATATCTTGTATAAATAAAATCTAAAATGCTTATATATAAATGATGCGGACGTACGTGTTATTCGGAGGAGGACGAATCTGAATAAGAATCAGATCATCCGGATTAGTAGGGGCCTTTGGCACATGATTAGGCCCCCTATCCAAGCCGCGCTTTTTCTGTGCTACTTCAGAAGCCATCTATATATTACAAATTTCAAGATATTGGTATGAGTTATATTTGATTACATGTATATATGAATATAAAATGACAATAATGACAGGAAATTGCATTTAAATAGTTAAGTACATAAACATGGCAGTGATATAAAGATGTTGGTATGAGTTATATTTGATTACATGTATATATGAATATAAAATGATAATAATGACAGAAAATTGTATTTAAATAGTTAAGTACATAAACATGACAATGATATAAAAAATATGTAATGCTAGGCATACATTTCATTTGTTCAAGTGTCAATGTCTGATTCAGAATCATCTTGTATATGTATTGCAGATTCATAACCATCATCTGCTTCAGATTCTGTTAATAACTCTTCCTCCTCAGTATCAATGTCATCTGACACAAGTATTAACTCAGGATCTAATTCATGTGATTCATCTCCACCATCTAACTGGATTACTTCATTATCGTCCTCCACATTTATTATAGTTTGTCTATGAAGCATCTGCTTTTGGTAAATCTCCCCATCAACTACTTCTACACGACTGTGCGCGAGAGTATGAATTACAACTTACCAATTTGTAGGCGGTCTATTGCTTTTCCTAACAGGACTAGGAGTGTAGTATACTTATACTGTTTAAGTTGGTAAAACAAATGGTTCATTGAAGTACGCAGACCTATGGAGGTCAATATCGACGATTCTATGTATGTCAACACGTATCCCTTTTTTTGAATCAAACCAACGACACTTGAACAAGTTTATATGACCCCCGTACGTGCCCTTGTACGACAACTCTACGATTTCCTCCAACTCCCCATAAAAGGCACGACCAAGCTCATTGTAATAATCTCTTTGGACACACACTCCAGAGTTCGTTGTTCTTTTATTGCGCCCATATGCCTTTGTATGAAATTCATAACTATATATTTTGTAACCATTGCGACTGACTTGGTCCTTGTCTGGTCCCATAGCTAGGACTTGTACATTAGCCGGAATCGTTGATCCCTCAGTCAAAGCCTACAAAAACTCCATCTTATTAAATGAAGTCATTAATATGGAGTATATATATATGTCGTGCTTAAGAAATTGAACTTACTTTGTCCTTTAGCCAAAATGTAAATTTTTTATCACGATTAATTTGAATATATTTATCAGTTATGCCGGGATGCTTCACTTTTAACTCGTCATCATACAATCTATACAATGTTATAAACAATAATATATTAGAATGTATATTACATGTCATTGAAAGTTAATGGATAAATTTTCAAGTTTACATGTGTACCTCACAAATTCGTCAATCTCATCACAATTGAGAAGAATGTAAGTATGTGAAGCATGTAATTCTTGCTCAAAGAGGAATATGCGCTTTCCTTTTCCATAAGCACGGCCCGATAGACCAAATACAGAAAGCTGACCATTTAGTTCAACATTTCCCCCATCATCATGTCTCGAGACTCGATTGACCTTTGTCAAGACTTCGTCTGAAAAATAATTTAAGACAAACGTAGATATCTCATCGAAACTGTATGCCTCACATATCGACCCCTCGACATAAGCTCTATTCTTCACCTTCCTCTTAAGGTTTCCCATCATCCTCTCGAAAGGTTACATTCATCTATATTGAACTGGACCCCCAACACGAGCTTCACAGGGAAGATGGATTTGCAAATGCTCCATGGAGTTAAAAAAACCAGGTGGGAATATTTTTTCTAGTTTACACGTGATCTCTATGATGTTCTTCTCAAGTACAGACATGTCCTTCTCATTTAATATTTTTGAACATAAGTCTTTGAAGAAACGACTAAGATCCGTCAAAGTATCCCATATTGGTTTATCAAGCACATCCCGAAATGCTATAGGCATGCGTCTCTCCATGAACACATGACAGTCATGACTCTTCATCCCTTGTAATTTCGCACCCGTAACACACCTTGCAATGTTTGACGCATATCCATCTGGTAGTTTCAGAGACTTAACCCATGTGCACACATCTTTAACTTGCTTTTTGGAAAATGTGTACCTTACATGCGATTTGACCATCTTGCCATTATGAGATTCATATAACTTAACTTGAGCATACTTCTAAGCATATGACTTATATTTAAGCATACTATACATACTTGTAAGCATATGACATACAATGCATAATTGTAAGCATATGACATACTATGCATACTTTTAAGCATATGACATATCACCAACATATCACCATGCATATCACCATGCATATCAACTCTCAAACATATAACAACTGTGAGACCCTAAATTTTATGAATAAAGATTTAAATTTTTCAAAATATTTTTTTAATATTATGGTGTGGATTTGATATAATGTTACAGTTGTGGGTAATATTTATAAATTTTGCAAAGTAAGAAAGTGGTTATATAATATTCGATTGGTCGGAAAATATTCGTTTTAACAGGGAATATTCGTACGATGACACAATCATTGGTGGACCCCACAACGGAAGTATTGTCGTAGTTAGAAAATGACAGAATTATCTTTTTATAAAAATAACGGTGGAGGTGTTACCGTTTAAACTGTTGAACTACCCGGTAGTAAAAGTACAGTAATAAGCGTGGTTGCATAGTAGCACATGATATTGATTATTGATGCTTACGTGAGAAGTCACTCAGTTATACTCAATTATTGCTACAGTAATTGCTGCATCATATCTCTCATATTATTGATTCAATTATTATCACAGTATCATCTGTATAATATGTTATATTATTAAATCAATAATTGAGACGACAAAGTTATTTATATTATTATTTGCAAAATTGATAATGTTTAGAAATTCTGTCAAGGAGAGGTTTGGTCACCTAATTGCGCGCCAATAAGGAGACATCCTTATCGAAAAGCCCCCTCTTTCTTGGGAACGACCTGGTTATTAAATATTATGAATTATAATATTAATGATGAATAAGTTCGTGTTGATTAAAGATGAAATTGATAGTTCCATTGTGTGAGAATTATTAGTGTTAGTAGAAATTGATATTTATTTCGATAATAATTGATGTTTGGTGGTTATATTGACCAATCGGGTATTCGGGGCACTTTTTGTGTTAGAGTATTATTCACGGATTACTATTCACTCGGTTACTATTCTCTCTAGTATTGTTCACTCGAGTATTTGGGACACTTTTCGTGTCAGGGTACTATTCACGGGGTACTATTCCTGAAGTACTATTCACAGGATACTATTCACCTGAAAAATATATTTCTTTTCGGTCCAAATCATTTTTGAGTACAATATTATTCGATAAGAAGATGTGATAATTTTTCAGACAGTTGGTTGAAATTATAATAGTAAATCAATATGGATCGTTGATTTAAAGTTTTAATAGTAACTTGTCCCTTCGGTTTTCCAAGAGTTACGTGTCCCTTCGATTTTCCAAGAGTTACTTGTCTCTTCGGTGTTCCAAGAGTTAATTGCCCCTTCGCAAATAGTAGTTGTCTCTTCAATATTACAAAGAGTCATTCTGACCCTTTTGTTAAGACCAAGAGCTACTTTCAGTTCTTCTATAAATAGAAGCTCATTCCTTCATTATTTCTTACGAATTTATTGAAACTCTAGAGAGAGAAACTATAGGGAGAAAAAAAAAGGATTCTACTACTTCACTACTCCAGTATTCAGTTTTTGTAAGGTAAGGGATATTATTTGTTGTACTCGTAAGGGGTATTATTTCTTTCGTATTCATGAAGAGAGCTATTGTTATTCCATTCTTTATTATTCTGCTGGAATAACCTATTTGTGCGAAGTACCGTATACATGGTGAAATTCTTTTGTTATTCTATTCTTTATTATTATGTTGGAATAACCTGTTTATACGAAGTACCGCATACATGGTGAAATTCTTCTGTTAATCCATTCTTTATTATTCTGTTGGAATAACCTGTCTGTGTGGTCTATCGCATGCCTGAGGAATTCTGTTGATATTCCATTCTTTATTATTCTGTTGGAATATCTTGTCTGTGTGGATTACGCATGACCTGGTTCCATTATTTATTATTCTGTTGAAATATCCTGTCTGTGCGGATTACGCATGACCTGGTTCCATTCTTTATTATTCTGTTGGAATAACCTGTCTATGCGGTCTTTCGCATGCATGGTGAATTCTTCTGTTATTTCATTATTTATTATTCCGTTGGAATAACCTGTCTATGTGGATTACCACATGCATGGTGAATGATCCTTCGTATTCATTCCTTATTAAATTGTGGAAATAAGCTGTCTACGTGGATTACCACATGGCGGACGAAAAGCCATTTGAAGTTTCATATATTCAATTATACTCAGTTGGTTAAAGCTTTGGCTTCTATACTCCATGAAATTAGTGGCATATCCTTGATATTTGCGCTTCATCCAGTATCTTTTCATGGAAATATTCTTTTAAGCATTCTTGAATTTTACTCTACAAAGCAGTGTCATGTTGACAATTTGGATGTTATTAGTTCCTGGATAAATTAATTTATAAATCTTTAAAATTTATTCTTGAACTTATTTTTTTGAATTATTATGTCATTGTCATCATCCTCATGCTTATATTATGATGAAAGTCATCTTTGGCTTACGTGCATAGATGGACTTGGTATGATTATGACCAGGGATTATTCGGTATAATCATGACCGTAATGTGACAAATGATGTGGTAAAATTCCTCATTGGCCTGTAGTTCATTGGTGGATAGTTGTTGGTATGATTATGACCAGGGATTATTCGGTATAGTCATGACTATTGATGATTACATGAATATCCTTGGCCGTGGAGCAGGGATGATTCAATTTTATTTATTAAGCTGAGTCTCAGCGATAAAGTTGACGAAAAACTTTTTAAATCATAGAAGATAGTAGATTTTATACTTTACTTGACTCTTCTAATGGATTGCTTATTCCACTGCAGTTGTTGATCTAAAACTTATTGTCTACTGTATTCTATCAGTTGTTATACTGTTGAAGGCTAATAATAACGTATTCTGCATTATCTTAGTCATAATATTTTTTACTGGGCTAGTTGAGCTCACCCTTTTGCTTTCATTATTCTCTTCAGGAAATGACAATGTAGCTGGGACTAGTCGGGGAACAGAGTGATGGTCCTAGATGGTGCATTAGAAGTCCTCACTATTCTGTGCAATAGTGTGATAATAATTATAATGAGGACACCATTGATGGATAGGTTTTATACATATGAATCCGATATTATTAAACTTAATTATTGCTATCTTTAATTATTTTTTAGTATCTTTTTATGTGTTTTGTGTTTATTTCTTGTAGGTTGGAGCTGGAGGGACAAATTGGTCATTTGGGAGAAGAAAAAGGTCAAAAATCATTAAAATTAGAGCTGAGTGGCATTTTTGTAAATACACGGTCCTGGTCAAGCGCCTAGGCGCTTGAAAATGGCCTGGGTTGAGCGCCTAGGCGCTCATGTGCGGCTGAAGAAGGATTTTTCTACTGCTAAATGGGTTTTTGAAGCCAAAAAGGAATCTAAAATAGGGTGGAGACCAATACAAATAGGAGAAGACTTTAGAAAAGACGTAAAACTCAATTTTTCAAGAGATTTGCAGAGAGAACAACGAAGAAAAACACGAAGGAGAATTGCAAGGGCTGAAGATCAAAGAGAGAGTATTGGAGCAAATTTAGAGTTTTTTCTTCTCATCTCTATTTTTATCTTTTGTAATTATCTGGGATGTTTAGATTATGAATCTGGATGATGTTTTTCTTTATTATTATTATGAACTAAATTTTCATTAAGATTGCAACGGAACTTGGTATGTAGTTTAAATTAAATCTTCCCATTGAATGAAAGTTGGTTTTTATTGAATTATTTATTATATCTTTTGCTTATTGATTAATTTTTTGGCCAACAATTACTGTGATAATCTATATAAAATTAGAAGATGGAGTATAGATTGAGATCTGGATATGATAACATCTGTTCATATAATCTGATTAGGGTTAATATGATTAGCATGTAGGATAGGAATATACCTATGTGTCTTTTGTATCCATTGAAAGAATTTGCGCGTTAAACCCTAATTAACTTGATTCACATAGGAATATAGTGAGTTGATTAACTGGGGTGTTCCTTGTAATTCTGTGTCTTAAGGATTGGAGTTAGGAGGATTTGTTCACGTGTTTTGGAAAAAGTGTGTGAATTTTATAAAGTATTCTTGGATAATGATTCATATTAATTAATTGATTTAAATGGGAAGTAAATTGGTTTAAATGAAATACTAAGGGAAGTTGTAATCTTAACCTGTTAAATCTGCAGTTATTCTTGTGAAATTCTTATTTTAATTATTAGTTTTGTTAAGTTTAATTTTCAAATCACAAACAAAATTTTGTAGTTTAAAATAGGATTAATTGAATTAGAATTAGTAATTGATAAATATTAGTCTATTTTCTCGTGGGAACGATATCCTTGCTTGCTGAATATTAGGATTGGACGCGTATATTTGCGTGTTAAAGTGCTATTAAAAAAATTAGGCAACAAGTTTTTGGCGCCGTTGCTGGGAAGATTAGTTTAATATTTTGTCATTATTAATTTCAATCAAATTAATCTTAATTTAAATATTTATTTTATTTTATTTTATTTCTCTCTCTAGTCTAATTCTTTTTCAGGTACCATGGACAACTATGACTATCATTGGCCATATTCGAGAATGACTCGGCCAAGGGAGGCAGAGAATTATGGACTCGATGAATTGTCAGCACAATTTGGGACACTTTTGAGGAATATTTACGCTTCATCAGCACAACTTATTCAAAGTGTAGCGGTAATATGTGAGTATTGCGGTGGAAACCATCCGAGTCATCAATGTGCCATCAGTTTCGAGTCGGTACAATATAGTGGCAACTTTGATGATTACCCTAATAATTATGAATATTCCAGTAATTATCATCATGACTAGGGGAATCCGCTAAAGTTTTCATGGAGCGATGACAATCTGGCCCAACCCTTTGCTCCAAACCAATCATACACTCCTAAATTACCAGTTCAAGCTCCTAATCATGAAGAAGAAAGGATTTTAAACTTGGAGGGACTTATTTCCAAGTTCATGGTTTTGATTGAGGAGCAGACGAATAGTCAGGAGATGTCGATTCAAAATCTTGAGAACCAGGTGGGACAACTTTTCAATGCCATTATCAATCGCCCTCAACGTGAAGTGTCAAGCAACATGGTTCCCGAGACTGATGGATTGCCCTTGCTAAATCTGGAACCGGATGTGCCAAAAGAAAAGGACGTGGAAAGGGAGGAGACAAGTGGGGAGCAGGAAAAGAAGGTCGCCAAAGATCTAGCCTTGAGTTCCGACATAGATGAACCGATTTTGATAGTGCCCCATATATCTTCTCCACTAAAGTTTAAGGATCTGACTAGATTTGCAATCTCGTGCCCAATTGGTAGCTATTTTTTCGATAAAGCTATATATGACATGGAAGCTAGCTTAAAATTGGTACCATGGTGTGAAGAGAATGGGAAGAGAGATGAAGAACCAGTTGTTCTGGAAAAGCTTCAACGCAAAAATTCGTTCACAGATACAACTCGAAAAATGCCTAGTTATTTGAAGGTTGTAAAAGAGAATCTACCTAAAAAGAACAAGCTAGGTGAATTTGAATCAATAACCCTTACTGATGGGAAACTCTTGGAAATTATGTTATTATTAATGGATGGAGGGTTTCTCAATTTTTGAAGGGGAATTGGATAGAGAAAGTTGAAGGAGTCGGGCTGAGGACGTTAAACTAAGCGCTCACTGGGAGGCAACCTAGACTTACATTTTATCTCCTTAAATTTTAGTTCATTAATTTTATTTTAGTATTTTATTTCATTTAGCTATATATTTTGTCTTAGTTTAGGGTTGTATGTTCAGTTGTAATCTCCTTGCAAATGATAATTGAGAATTGGGTTCATGGCTTGCAGGTTAGAAGGATAAAAGAGCACAAATTTTGGCTAAGGCTGGCCCAAGCGCCTAGGCGCCCAAAACAAGCCTATTCCAAGCGTCTAGGCGCTTAACTGCAGAATGTCCAGACACGCCCAAGCGCCTAGGCGCCCAATTCCAAGCTATTTTCAAGCGCCTAGGCGCTCACCATCACCATCAGATTCTGTTCCCAAGCGCCTGTTGATCGATTTCGCAATCAATGAATACGTGCAAGTATACACGGTCAACAAGTAATAAAGTGATAAGAAAAGTATCGTTCCCGCGAGGAATTATTTAATAAAAATTACCAAGTACTAACTCTTAACCAAATCAATTTTATTTAAACAACCATAAATTGTGATTTTTCTAATTAAGAAAACTAAATTAATCAATTAAATCTAGATTACTCTAAAATTAATTCAAATAAATAAAGATTAAGACTTCAATATCCCCAATTATAAACTATAAATCAATTATCCAACTATCCCAATTATTATGCCTACTGAATTGTTAATAGAAATTCTCAAATGCCAAAAGTCCTTTTCCAAGTGATCAATTGACTTCTATTTAATCCAGATTAATCTTGCTATATTCCTATGCAAAACAATTGAATTAAACTCTTTTCAATCCCAATTCCTTATGTGTTACATGCGGTAAACAGATATTTCCATTCTATTCACAAACCTAATTATTCACCATGCAAATAACTAAGTCACATGTTATCATGCCCAGTTCTAACCCTAGAATTCCTCTTCCGATTCCTTCTAGAGTAACAAGGTAATTACTGATCAGATTATTAATCAATAAACTCAAGACAAGATAAACAATTCACTTTGACACAAATAATTGGAATAAATCGAATAACTAATTCATAGACATAAAAGGTTCAATTGAAATCTTAATAAAAGAGTTAGTTCATAATTAATAAATTGAAACCAAGAATCCACAATTGAATAGACATTAAAAGATAAAAGTATGATAAGAGAAGAGAATAGAATCTGTTGTCAGCAAATCTGATGCTCCCCTCTTGCTCCTGCTCTTGATCTTCAATGATCTCCAATTTGCTTCAATCTCTAATGGCTAATTAAGAACTAGGGTTTAGATTCTAATCTAATAGAGTGTTTAATCTTGTCTAATCTATGTAATCCCCCCTTATTTTATGTCTTACATCATATATTTATAGGTTACAAGTCTAATTTTTAGGTTAGGAACAAACCCAATCCAATTTGGAGTCAAAAAGATGTCAAAATTCGCCCCAAAACGCGTCCAAGCCTTTCCACTGACTTCCCCAGCGCCCCGGCGCTGGGCACGGCGCTGGGATTCTGCCCCCCAGCGCCCCGGCGCTGGAAATGAAGTACAAATGGGCGCCCCGGCGCTAGAACATTTTCTGACATTTTCTGCTCCGACGTCCTTTGGGAAAATAGCCATAACTTCTTCATACGAACTCCGATTTTGATGATTCAAGATGTTCCGCAAAGAGGAGAAGTAGATCTACAACTTTCGTTCTTGAAGTTTTTCGAAATAAGGTCAGGAGCTATAGTAAAATTGGCTCTGAAGTGACTGCTGTGTAAATAGCAAGCCAAAAACGTACATCTAGCCACCCCGAACGTCGATCCATGTAACTTTTGTCCCAATTCCTACAAAACAATATAAAACATGCATGAATAGACACAAACACATAAAAACATCCTAAAAGACTTGAGAACAACAATAAATTAAGCCCGAATGTATCCAATTCATGTGTATAAAACTCACTCATCAAATACCCTCAAACTTAAACATTTGCTTGTCCTCAAGCAAAAACACAAAAATGTTATACAATGCAATGTAATGAAACTAATCTATATGCCTACGAATCCAACAGTAATGACAGAAACAAGTTTATTCAACCGGCCTTAGAGAAATCAAGTAAACATGATAATACATCATATTAAAACAAATCAGTAATTTCTCAATCACTCATCAAATCTTAGACTGTTATCACTGCTATAGTGCGTGTGTGCTCCAAAACAATGTTAACTAATATAAAATCAAATTTAACACATAATAGGTCTCTTTAAAGGCATCATACAGTGAAAACTCACAAAATTCATGAACAAACTAGATCCAACTAAAGTTAAACATCCACCAAGTTCAAGAGTCCAATCCGGGATACTTATGCTTTACTTTTCATTACGGGGGCTTTTTGCTCTTTTCCCGTTTTATTGTTTTTTTTTTTTACTTTTAACCTTCTTTTTTTTTTTTAACCATGACTGTGCAATGTCTCATTCCATTAGGCTAACAGTGTCACCCCTTAGCGAGCTTTCGACCAACGACTCCCAGACCATATAAGACCTTAGGGCGCTAGGTTTTAAGATACCCCTTCGGGCGTACTTACTCAAGTAACAAAGGCCCCGAAACAAAACTAGCCACGGTAATTTTTAATTTTTTTTTCTTTCTTTTTTTTTAGCGAAGCTTATATATCCCAAATTTTCCCCCCAAACTTAAGTTTTTATCAAAATTTAGCCATCTCCGCCTATTCATGTCTTTCATTCCTTCACATTAGTATTATCCTTAAGAAATTCATTATGTATCAATTTAAACTTAATCAGTCAACACAGCTGTTATTAACGTGCTAACCTTAATTATACCAGTTTCAAACAGGAAAAGATTCAATTCATAACAAGAAATCACATCAAAGCCTGAATATTCAATACTATACTTATCTACTTAACTCCAGTCTCATCATTGGCCAAAATAGACTTTTACTATCTAGCAGTTGGAATCATGCAAATATAAACTAACTGCAACTAACATAGTAAACTAACTACTATTTTTGCAATTTTTAAATTTTTTTTTTTAAAACAAAAAACTGAATGCAAAAACTAAATGTAAATAACCCGAAAATATAACGAACTACAATGTAAATAACTAACTATATGCAATACGACACTAAAATACCCCCAAACTTAAACTAGACATTGTCCTCAATGGCTACAATAGAAAAAATTAAAGCAGAGGACTTCCCTGAAAATATAGCAATCTTCCTCCTTGTCCGCTAAGTTTGGAGAATAGGCTAAGCACATGGAACAAATTGGGCACCACACTTGAATTTGACTTGAATAACCTGTAAAACCATGATATAAGCACTTTTATTAAATCCTAAATAAATGAAAATTCAAAACTACTAATATAAAACTTAATAAAAACTAAAAATAAAAATTAAACTTGGGTTGCCTCCCAATAAGCGCTTGTTTTATAGTCTCAGCCTGACTTCTTGAATTCTCTATCCAATTCCCCTACGAAATTTGAGGAACCCTCCATCCATCGGAAATAATATAACTTTTGGTAGGTTCCCATTTGTAATGACCATTGAATCTAAGTCACCTAGCATTTTCTTTTTAGATCGGATCCCCATTAAATATGACAAACAACTAGGTGCTTTCCCCATTGTGTCTGTGATCAGAGTGTGGAATGGAAGCTTGTCAAACACAATGGGCTCTTTCTCTATCTTCTCTTTTTCATCCCACCATGACTCCACAGTTATACTAGCTCTTATGTCATAAAGAGCTTTGCCGACGACATGACTGCCAATTGGGCATGGTTTTGCAAAACTGCCCGGATTCTTGAACTTTGGTGGAGAAGGTACATGGGACACTAATGAAATTGATTCATCTTCGTTGAATCTTACAGTTAAATCTTCATTGATCTCATTTTGTTTGTTCCCAATTGTTTTCTCTCTTTCAACATCTATATCATTTGGCACATCCGGTTGCAGATTTGGTTCGGACTCATCATCAGTTTCGTCATCCATGTCATAGAGCCAAGTGTATTGAGGATGGTTGTTCAACGCTTGTGCTATCTGCCCCAATTGATTTTCCAGATTCTTTATCGACGCACCTTGGCTTTTCATATTCAGTTCTATTTGATTCAATTTTTTATTTTGTTCCTCGTTCCTTTTTTCAGAAGCTTTAATAAATTTTTCCAAGGCTTCCTCCAAATTTGAATGGTCTTCCTGTTGTAGTGGAGGTGGACACGAGAAATCCGGTGGGTATGTTGGACTTGGAGCATAAAATTGATCTTGATTGTTACTCCATGAAAAATCCGGGTGATACCCCCAATCCTGATGATAATTGTTAGGATAGACATGACTGTAGCTCCCTACGAATTGAGCTAATTTGGCATTTATGGCACATTGATCTGTAGCATGACTCCCATCACATAACTCACAAACCACAGCTACTTGTTGCGTGGATGGTGGACTCCATGTCTCTATTTTCTTAGCTATTGCGGCCACCTGTGCTGCCAATGCAGAAAGTTTCTCGATTCTGTCAATCTCCGCTCCCCTTGGTTGAGTCATGTTCGTGTATGGCCATTGATACGCAAAGTCATCCATGGTACCTAAAAAGAGAGAAATATAGGAAGAGAATTAAAAATAAAAATGTTTAAATTAAGACTAAATTGATTGAAATTAATATTGGTAAATAATTATTAAATTAATTCCCCGGCAGTGGCGCCAAAAACTTGTTGATCGATTTCGCAATCAATGAATACGTGCAAGTATACACGGTCAACAAGTAATAAAGTGATAAGAAAAGTATCATTCCCACGAGGAATTATTTAATAAAAATTACCAAGTACTAACTCTTAACCAAATCAATTTTATTTAAACAACCATAAATTGTGATTTTTCTAATTAAGAAAACTAAATTAATCAATTAAATCTAGATTACTCTAAAATTAATTCAAATAAATAAAGATTAAGACTTTAATATCCCCAATTATAAACTATAAATCAATTATCCAACTATCCCAATTATTATGCCTACTGAATTGTTAATAGAAATTCTCAAATGCCAAAAGTCCTTTTCTAAGTGATCAATTGACTTCTATTTAATCCAGATTAATCTTGCTATATTCCTATGCAAAACAATTGAATTAAACTCTTTTCAATCCCAATTCCTTATGTGTTACATGCGGTAAACAGATATTTCCATTCTATTCACAAACCTAATTATTCACCATGCAAATAACTAAGTCACATGTTATCATGCCCAGTTCTAACCCTAGAATTCCTCTTCCGATTCCTTCTAGAGTAACAAGGTAATTACTGATCAGATTATTAATCAATAAACTCAAGACAAGATAAACAATTCACTTTGACACAAATAATTGGAATAAATCGAATAACTAATTCATAGACATAAAAGGTTCAATTGAAATCTTAATAAAAGAGTTAGTTCATAATTAATAAATTGAAACCAAGAATCCACAATTGAATAGACATTAAAAGATAAAAGTATGATAAGAGAAGAGAATAGAATCTGTTGTCAGCAAATCTGATGCTCCCCTCTTGCTCCTGCTCTTGATCTTCAATGATCTCCAATTTGCTTCAATCTCTAATGGCTAATTAAGAACTAGGGTTTAGATTCTAATCTAATAGAGTGTTTAATCTAGTCTAATCTATGTAATCCCCCCTTATTTTATGTCTTACATCATATATTTATAGGTTACAAGTCTAATTTTTAGGTTAGGAACAAACCCAATCCAATTTGGAGTCAAAAAGATGTCAAAATTCGCCCCAAAACGCGTCCAAGCCTTTCCACTGACTTCCCCAGCGCCCCGGCGCTGGGCACGGCGCTGGGATTCTGCCCCCCAGCGCCCCGGCGCTGGAAATGAAGTACAAATGGGCGCCCCGGCGCTAGAACATTTTCTGACATTTTCTGCTCCGACGTCCTTTGGGAAAATAGCCATAACTTCTTCATACGAACTCCGATTTTGATGATTCAAGATGTTCCGCAAAGAGGAGAAGTAGATCTACAACTTTCGTTCTTGAAGTTTTTCGAAATAAGGTCAGGAGCTATAGTAAAATTGGCTCTGAAGTGACTGCTGTGTAAATAGCAAGCCAAAAACGTACATCTAGCCACCCCGAACGTCGATCCATGTAACTTTTGTCCCAATTCCTACAAAACAATATAAAACATGCATGAATAGACACAAACACATAAAAACATCCTAAAAGACTTGAGAACAACAATAAATTAAGCCCGAATGTATCCAATTCATGTGTATAAAACTCACTCATCAAATACCCCCAAACTTAAACATTTGCTTGTCCTCAAGCAAAAACACAAAAATGTTATACAATGCAATGTAATGAAACTAATCTATATGCCTACGAATCCAACAGTAATGACAGAAACAAGTTTATTCAACCGGCCTTAGAGAAATCAAGTAAACATGATAATACATCATATTAAAACAAATCAGTAATTTCTCAATCACTCATCAAATCTTAGACTGTTATCACTGATATAGTGCGTGTGTGCTCCAAAACAATGTTAACTAATATAAAATCAAATTTAACACATAATAGGTCTCTTTAAAGGCATCATACAGTGAAAACTCACAAAATTCATGAACAAACTAGATCCAACTAAAGTTAAACATCCACCAAGTTCAAGAGTCCAATCCGGGATACTTATGCTTTACTTTTCATTACGGGGGCTTTTTGCTCTTTTCCCGTTTTATTGTTTTTTTTTTTTACTTTTAACCTTCTTTTTTTTTTTTAACCATGACTGTGCAATGTCTCATTCCATTAGGCTAACAGTGTCACCCCTTAGCGAGCTTTCGACCAACGACTCCCAGACCATATAAGACCTTAGGGCGCTAGGTTTTAAGATACCCCTTCGGGCGTACTTACTCAAGTAACAAAGGCCCCGAAACAAAACTAGCCACGGTAATTTTTAATTTTTTTTTCTTTCTTTTTTTTTAGCGAAGCTTATATATCCCAAATTTTCCCCCCAAACTTAAGTTTTTATCAAAATTTAGCCATCTCCGCCTATTCATGTCTTTCATTCCTTCACATTAGTATTATCCTTAAGAAATTCATTATGTATCAATTTAAACTTAATCAGTCAACACAGCTGTTATTAACGTGCTAACCTTAATTATACCAGTTTCAAACAGGAAAAGATTCAATTCATAACAAGAAATCACATCAAAGCCTGAATATTCAATACTATACTTATCTACTTAACTCCAGTCTCATCATTGGCCAAAATAGACTTTTACTATCTAGCAGTTGGAATCATGCAAATATAAACTAACTGCAACTAACATAGTAAACTAACTACTATTTTTGCAATTTTTAAATTTTTTTTTTTAAAACAAAAAACTGAATGCAAAAACTAAATGTAAATAACCCGAAAATATAACGAACTACAATGTAAATAACTAACTATATGCAATACGACACTAAAATACCCCCAAACTTAAACTAGACATTGTCCTCAATGGCTACAATAGAAAAAATTAAAGCAGAGGACTTCCCTGAAAATATAGCAATCTTCCTCCTTGTCCGCTAAGTTTGGAGAATAGGCTAAGCACATGGAACAAATTGGGCACCACACTTGAATTTGACTTGAATAACCTGTAAAACCATGATATAAGCACTTTTATTAAATCCTAAATAAATGAAAATTCAAAACTACTAATATAAAACTTAATAAAAACTAAAAATAAAAATTAAACTTGGGTTGCCTCCCAATAAGCGCTTGTTTTATAGTCTCAGCCTGACTTCTTGAATTCTCTATCCAATTCCCCTACGAAATTTGAGGAACCCTCCATCCATCGGAAATAATATAACTTTTGGTAGGTTCCCATTTGTAATGACCATTGAATCTAAGTCACCTAGCATTTTCTTTTTAGATCGGATCCCCATTAAATATGACAAACAACTAGGTGCTTTCCCCATTGTGTCTGTGAT
Organism: Panax notoginseng; assembly: GCA_016801055.1. Taxonomy (NCBI): domain Eukaryota; kingdom Viridiplantae; phylum Streptophyta; class Magnoliopsida; order Apiales; family Araliaceae; genus Panax; species Panax notoginseng. Next base: position 32,054,105 of record CM029020.1, on the reverse strand, counting down.
CAGAGTGTGGAATGGAAGCTTGTCAAACACAATGGGCTCTTTCTCTATCTTCTCTTTTTCATCCCACCATGACTCCACAGTTATACTAGCTCTTATGTCATAAAGAGCTTTGCCGACGACATGACTGCCAATTGGGCATGGTTTTGCAAAACTGCCCGGATTCTTGAACTTTGGTGGAGAAGGTACATGGGACACTAATGAAATTGATTCATCTTCGTTGAATCTTACAGTTAAATCTTCATTGATCTCATTTTGTTTGTTCCCAATTGTTTTCTCTCTTTCAACATCTATATCATTTGGCACATCCGGTTGCAGATTTGGTTCGGACTCATCATCAGTTTCGTCATCCATGTCATAGAGCCAAGTGTATTGAGGATGGTTGTTCAACGCTTGTGCTATCTGCCCCAATTGATTTTCCAGATTCTTTATCGACGCACCTTGGCTTTTCATATTCAGTTCTATTTGATTCAATTTTTTATTTTGTTCCTCGTTCCTTTTTTCAGAAGCTTTAATAAATTTTTCCAAGGCTTCCTCCAAATTTGAATGGTCTTCCTGTTGTAGTGGAGGTGGACACGAGAAATCCGGTGGGTATGTTGGACTTGGAGCATAAAATTGATCTTGATTGTTACTCCATGAAAAATCCGGGTGATACCCCCAATCCTGATGATAATTGTTAGGATAGACATGACTGTAGCTCCCTACGAATTGAGCTAATTTGGCATTTATGGCACATTGATCTGTAGCATGACTCCCATCACATAACTCACAAACCACAGCTACTTGTTGCGTGGATGGTGGACTCCATGTCTCTATTTTCTTAGCTATTGCGGCCACCTGTGCTGCCAATGCAGAAAGTTTCTCGATTCTGTCAATCTCCGCTCCCCTTGGTTGAGTCATGTTCGTGTATGGCCATTGATACGCAAAGTCATCCATGGTACCTAAAAAGAGAGAAATATAGGAAGAGAATTAAAAATAAAAATGTTTAAATTAAGACTAAATTGATTGAAATTAATATTGGTAAATAATTATTAAATTAATTCCCCGGCAGTGGCGCCAAAAACTTGTTGATCGATTTCGCAATCAATGAATACGTGCAAGTATACACGGTCAACAAGTAATAAAGTGATAAGAAAAGTATCATTCCCACGAGGAATTATTTAATAAAAATTACCAAGTACTAACTCTTAACCAAATCAATTTTATTTAAACAACCATAAATTGTGATTTTTCTAATTAAGAAAACTAAATTAATCAATTAAATCTAGATTACTCTAAAATTAATTCAAATAAATAAAGATTAAGACTTTAATATCCCCAATTATAAACTATAAATCAATTATCCAACTATCCCAATTATTATGCCTACTGAATTGTTAATAGAAATTCTCAAATGCCAAAAGTCCTTTTCTAAGTGATCAATTGACTTCTATTTAATCCAGATTAATCTTGCTATATTCCTATGCAAAACAATTGAATTAAACTCTTTTCAATCCCAATTCCTTATGTGTTACATGCGGTAAACAGATATTTCCATTCTATTCACAAACCTAATTATTCACCATGCAAATAACTAAGTCACATGTTATCATGCCCAGTTCTAACCCTAGAATTCCTCTTCCGATTCCTTCTAGAGTAACAAGGTAATTACTGATCAGATTATTAATCAATAAACTCAAGACAAGATAAACAATTCACTTTGACACAAATAATTGGAATAAATCGAATAACTAATTCATAGACATAAAAGGTTCAATTGAAATCTTAATAAAAGAGTTAGTTCATAATTAATAAATTGAAACCAAGAATCCACAATTGAATAGACATTAAAAGATAAAAGTATGATAAGAGAAGAGAATAGAATCTGTTGTCAGCAAATCTGATGCTCCCCTCTTGCTCCTGCTCTTGATCTTCAATGATCTCCAATTTGCTTCAATCTCTAATGGCTAATTAAGAACTAGGGTTTAGATTCTAATCTAATAGAGTGTTTAATCTAGTCTAATCTATGTAATCCCCCCTTATTTTATGTCTTACATCATATATTTATAGGTTACAAGTCTAATTTTTAGGTTAGGAACAAACCCAATCCAATTTGGAGTCAAAAAGATGTCAAAATTCGCCCCAAAACGCGTCCAAGCCTTTCCACTGACTTCCCCAGCGCCCCGGCGCTGGGCACGGCGCTGGGATTCTGCCCCCCAGCGCCCCGGCGCTGGAAATGAAGTACAAATGGGCGCCCCGGCGCTAGAACATTTTCTGACATTTTCTGCTCCGACGTCCTTTGGGAAAATAGCCATAACTTCTTCATACGAACTCCGATTTTGATGATTCAAGATGTTCCGCAAAGAGGAGAAGTAGATCTACAACTTTCGTTCTTGAAGTTTTTCGAAATAAGGTCAGGAGCTATAGTAAAATTGGCTCTGAAGTGACTGCTGTGTAAATAGCAAGCCAAAAACGTACATCTAGCCACCCCGAACGTCGATCCATGTAACTTTTGTCCCAATTCCTACAAAACAATATAAAACATGCATGAATAGACACAAACACATAAAAACATCCTAAAAGACTTGAGAACAACAATAAATTAAGCCCGAATGTATCCAATTCATGTGTATAAAACTCACTCATCAAATACCCCCAAACTTAAACATTTGCTTGTCCTCAAGCAAAAACACAAAAATGTTATACAATGCAATGTAATGAAACTAATCTATATGCCTACGAATCCAACAGTAATGACAGAAACAAGTTTATTCAACCGGCCTTAGAGAAATCAAGTAAACATGATAATACATCATATTAAAACAAATCAGTAATTTCTCAATCACTCATCAAATCTTAGACTGTTATCACTGATATAGTGCGTGTGTGCTCCAAAACAATGTTAACTAATATAAAATCAAATTTAACACATAATAGGTCTCTTTAAAGGCATCATACAGTGAAAACTCACAAAATTCATGAACAAACTAGATCCAACTAAAGTTAAACATCCACCAAGTTCAAGAGTCCAATCCGGGATACTTATGCTTTACTTTTCATTACGGGGGCTTTTTGCTCTTTTCCCGTTTTATTGTTTTTTTTTTTTACTTTTAACCTTCTTTTTTTTTTTAACCATGACTGTGCAATGTCTCATTCCATTAGGCTAACAGTGTCACCCCTTAGCGAGCTTTCGACCAACGACTCCCAGACCATATAAGACCTTAGGGCGCTAGGTTTTAAGATACCCCTTCGGGCGTACTTACTCAAGTAACAAAGGCCCCGAAACAAAACTAGCCACGGTAATTTTTAATTTTTTTTTCTTTCTTTTTTTTTTAGCGAAGCTTATATATCCCAAATTTTCCCCCCAAACTTAAGTTTTTATCAAAATTTAGCCATCTCCGCCTATTCATGTCTTTCATTCCTTCACATTAGTATTATCCTTAAGAAATTCATTATGTATCAATTTAAACTTAATCAGTCAACACAGCTGTTATTAACGTGCTAACCTTAATTATACCAGTTTCAAACAGGAAAAGATTCAATTCATAACAAGAAATCACATCAAAGCCTGAATATTCAATACTATACTAACTATCATCATTGGCCTTAACTCCAGTCTCATCATTGGCCAAAATAGACTTTTACTATCTAGCAGTTGGAATCATGCAAATATAAACTAACTGCAACTAACATAGTAAACTAACTACTATTTTTGCAATTTTTAAATTTTTTTTTTTAAAACAAAAAACTGAATGCAAAAACTAAATGTAAATAACCCGAAAATATAACGAACTACAATGTAAATAACTAACTATATGCAATACGACACTAAAATACCCCCAAACTTAAACTAGACATTGTCCTCAATGGCTACAATAGAAAAAATTAAAGCAGAGGACTTCCCTGAAAATATAGCAATCTTCCTCCTTGTCCGCTAAGTTTGGAGAATAGGCTAAGCACATGGAACAAATTGGGCACCACACTTGAATTTGACTTGAATAACCTGTAAAACCATGATATAAGCACTTTTATTAAATCCTAAATAAATGAAAATTCAAAACTACTAATATAAAACTTAATAAAAACTAAAAATAAAAATTAAACTTGGGTTGCCTCCCAATAAGCGCTTGTTTTATAGTCTCAGCCTGACTTCTTGAATTCTCTATCCAATTCCCCTACGAAATTTGAGGAACCCTCCATCCATCGGAAATAATATAACTTTTGGTAGGTTCCCATTTGTAATGACCATTGAATCTAAGTCACCTAGCATTTTCTTTTTAGATCGGATCCCCATTAAATATGACAAACAACTAGGTGCTTTCCCCATTGTGTCTGTGATCAGAGTGTGGAATGGAAGCTTGTCAAACACAATGGGCTCTTTCTCTATCTTCTCTTTTTCATCCCACCATGACTCCACAGTTATACTAGCTCTTATGTCATAAAGAGCTTTGCCGACGACATGACTGCCAATTGGGCATGGTTTTGCAAAACTGCCCGGATTCTTGAACTTTGGTGGAGAAGGTACATGGGACACTAATGAAATTGATTCATCTTCGTTGAATCTTACAGTTAAATCTTCATTGATCTCATTTTGTTTGTTCCCAATTGTTTTCTCTCTTTCAACATCTATATCATTTGGCACATCCGGTTGCAGATTTGGTTCGGACTCATCATCAGTTTCGTCATCCATGTCATAGAGCCAAGTGTATTGAGGATGGTTGTTCAACGCTTGTGCTATCTGCCCCAATTGATTTTCCAGATTCTTTATCGACGCACCTTGGCTTTTCATATTCAGTTCTATTTGATTCAATTTTTTATTTTGTTCCTCGTTCCTTTTTTCAGAAGCTTTAATAAATTTTTCCAAGGCTTCCTCCAAATTTGAATGGTCTTCCTGTTGTAGTGGAGGTGGACACGAGAAATCCGGTGGGTATGTTGGACTTGGAGCATAAAATTGATCTTGATTGTTACTCCATGAAAAATCCGGGTGATACCCCCAATCCTGATGATAATTGTTAGGATAGACATGACTGTAGCTCCCTACGAACTGAGCTAATTTGGCATTTATGGCACATTGATCTGTAGCATGACTCCCATCACATAACTCACAAACCACAGCTACTTGTTGCGTGGATGGTGGACTCCATGTCTCTATTTTCTTAGCTATTGCGGCCACCTGTGCTGCCAATGCAGAAAGTTTCTCGATTCTGTCAATCTCCGCTCCCCTTGGTTGAGTCATGTTCGTGTATGGCCATTGATACGCAAAGTCATCCATGGTACCTAAAAAGAGAGAAATATAGGAAGAGAATTAAAAATAAAAATGTTTAAATTAAGACTAAATTGATTGAAATTAATATTGGTAAATAATTATTAAATTAATTCCCCGGCAGCGGCGCCAAAAACTTGTTGATCGATTTCGCAATCAATGAATACGTGCAAGTATACACGGTCAACAAGTAATAAAGTGATAAGAAAAGTATCGTTCCCACGAGGAATTATTTAATAAAAATTACCAAGTACTAACTCTTAACCAAATCAATTTTATTTAAACAACCATAAATTGTGATTTTTCTAATTAAGAAAACTAAATTAATCAATTAAATCTAGATTACTCTAAAATTAATTCAAATAAATAAAGATTAAGACTTCAATATCCCCAATTATAAACTATAAATCAATTATCCAACTATCTCAATTATTATGCCTACTGAATTGTTAATAGAAATTCTCAAATGCCAAAAGTCCTTTTCCAAGTGATCAATTGACTTCTATTTAATCCAGATTAATCTTGCTATATTCCTATGCAAAACAATTGAATTAAACTCTTTTCAATCCCAATTCCTTATGTGTTACATGCGGTAAACAGATATTTCCATTCTATTCACAAACCTAATTATTCACCATGCAAATAACTAAGTCACATGTTATCATGCCCAGTTCTAACCCTAGAATTCCTCTTCCGATTCCTTCTAGAGTAACAAGGTAATTACTGATCAGATAATTAATCAATAAGCTCAAGACAATATAAACAATTCACTTTGACACAAATAATTGGAATAAATCGAATAACTAATTCATAGACATAAAAGGTTCAATTGAAATCTTAATAAAAGAGTTAGTTCATAATTAATAAATTGAAACCAAGAATCCACAATTGAATAGACATTAAAAGATAAAAGTATGATAAGAGAAGAGAATAGAATCTGTTGTCAGCAAATCTGATGCTCCCCTCTTGCTCCTGCTCTTGATCTTCAATGATCTCCAATTTGCTTCAATCTCTAATGGCTAATTAAGAACTAGGGTTTAGATTCTAATCTAATAGAGTGTTTAATCTAGTCTAATCTATGTAATCCCCCCTTATTTTATGTCTTACATCATATATTTATAGGTTACAAGTCTAATTTTTAGGTTAGGAACAAACCCAATCCAATTTGGAGTCAAAAAGATGTCAAAATTCGCCCCAAAACGCGTCCAAGCCTTTCCACTGACTTCCCCAGCGCCCCGGCGCTGGACACGGCGCTGGGATTCTTCCCCCCAGCGCCCCGGCGCTGGAAATGAACTACAAATGGGCGCCCCGGCGCTAGAACATTTTCTGACATTTTCTGCTCCGACGTCCTTTGGGAAAATAGCCATAACTTCTTCATACGAACTCCGATTTTGATGATTCAAGATGTTCCGCAAAGAGGAGAAGTAGATCTACAACTTTCGTTCTTGAAGTTTTTCGAAATAAGGTCAGGAGCTATAGTAAAATTGGCTTTGAAGTGACTGATGTGTAAATGGCAAGCCGAAAACGTGCATCTAGCCACCCCGAACGTCGATCCATGTAACTTTTGTCCCAATTCCTACAAAACAATATAAAACATGCATGAATAGACACAAACACATAAAAACATCCTAAAAGACTTGAGAATAACAATAAATTAAGCCCGAATGTATCCAATTCATGTGTATAAAACTCACTCATCAGCGCCTAGGCGCTCTAACCTTCACAATTTCAAGCGCCTAGGCGCTCTACCTGTGCACTTGAAAAAAAACAAAGCCCTAAGTAAGGCAATTCTAATTCAAACCCAATTCCTTTCACTCCTAATTCAAAAGCAACTCCTTCCAAGCCCTTGTACCAAAATAACACCAACTCTTGCACTCTCCCAATCAAAATCTAATTCATCTTCTCCAAACCACAATCAAGAAAAAAGCAAGCTAAAGTCAACTTCTTTATCTCCTATTTGGATTCATCTACAACAATTTAAAGAAAAGTTCAAGCTTCAAGATTTGCTCTAAACCAAGTTTGGGGGAGGTTCACACAGGGGTCTAAGCCTGCAAGTGATTGGCGCTCCATAACAGTTCCCACCACCTCCACCCTTGTCCGTGTACCCTCCCGACTGACTTAGCTCCTGAGGATGATGCTAATACAGAAGAAGTAGATGATGCTGATGAAGAGTAAAGCTTCAATCTTTCAGGAAAGTCCTCAGTGCCTAATTTCTTATATTTTTTTTATATACAATGAGGACATTGCATATGTTAAGTTTGGGGGTGCATTCTTCCAGTTCTAGTTGCATTCATTTAGTATTCATTTTATAGTTTTTCATGTAGTTTTCATTCGAATTTCTTTAAAAAAAAAAAGAAAAGAAAAATTCAATTATTTGCATGTTTCCAGCTGTTAGATAGTTTAAGTCTGTTTTGGCCAATGATGAGATTGAAATTGAGTAGACAAGTATAGTATTGACTGTTAAGACTTTGATGTGATTTCTTGTCATGATTTGAATCTTTACTTGTTTGAAACTGATATAATAAGGATAGCACAGTAAAAATAACTATGTTGAATGAATGAAAGACATGAATAGGCGGAGATGACTGAATTTAGACAAAAACTTAAGTTTGGGGGAATATTTGGGGTACATAAGCTAAAAAAAAAGATATTGAGTTGAATAAATTGAGTCCTGTGGTGGGTCGAGAAGAAGCGTGAAATACACTCCCCATAAACACAGGCGTGAGATGGAGCGTAAAACGCACTCACTATCTATCATTCAAAAAAAAAGAGAAAATGGGAAAAGAACAAAAAGCCTCCGTAATGATAAGTAAAGCATAAGTATCCCGGATTGGACTCTTGAATTTGGTGGATGTTTGACTTTAGTTGGATCTAGCTTGTTCGTGAATTTTGTGAGTTTATACTGTATGATGCCTTTAAAGAGATCAATTATGTGTTATATTTAGCATTATATTAGTTTGCATTGTTGTTGAGCACACACGCACTATATCAGTAATGACAGGGTAAGATTTGATGATTGACTAGGAAATTATTGATCTGTCTTGGTATGATATACTAGCATGTTTATTGTGATTTCTCTGAGGCTTGATGAATAGATTTTGTTCTGTTTGGCTGCTGGAATTTTAGGCATGTAGATAGCTGCATTTGCATTTGCATTGCATATTTAGTTATTGCATTGTGTTTTGTTGCTTGGGGACAAGCAATTGGTTAAGTTTGGGGGTATTTGATGAGTATGTTTTATACATATGAATCCGATATTATTAAACTTAATTATTGCTATCTTTAATTATTTTTTAGTATCTTTTTATGTGTTTTGTGTTTATTTCTTGTAGGTTGGAGCTGGAGGGACAAATTGGTCATTTGGGAGAAGAAAGGTCAAAAATCATTAAAATTAGAGCTGAGTGGCATTTTTGTAAATACACGGTCCTGGTCAAGCGCCTAGGCGCTCATGTGCGGCTGAAGAAGGATTTTTCTATAGCTAAATGGGTTTTTGAAGCCAAAAAGGAATCTAAAAGAGGGTGGAGACCAATACAAATAGGAGAAGACTTTAGAAAAGACGTAAAACTCAATTTTTCAAGAGATTTACAGAGAGAACAACGAAGAAAAACACGAAGGAGAATTGCAAGGGCTGAAGATCAAAGAGAGAGTATTGGAGCAAATTTAGAGTTTCTTCTTCTCTTCTCTATTTTTATCTTTTGTAATTATCTGGGATGTTTAGATTATGAATCTGGATGATGTTTTTCTTTATTATTATTATGAACTAAATTTTCATTAAGATTGCAACGGAACTTGGTATGTAGTTTAAATTAAATCTTCCCATTGAATGAAAGTTGGTTTTTATTGAATTATTTATTATATCTTTTGCTTATTGACTAATTTTTTGGCCAACAATTACTGTGATAATCTATATAAAATTGGAAGATGGAGTATAGATTGAGATCTGGATATGATAACATCTGTTCATATAATATGATTAGGGTTAACATGATTAGCATGTAGGATAGGAATATACCTATGTGTCTTTTGTATCCAATGAAAGAATTTGCGCGTTAAACCCTAATTAACTTGATTCACATAGGAATATAGTGAGTTGATTAACTGGGGTGTTCCTTGTAATTCTGTGTCTTAAGGATTGGAGTTAGGAGGATTTGTTCACGTGTTTTGGAAAAAGTGTGTGAATTTTATAAAGTATTCTTGGATAATGATTCATATTAATTAATTGATTTAAATGGGAAGTAAATTGGTTTAAATGAAATACTAAGGGAAGTTGTAATCTTAACCTGTTAAATCTGCAGTTATTCTTGTGAAATTCTTATTTTAATTATTAGTTTTGTTAAGTTTAAATTTCAAATCACAAACAAAATTTCGTAGTTTAAAATAGGATTAATTGCATTAGAATTAGTAATTGATAAATATTAGTCTATTTTCTCGTGGGAACGATATCCTTGCTTGCTGAATATTACGATTGGACGCGTATACTTGCGTGTTAAAGTGCTATTAAAAAAATTAGGCAACAAGTTTTTGGCGCCGTTGCCGGGGAAATTAGTTTAATATTTTGTCATTATTAATTTCAATCAAATTAATCTTAATTTAAATATTTATTTTATTTTATTTTATTTCTCTCTCTAGTCTAATTCTTTTTAAGGTTCCATGGACAACTATGACTATCATTGGCCATATTCGAGAATGACTCGGCCAAGGGAGGCAGAGAATTATGGACTCGATGAATTGTCAGCACAATTTGGGACACTTTCGAGGAATATTAACGCTTCATCAGCACAACTTATTCAAAGTGTAGCGGTAATATGTGAGTATTGCGGTGGAAACCATCCGAGTCATCAATGTGCCATCAGTTTCGAGTCGGTACAATATAGTGGCAACTTCGACGATTACCCTAATAATTATGAATATTCCAGTAATTATCATCATGACTGGGGGAATACGCTAAAGTTTTCATGGAGCGATGACAATCTGGCCCAACCCTTTGCTCCAAGCCAATCATACACTCCTAAATTACCAGTTCAAGCTCCTGATCATGAAGAAGAAAGGATTTTAAACTTGGAGGGACTTATTTCTAAGTTCATGGTTTTGATTGAGGAGCAGACGAATAGTCAGGAGATGTCGATTCAAAATCTTGAGAACCAGGTGGGATAACTTTTCAATGCCATTATCAATCGCCCTCAAGGTGAAGTGTCAAGCAACATGGTTCCCGAGACTGATGGATTGCCCTTGCTAAATCTGGAACCGGATGTGCCAAAAGAAAAGGACGTGGAAAGGGAGGAGACAAGTGGGGAGCAGGAAAAGAAGGTCGCCAAAGATCTAGCCTTGAGTTCCGACATAGATGAACCGATTTTGATAGTGCCCCATATATCTTCTCCACCAAAGTTTAAGGATCCGACTAGATTTGCAATCTCGTGCCCAATTGGTAGCTATTTTTTCGATAAAGCTATATATGACATGGAAGCTAGCTTAAAATTGGTACCATGGTGTGAAGAGAATGGGAAGAGAGATGAAGAACCAGTTGTTTTGGAAAAGCTTCAACGCAAAAATTCTTTCACAGACAACTCGAAAAATGCCTAGTTATTTGAAGGTTGTAAAAGAGAATCTACCTAAAAAGAACAAGCTAGGTGAATTTGAATCAATAACCCTACTGATGGGAAACTCTTGGAAGTTACGTTATTACTAATGGATGGAGGGTTTCTCAATTTTGAAGGGGAATTGGATAGAGAAAGTTGAAGGAGTCGGGCTGAGGACGTTAAACTAAGCGCTCACTGGGAGGCAACCTAGACTTACATTTTATCTCCTTAAATTTTAGTTCATTAATTTTATTTTAGTATTTTATTTCATTTAGCTATATATTTTGTCTTAGTTTAGGGTTGTATGTTCAGTTGTAATCTCCTTGCAAATGATAATTGAGAATTGGGTTCATGGCTTGCAGGTTAGAAGGATAAAAGAGCACAAATTTTGGCTAAGGCTGGCCCTAGCGCCTAGGCACCCAAAACAAGCCTATTCCAAGCGCCTAGGCGCTTAACTGCAGAATGCCCAGACACGCCCAAGCGCCTAGGCGCCCATTCCAAGCTATTTTCAAGCGCCTAGGCGCTCACCATCACCATCAGATTCTATTCCCAAGTGCCTAGGCGCTCTAACCTTCACAATTTCAAGCGCCTAGGCGCTCTACCTGTGCACTTGAAAAAAAACAAAGCCTTAAGTAAGGCAATTCTAATTCAAACCCAATTCCTTTCACTCCTAATTCAAAAGCAACTCCTTCTAAGCCCTTGCACCACAATAACACCAACTCTTGCACTCTCCCAATCAAAATCTAATTCATCTTCTCCAAACCACAATCAAGAAAAAAGCAAGCTAAAGTCAACTTCTTTATCTCCTACTTGGATTCCATCTGTAACAATTTAAAGCAAAGTTCAAGCTTCAAGATTTGCTCTAAACCAAGTTTGGGGGAGGTTCACACAGGGGTCTAAGCCTGCAAGTGATTGGCGCTCCATAACAGTTCCCACCACCTCCACCCTTGTCCGTGTACCTTCCCAACTGACTTAGCTTCTGAGGATGATGCTAATACAGAAGAAGTAGATGATGCTGATGAAGAGTAAAGCTTCAATCTTTCAGGGAAGTCCTCAGTGCCTAATTTCTTATGTTTTTTTTATATACAATGAGGACATTGCATATGTTAAGTTTGGGGGTGCATTCTTCCCGTTCCAGTTGCATTCATTTAGTATTCATTTTATAGTTTTTCAAGTAGTTTTCATTCGAATTTCTTTAAAAAAACAAAGAAAAAGAAAAGAAAAATTCAAGTATTTGCATGTTTCCAGCTGTTAGATAGTTTAAGTCTGTTTTGGCCAATGATGAGATTGGAATTGAGTAGACAAGTATAGTATTGACTGTTAAGACTTTGATGTGATTTCTTGTCATGATTTGAATAAGGATAGCACAGTAAAAATAACTATGTTGACTGATTGAGTCTAAATTGACACGTAATGGACTTCTTGAGGATAATACTAGTTTGAATGAATGAAAGACATGAATAGGCGGAGATGATTGAATTTAGACAAAAACTTAAGTTTGGGGGAATATTTGGGGTACATAAGCTAAAAAAAAGATATTGAGTTGAATAAATTGAGTCCTGTGGTGGGTCGAGAAGAAGTGTAAAATACACTGCCCATAAACACAGGCATGAGATGGAGCGTAAAACGCACCCACTATCTATCATTCAAAAAAAGAAGAAGAGAAAATGGGAAAAGAGCAAAAAGCACCCGTAATGATAAGTAAAGCATAAGTATCCCGGATTGGACTCTTAAATTTGGTGGATGTTTGACTTTAGTTGGATCTAGCTTGTTCGTGAATTTTGTGAGTTTATACTGTATGATGCCTTTAAAGAGATCTATTATGTGTTGTATTTAGCATTATATTAGTTTGCATTGTTGTTGAGCACACACGCACTATATCAGTAATGACAGGGTAAGATTTGATGATTGACTAGGAAATTATTGATCTATCTTGGTATGATGTACTAGCATGTTTATTGTGATTTCTCTGAGGCTTGATGAATAGATTTTGTTCTGTTTGGCTGCTGGAATTTTAGGCATGTAGATAGCTGCATTTGCATTTGCATTGCATATTTAGTTATTGCATTGTGTTTTGTTGCTTGGGGACAAGCAATTGGTTAAGTTTGGGGGTATTTGATGAGTATGTTTTATACCTATGAATTCGATATTATTAAACTTAATTATTGCTATCTTTAATTATTTTTTAGTATCTTTTTATGTGTTTTGTGTTTATTTCTTGTAGGTTGGAGCTGGAGGGACAAATTGGTCATTTGGGAGAAGAAAAAGGTCAAAAATCATTAAAATTAGAGCTGAGTGGCATTTTTGTAAATACACGGTCCTGGTCAAGCGCCTAGGCGCTTGGAAATGGCCTGCGTTGTGCGCCTAGGCGCTCATGTGCGGCTGAAGAAGGATTTTTCTACTGCAAAATGGGTTTTTGAAGCCAAAAAGGAATCTAAAAGAGGGTGGAGACCAATACAAATAGGAGAAGACTTTAGAAAAGACGTACAACTCAATTTTTCAAGAGATTTACAGAGAGAACAACGAAGAAAAACACGAAGGAGAATTGCAAGGGCTGAAGATCAAAGAGAGAGTATTGGAGCAAATTTAGAGTTTCTTATTATCTTCTCTAGTTTTATCTTTTGTAATTATCTGGGATGTTTAGATTATGAATCTGGATGATGTTTTTCTTTATTATTATTATGAACTAAATTTTTATTAAGATTGCAACGGAACTTTGTATGTAGTTTAAATTAAATCTTCCCATTGAATGAAAGTTGGTTTTTATTGAATTATTTATTATATCTTTTGCTTATTGATTAATTGTTTGGCCAATAATTACTGTGATAATCTATATAAAATTGGAAGATGGAGTATAGATTGAGATCTGGATATGATAACATCTGTTCATATAATCTGATTAGGGTTAATATGATTAGCATGTAGGATAGGAATATACCTATGTGTCTTTTGTATCCATTGAAAGAATTTGCGCATTAAACCCTAATTAACTTGATTCACATAGGAATATAGTGAGTTGATTAATTGGGGTGTTCCTTGTAATTCTGTGTCTTAAGGATTGGAGTTAGGAGGATTTGTTCACGTGTTTTGGAAAAAGTGTGTGAATTTTATAAAGTATTCTTGGATAATGATTCATATTAATTAATTGATTTAAATGGGAAGTAAATTGGTTTAAATGAAATACTAAGGGAAGTTGTAATCTTAACCTGTTAAATCTGCAGTTATTCTTGTGAAATTCTTATTTTAATTATTAGTTTTGTTAAGTTTAATTTTCAAATCACAAACAAAATTTTGTAGTTTAAAATAGGATTAATTGAATTAGAATTAGTAATTGATAAATATTAGTCTATTTTCTCGTGGGAACGATATCCTTGCTTGCTGAATATTAGGATTGGACGCGTATATTTGCGTGTTAAAGTGCTATTAAAAAAATTAGGCAACAAGTTTTTGGCGCCGTTGCTGGGAAGATTAGTTTAATATTTTGTCATTATTAATTTCAATCAAATTAATCTTAATTTAAATATTTATTTTATTTTATTTTATTTCTCTCTCTAGTCTAATTCTTTTTCAGGTACCATGGACAACTATGACTATCATTGGCCATATTCGAGAATGACTCGGCCAAGGGAGGCAGAGAATTATGGACTCGATGAATTGTCAGCACAATTTGGGACACTTTTGAGGAATATTTACGCTTCATCAGCACAACTTATTCAAAGTGTAGCGGTAATATGTGAGTATTGCGGTGGAAACCATCCGAGTCATCAATGTGCCATCAGTTTCGAGTCGGTACAATATAGTGGCAACTTTGATGATTACCCTAATAATTATGAATATTCCAGTAATTATCATCATGACTAGGGGAATCCGCTAAAGTTTTCATGGAGCGATGACAATCTGGCCCAACCCTTTGCTCCAAACCAATCATACACTCCTAAATTACCAGTTCAAGCTCCTAATCATGAAGAAGAAAGGATTTTAAACTTGGAGGGACTTATTTCCAAGTTCATGGTTTTGATTGAGGAGCAGACGAATAGTCAGGAGATGTCGATTCAAAATCTTGAGAACCAGGTGGGACAACTTTTCAATGCCATTATCAATCGCCCTCAAGGTGAAGTGTCAAGCAACATGGTTCCCGAGACTGATGGATTGCCCTTGCTAAATCTGGAACCGGATGTGCCAAAAGAAAAGGACGTGGAAAGGGAGGAGACAAGTAGGGAGCAGGAAAATAAGGTCGCCAAAGATCTAGCCTTGAGTTCCGACATAGATGAACCAATTTTGATAGTGCCCCATATATCTTCTCCACCAAAGTTTAAGGATCCGACTAGATTTGCAATCTCGTGCCCAATTGGTAGCTATTTTTTCGATAAAGCTATATATGACATGGAAGCTAGCTTAAAATTGGTACCATGGTGTGAAGAGAATGGGAAGAGAGATGAAGAACCAGTTGTTCTGGAAAAGCTTCAACGCAAAAATTCGTTCACAGATATAACTCGAAAAATGCCTAGTTATTTGAAGGTTGTAAAAGAGAATCTACCTAAAAATAACAAGCTAGGTGAATTTGAATCAATAACCCTTACTGATGGGAAACTCTTGGAAGTTACGTTATTACTAATGGATTGAGGGTTTCTCAATTTTTGAAGGGGAATTGGATAGAGAAAGTTGAAGGAGTCGGACTGAGGACGTTAAACTAAGCGCTCACTGGGAGGCAACCTAGACTTACATTTTATCTCCTTAAATTTTAGTTCATTAATTTTATTTTAGTATTTTATTTCATTTAGCAATATATTTTGTCTTAGTTTAGGGTTGTATAATGTATTTAAATTTATGTACCATGTATTTGGCGACTCAAGATGGGTTATGTATACCTATTTTGGGGGCGTCATAGTTGGTATCAAAGCTTAGGGATATAATCCCTGGCTGAGATGTGAGACTAGAACTAGGAGGGGAGAGACGGGGAATTCCTTCACTAGTATGACCTACCTAAGTTTATTTGGTATTTAATTCGTCGGTCATAGTATATGGATAATATGTTGCATGTCAATTAACCCTTGTTTTGTTGCAGTGTTTGAAAATGGTATCTGAAAATGTTGAGATCAACAATGAAGCACTTGAGACCGTTGAGTCACCAACGATCAATACCAAGGGTAATGTGCAACAAGAAGATAATAATCCTTAGGTAAATAACAACACCGATCAAATGATGAACGATGGGATGTTCAGAGGCTTTATGCAATTCATGCAACATCAGGTAAGAGAGACTCCTGTTCAAAATATATGTGGAAATAATGGCAACCCACGGTTGGTCACCGCTTAGCAGTTCAAGTAGCTGGGACCACTGGAGTTTTTTGGAGAGCCAAAACCACTTAAGGCGGAGACGTGGATAAAGCAGATCACCAAGATATTTGATGTCTTGGGATGCTCCAAGGAGCAAAAGGTTCCCTTTGCCACCTTTATGTTGCGTGAAGACGCAGATTATTGGTGGGAATCTGTAAAGCGTACCCAGCCTGACGCACTCAAGATGTCTTGGGAGAAGTTCCAATAGTTGTTCAATGACAAGTACTTTCTTGAAAGTATTCGTCACATAAAGGAGGTGAAGTTTATCAAGTTGGAGGAAAATAATATGACCGTGTCGCAATACGAGGCTAAATTTGCGAAGTTATCCCGGCTTGCATCCCATTTGGTCGATAATGAGGAGCGAATGACGTGAATGTTACTAAGAGATTTAAAACCTGATATACGTCAATACTTCATTTCTCACAAACTTTGTTTATATTCAGATGATGTGAATAGGGCTCAGTTATTGGAGCGCGATAATGAGTCAGCACAACCTGAAGGTAACGACTAACAACACGGTAATAATCGTACCAGTGGCAACGGCCATCGGAATAATGATAACCATTGGGGGGAAATTATCATGCCAAGAATGGTAACCACTTCTGTGGTAATCATGACCAAGATAATAGGAGTGGAAATTTTAAGAAGAGAAGGTTTAACAACGATGGAAAGACAGCAGCACCAACACCTATTTTTAAGGAAGGAGAACGACCACCAATTTTATGCTTGAAATGCGGAGGGGAGGGACATATCAGTCCAAACTGCGTGATGCAGTCCAAAGCATGTTACAATTGTGGAAAAAAAGGTCACCTAGCCCGATTTTGTCGTGCACCAAAGTCAAGTCCAGCTGGGACGGTGGCACCAAAGGCGGATACGGACAAAACAAAGTCGATGGTTTCAGGAAGAGAGTTTTTCGTGACTTCTCAAAAAGCGAGTAACCCAAACAAAGTTAGCACGGGTTAGTTAATTATAAATTATTACGAAGTCTATACCTTATTAGATACCGGTTCTACCCATTCTTTTATCTCTCTTGCTTGCGCTCAACGTTTAAATTTGACTCCGAAGAAATTAGACTTTGACTTATTGGTTGAAACTCCGTTAGGAGAAACCTTCTTTACTTTCACTGTTTATAAATCTTGTTTGATTCAAATCGACACTTTCACGTTACCTGTTGATCTTATCTCTTTGAAAATACTTGTCTTTGATGTGATTTTAGGAATCGATTGGTTAACTACTCATCATGCTTTTCATAAGGTTGTTAACTTTCATATTCTTAACCAACCTATTGTGCGAATTCAAGCAACCAAACCACTAAAGTCAATCACTGTTATATTAAGCCATAAGTAAAGAGCCCTGAGCCTTTCGCTGTTGACTTCCAAGTCTTGGAATACACCAAAGCTAGAATATCCGTAGGGGACGTCGTGAATAATGGTGGCAAGTTGATAGATATCAATGTGACGTGTTATCCAAGTTTTGGATGAGGGTCACAGTTTTGAATGATATTTCTATTGTTAATAAATTTCCTGACGTATTCTTGAAGACTTCTTAACCTACCCCTAGAGCGTGAAATCGAATTTTGTATTGACCCCAGTACAAAACCCATTTCTTAAACCCTCAAATACTTTCTTCACCCAAAACGAACGTATAATGCGCCAAATACGTTGGCTCGAGCTGTTGAAGATTATGATCGTACCATTCAATATCATTGTGGAAGAGCGAAAGTAGTAGCTGACGCGTTGAATAGAAGATCGTATGCGTTTACGAGTGCGATATTGTTAACACAAAAACTCATTTCGTATAACTTACAGATGATGAAGATAGAGTTAAAGACTCTAGGAACCTATATGAAGATAGCGAATATACGAGTAGAATCGACTTTAATCGATAAAGTTAAAGCCGCTCAAACTACATACTCAGAGTTGATGAATGTGAAGAAGAAGGTTCAAGAGGGCATTATTCTAGAAGCAAGAATCGACGAAGAAAGGAAATCTCAACTCTCGATTTAATTGGCCCATTTGAAATTCTCGATGGAGTAGGAACTGTGGCCTATAGACTCGCTTTACCGCAAAGTGTGTCACGTGTTCATAACATTTTTTTTACGTATCGATGTTACGTAAATATGTGGACCACCCGAACCACATTATTGAATTGGAATTAGACGAGATAACAGAAGATTTAACGTATGAGGAGATACGAGTTAAAATCTTGGATAAAAAGGATTATATTCGATACTCAAAGGTTATACCTCAAGAGTTAGAATTTGAAGTGAAGTCAATGTATCATCACCTATTCGGCATACCAGGTATGTACGTTAATTTCGAGGGTGAAATTTTATAAGGAGGGGAGATTGTGAGACCCCAAATTTTATGAATAAAGATTTAAATTTCTCGAAATATTTTTTTAATATTATGGTGTGGATTTGATATAATGTTATAGTTGTGGGTAATATTTATAAATTTTACAAAGTAAGGAAGTGGTTATATATTATTCAATTGGTCGGGGAATATTCGTGTTAACAGGGAATATTCGTACGACGGCACAATCATTGGTGGACCCCACAACGGAAGTATTGTCGTAGTTAGAAAACGACAGAATTATCTTTTTTTAAAAATAACGGCGGAGGTGTTACCGTTAAAACTGTTGAACTACCCGGTAGTAAAAGTACAGTAATACGCGTGGTTGCATAGTAGCATACGGTATTGATTATTGATGCTTACGTGAGAAGTCACTCAGTTATACTCAATTATTGTTACAGTAATTGCTGCATTATATCTCTCACATTATTGATTCAATTATTGTCACAGTATCATCTGTATAATATGTTATATTATTAAATCAATAATTGAGACGACAAAATTATTCATATTATTATTTGCAATATTGACAATGTCTAGAAGTTCTGTCAAGGAGAGGTTTGGTCACCTAATTACGCGCCAATAAGGAGAAATCCTTATCGGAAAGACCCCTCTTTCCTAGGAACGACCTGGTTGTTAAATATTATGAATTATAATATTAATGATGAATAAGTTCGTGTTGATTAAAGATGAAGTTGATAGTTCCATTGTGTGGGAATTATTAGTGTTAGTAGAAATTAATATTTATTTCGATAATAATTGATGTCTGGAGGTTATATTGACCAATCGGGTATTCGGGACATTTTTCGTGTCGGAGTACTATTCACAAGTTACTATTCACCCAGTTACTATTCACTCCAGTATTGTTCACTCGGGTGTTTGGGACACTTTTCGTGTCGGGGTACTATTCACGGGGTACTATTCCTGAAGTACTATTCACAGGGTACTATTCACCCAAGAAATATATTTCTTTTTGGTCTAAATCATTTTTGAGTACAATATTATTCCATGAGAAGATGTGATAATTTTTCAGACAGTTGGTTGAAATTATAATAGTAAATCATTATGGATCGTTGGTTTAAAGTTTTAATAATAACTTGTCCCTTCAGTTTTCCAAGAGTTACTTGTCCCTTCGGTTTTCCAAGAGTTACTTGTCCCTTCGATTTTCCAAGAGTTACTTGTCTCTTCGGTGTTCCAAGAGTTAATTGCCCCTTCGCAAATAGTGGTTATCTCTTCAATATTACCAAGAGTCATTTTGACCCTTCGTTAAGACCAAGAGCTACTTTCAGTTCTTCTATAAATAGAAGCTCATTCCTTCATTATTTCTTACGAATTCACTAAAACTCTAGAGAGAGAAACTATAGAGAGAAAAAAGAAAAGTATTCTGCTACTTCACTACTCCAGTATTTAGTTTTTCTAAGATAAGGGATATTATTTATTGTACTCGTAAGGGGTATTATTTCTTTCGTATTCATGAAGAGAGCTATTGTTATTCCATTCTTTATTATTATGTTGGAATAACCTGTTTATGCGAAGTACCGTATACATGGTGCAATTCTTTTGTTATTCCATTCTTTATTATTATGTTGGAATAACTTGTTTATGCGAAGTACCGCATATATGGTGAAATTCTTCTGTTATTCCATTCTTTATTATTCTGTTGGAATAACCTGTCTGTGCGGTCTATCGCATGCTTGGTGAATTCTGTTGATATTCCATTCTTTATTATTCTGTTGGAATATTCTGTCAGTGCGGATTACACATGACCTGGTTCCATTCTTTATTATTCTGTTAGAATATCCTGTCTGTGCGGATTACGCATGACCTGGTTCCATTCTTTATTATTCTATTGGAATAACCTGTTTGTGCGGTCTATTGCATGCATGGTGAATTCTTCTATTATTCCATTCTTTATTATTCTGTTGGAATAACCTGTCTATGTGGATTACCACATGCATGGTGAATGATCCTTCGTATTCATTCCTTATTAAATTGTGGAAATGATCTGTCTACGTGGATTACCGCATGGCAGGCGAAAATCCATTTGCAGTTTCATATATTCTATTATACTCAGTTGGTTAAAACTTTGGCTTCTATACTCAATAAAATTTGTGGAATATCCTTGATATTTGCGCTTCATCCAGTATCTTTTCATGGAAATATTCTTCTGAACATTCTTGAATTTTACTCTACAAAGCAGTATCATGTTGACAATTTAGATGTTATTGGTTGTTGGATAAATTAATTTATAAATCTTTAAAATTTATTATTGAACTTGTTTTATTGAATTATTATGTCATTGTCATCATCCTCATGCTTATATTGTGATGAAAGTCATCTTTGGGCGTAGATGGGCTTAGTATGATTATGACCAGGGATTATTCGGTATAATCATGACCGTAATGTGACGAATGATGTGGTAAAAGTCCTCATTGGCCTGTAGTTCATTGGTGGACAGTTGTTGGTATGATTATGACCAGGGATTATTCGGTATAGTCATGACCATTGATGATTACATAAATATCCTTGGCCGTGGAGTAGGGATGATTCGATTTTATTACTTGACTCTTCTAATGGATTGCTTATTCCGCTGCAGTTGTTGATCTAAAACTTGTTGTCTATTGTATTCTATCAGTTGTTATACTATTGAAGGCTAATGATAACTTATTCTGCATTATCTTAGTCATAATATTTCTTACTGGGCTAGTTGAGCTCACTCTTTTGCTTTCATTGTTCTCTTCAGGAAATGAGAACGTAGCTGGGACTAGTCGGGGAACAGAGTGATGGTCCTAGATGGTGCATTTGTAGTTGTCACTATTCTGTGAAATAGTGTGATAATTATTGTAATGAGGACACCATTGAGTGTGGATATTGTCTAGATGACAATATTCTTGTTTAAACTCTCAGCTATGTTTTGTCGTATTTTACACGACTGCTGTATAATTAAGTTGTATTTGAATTTATGTACTAGGTATCTGGCGACTCAAGATGGGTGATGTATACCTGTTTTGGGGGCGTCACAACAACGATGAGTATATATTTAAGTGACTCTACTTAATTTACGATCTATAATCATTTTCTTTAGGTTTGTTTAAGTGCTGTTAGGACTTCTCATTGTTCTTGATTTGATTATGTTAAACATCATTTTCCTTCTCATTACGTTTCTCTTTAATTGACACTTATCATTTGGTTAAGTCGTTATAGTTGTCATTACATCGAATTAGAGGTATCACATTTAAATATTCATTCTTAGGTTCCCTTAGGTTAATGGGTCGGGCAGCGCTGCGGCGCCCTGTTTAGCCTTAAGACCAGCGTTGCAGCGCTAGGTCCTGATTTTCGTTGACTACCACATCAGCGCTGCAACGCTCGAACTTAGTTCATATCTAAACTATATCAAATTTAGTTGATTGTACCATAAGATTCCAACCCTAAATTGAAGATGACGTAATAATATAAATTATAAACCTACAAACCAACTATTTCACTAAAATAGATATATTAGGGCTATATATGAGAATGAATACGACAACAATAATCATATAAATATGACGAGAGAAATAGGAACATAAGCTAAACTATATCAGAACGAGTCGATCGACCATAGTATTTGAACCCTAATGGTAACACATAAATAAAAATTACAAATCAATAAGTTAATTAACCAACATTTTCATATAAACGAGAAATTGTTAACACTTAAGAGGGTAGAGGAACATAATTTAAATTATATTCTCATTAAATTTGTCTCTTATCAAGAAATCACAATATTCTAAATTACCATTATATTGTATCTTAATAACACAAATTTAGTCGCCAGAGGTCTAAAAAATACAATTAATAGGATCGCGCACAATTGCTTTGGCCATATCAGACTATTTTTTTAAATTTAAAAAACAAAATACTAAAATTTTATATATCAAATCTCTAGCCACAACTTTAATTTATCTATAAACAAGTTGGAATATTTATATTTTCACTCATTTCCTACATAGAATTAAGGAGACACTAATTCATGCATTCTTGGAAATCTTCAAATATTACTCATATTTTTTATTTAGTTCCTTTGTTTATTTAATGTTCTTTCTATTTTTTTGTGTATAAATTTCTTAGAAACGATTTTCTATGATAGATCCTAGTGTAGTAAAACTAAAAGACAAAAGAAAATTCTCCAATAAAACTACAAAGAATAATATATAATCACACAATTATAGAGTAAAGTGCACACACACACACACACACACACACACACACACACACACACACACACACACACACACACATATATATATATATATATATATATATATATATGCAAGTTAGATAAGTAAAATTAAGCCTAATTTAATTTTTTTCCACATATACACGCAATTTAATTAATTAATTTTGTCAAATATACACAAAATTGACATACAAATCAAATGAACATTCCTATGAGCAAAAACTGTGTGCAAAGCATAATTCGAGCACATAGAAGTACCCAATTTAACATATAATTAAGGATAAAAGTTAGTAAAAGAACTTCATTCGAGCACATGGAATTATTACATGTGCAGGCAGCGGTGGCGCCGGCGACGGCTGTGGTGGTGGTGACGGCGGTGGCGATTTTCCCCTTTTCTCCCTCTTTTTTTTCTTCTGTTATGTCGAGAGTGACGAACTGATACTGGTTAATTGAAATAGATCAGTGACCGCCATCAGTGACCGCCTACGGTCGCTGATTTTTAATGATGTGGACTTATTAGCTACCGCCAACCGGTCACTGATTGTGACTGGTCGTAGACCACCTACGCGCCAACGTTCCACGCCAATTTTTGGTCGGTAAATTTATACCTGCAACTGCTCAGCAACCGCATGCGGTCGCTGATATAAACTAGCGACTGAATTCAAGTACGGTCGCTGATATCGGTCGTAATTACTAATATTAGCGACCGGACATGCGGTCACTGATAGTGTTGGTCGTTGTTAGCCCATTTTCTTATAGTGTGTTCTCTACCGGGTTCCATGGAGAATCTTGTTACAACCCTCCTATGGGGAAAAGAGACTCTAAAATTGGAAGAAGTCATTTCTGCTCTACTGTTGTTTAACAAGTGAAAGCAACAATCCGAGGGTATTTCGGGTGAAGGGTTGGTAGTAAAAGGGAGAGTGCAACGTGGCAGAAAATCGAAAAAAGGAAAATCAGGATCACATGGGAAATCGAAGTGAAGGGGCACGAGACATGACACTTCAAGAAAGATTATGCATACAAGAATAAGGGTGAAGGAACAGGGAAGAAAATAGAATCAAAAAAATCTACAAATGTTGTAGAAGAATCATCAGATGATGGGGATATGTTGTCAGTTTCAACAAACACGGACATAACAGACTCATGGATTTTGGATTTAGCGTGCTCTTTTCACATGACGCCTAATAGGGAGTGGTTTGACACCTACAAGTCTTTAAATTGTGGTATAGTTCTAATGGGTAATGATGCTTCATGCAATGTCATTGGAATAGGCACAGTGAATATAAAGATGTTTGATGGTGTTGTGAGAACTTTGGCTGAGGTGAGACATATTCTAGATTTAAGGAAGAATCTAATTTCATTGAGAACTCCGGACTTTAATGGTTGTGAGTACAAAATAAGTGGTGGAGCCATGAGAGTGACGAAGGGTGCGCTAGTGATAATGAAAGGTTCTCAGGTTAATGGGAATATCTATCGGTTGATAGGGAGTACAGTTGTAGGTAGAGCTGCTGCCACTACAACTGAGGATATTGATGATACTTCACTATGGCATATTCGGTTGGGGAATATGGGGGAATGTGGGATGCTGGAATTACATAGAAAAAATCTGTTGAAAGGGATGAAATCGTGGAAGCTAGATTTCTGCAAGTTCTATGTCTTGGGAAAATAATGTAAGGTGCAGTTTAAACGTACGGTGAACAAAATGAAGGGAATACTTGACTATGTGCATTTTGATGTTTGGGGGCCAGTGAAAGTAGCTTCAAAAGCAGGATCGCTGTATTTCTTGACTTGTATCGATGATTTTTCGAGAAAGGTTTGGGTTTATTTCATGCGACACAAGTCTGAGGTTTTTGAAAAATTCAGGGTGTGGAAAGCTGAAGTGGAAAATCAAACATGGAGACGAATTAAGTGCCTTAAATCAGATAATGGGATAGAGTACAAGTATGAACCATTTGAGAAGTTTTGTGAAGAGCATGGGATTCAATGTCACTGGACTATTAGAAAGACACCACATCCGTATGGAGTGACAGAGAGAAAGAACAGAACTATAGCAGAGCGAGCACGGTGCATCGGGTTAAATGCAATGCTTTCAAAGGATTTTTGGGCAGAAGCAGTGAGTATGGCAGTTTACATTATAAATAGGTCGCCAAGTTCTGCTCTTGATAATAAGGTGGCACAGGAGGTGTGGACATGAAAAGAGGTAGATTACTCAGGTATAAAGATCTTTGGGTGTCCAGCCTATGTTCACGTTCCGGGTTATGAGAGATCAAAGCTTGATGCAAAGTCCAAATAGTGTATTTTTCTTGGGTATAAAAAAGGTGTGAAGGGGTACAAGCTTTAGGATCTGAAATCAAAAAAAAATAGTGATCAGTATGGATGTGGTTTTTGATGAAGCTTCCATGGTTAAGACACATCCGGAAGGTCAGAAAACTGAGGCTAGTGAAGACACCAACAATCAGTAACAGGGAATAAAAATTGAGCTAGAAAGCTATGACACTGACAATCC
Organism: Panax notoginseng; assembly: GCA_016801055.1. Taxonomy (NCBI): domain Eukaryota; kingdom Viridiplantae; phylum Streptophyta; class Magnoliopsida; order Apiales; family Araliaceae; genus Panax; species Panax notoginseng. Next base: position 32,028,874 of record CM029020.1, on the reverse strand, counting down.
ACCGCCAGTGGAATAGGATAATCAGCAGCAGGAGGAGGAAATCATAGCTGCAAGGAGACCCAGGTGCACTATCAAACCACTGGAGAGGTATAGGTTTGATGATATGGTTTCATATGCCCTATCTATTACTAGTGGGGATCCGTCTACTTTTTAGGAAGCTATTACTAGTCTTGAAAGGGACAGATGGATAGAGGCCATTGTGGAGGAGATGGAGTCATTGAAAAAGAACAAGACTTGGGAATTGTCAGAATTACCTGAGGGAAAGAAACTAGTGGGGTGCAAGTGGGTGTACAAGAAGAAAGAAGTTGTATCAAAAAAGGAAAGGGAAAGGTTTAAGGCTCGATTAGTAGTAAAGGGACACTCACAGAGGAAGGGGATTAACTATGATGAAGTGTTTTCTCCGATGGTGAGACATACCTCAATCAGGATTATTATGGCATTAGTGGATAGCTATAATCTAGAGTTAGAGTAGCTTGATATGAAGACATCTTTCCTTCATAGTGATTTGGAGGAAGTTATATTTATGGAGCAGCCTGAGGGGTTCAAGCAGCTAGAGACTGGGCACATGGTTTGCAGGTTGAAGAAATCACTACATGGGCTGAAACAGTCTCCAAGACAATGATGTAAGAAGTTTGATTCCTTTATGATCCGGAACGGGTTCACTCGGTGTGAGTATGATTGTTGTGTTTATGTGAAGATTCTTCAGGATGGTTCCCATATTTTTCTGTTACTGTATGTGGATGATATGCTTATTGCTGCAAAGAGTATGGTTAAAGTCAACATGTTGAAGACCTTGTTGGGAAAGGAGTTTGACATGAAGGATTTGGGTGCTGCTAGGAAAATATTTGGGATGGAGATTCGCAGGGATAGGACATCTTGTAAGTTATGGTTGTCACAAAAAAATTATGTGGAGAAAGTGTTAGAGAGGTTTAGTATGGCTAATGCAAAACAAGTCAGCACTTCATTGGCGAGTCATTTCAGGTTGTCTACAACACAATGTCCGAAGTCGACTGTAGAGATTTAGGATATGTCGAATGTGCTTTATACGAGCACAATTGATTGTTTGATGTATGTGATAGTATGTACAAGACCCTATCTGGCACATGCAGTCAGCATAGTGAGCAAATACATAGCAAATCCAGGTAGAGAGCATTGGAAAGCGGTTAAGTGGGTGTTCAGATACTTGAGAGGTACTGCAAATCATGGGATTATGTTTGTGAAGCAACAGGATTAGATATTAGTTTTGGGTTATGTAGATGCGGATTATGCTGGAAGGTTGGATGATTTGAGATCTACAATAGGGTATGTGTTTACACTAGCATGTGGACCAATTTGTTGGAGATCCATGGTACAATATTTAGTAGCTCTATCTACTACTGAATCTGAGTATATGGCATTGGTTGAGGCTGGGAAGGAAGCATTGTGGTTGAAGGGTTTTGTGAATGAGTTGGGCATAAATCAAGGTGGAGTACAACTGTATTGTGATAGTTAGAGTGCCATTTACTTGGCAAAGCATCAAGTGTATCACGTAAGAACCAATCATATTAGCGTAAGGTTTCACAAAGTAAGAGAGTTGATAGCTATGGGTGATGTGATATTAGAAAAGGTGCACACTTCTGAAAATGCAGCTGACATGTTAACAAAGACTGTAATCGCAGAAAAGTTCAAGCATTGCTTGGACTTGATTAATGTCTCCAAATGTTAATATGGAGGATTTCCCCAAGATCAGTTAGGACAAGTGACTTATCTTCTGAATGGGAGAGGTTATTCGTCAAGGTGGAGATTTGTTGAAACTTGTGACTCATAACTTAGAAGCTACTGGAAAAGGCTAATGTGGAGCAAAGCGAGGGGGCGGGGCACGCCAGGATCGGTGCAGGTTCTGTATATGTGGCACAAGGCGCGCCAATTGACGGACAGAGTTTTGTTGATTCATTTATTGGAAGGACATTATGGGTATTTGAGCCATAATGTGAAGTAGGGTTGGAATAGAATTAATAGCTATAAATACTATCTATTGTAAAGCCCAATATAACTGAAATCATCAATAAAAACAACAAGCCGCCTGTGGAGTACCCAAATTGGGGAACCACGTAAATCTCTGCGTTAATTCTCTATTGTCATGTGCGTGTGTGATCCTAATTCTAACAGTTCTCACTGTTGAAAAGATTTCTTATATCCTAAATTCTCATGTCCCTGTAAATGTTGCAGAAACAACATGTGAGGAAGAGACTGCTACTTTTAGGAAGTGGCAAGATGATACATCTGTGGTTCAATGTATCATGCTAGCATCCGTGAGTAACGAGTTTTAGCGTTATCATAAAACTATGGTTGCTCCTACTATACTGTTGCACCTCCAAGAGCTGTATGGTGAGCAAAGTAGGACTGCTAGATATGAAATATCTAAGGAGTTCTTCCAATCTCAGCTGACTGAGGGGTACTACTAATGAGACTTATGTCTTAAAAATGATCAATCTAATTGAATGTCTTGGACAGCTCGGGTTCGTCATGGATGGGGAGTTAAGTCAAGATTTAGTCTTGCAGTCACTTCCTGACACCTTCTCACAATTTGTTATAAATTTTCATATGAATAAATTAGATGTCAGTTTGCCTGAATTATTTTAAATGCTGAAAACTGCTGAAGGTCACTTCCCATCTAAGAAGAACTAGGTCTTAATGGTGGATGATTCTTCCAAGAAAAGGAAGAGGCCCAAAATATCTTCTAAAAAGAAGAAATCCAAGAAAGTTAAGGATAAGGCGAACGTGAAGGATCAAAAGAAATCTGATCCAGCTAGCAAAGGAATTTGCTTCTATTGCAATAAGACGGGTCACTAGAAGAGGAACTACAATGATTATCTTCCGGAGCAAAAGCAGAAGAAGCTTGGAGAAGCTTCGACTCCTAATTAAAGTTTGTTCATGATTGAAAATAATTTTTCTAAACATCAAAATTCTACTTGGGTATTGGATACCGGCTGTGGTTCTCATATATGTAATTGTATGCAGGGACTGGTTAGAAGTAGAAAGCTGAACAAGGATGAGGTCATCCTACGAGTGGAAAATGGAGCAAAGGTTGCTGCATTAGCTATAGGGACTTATTGTTTAGCATTACTTACGGGCAAAACTATTAGCTTAAATAATTGTCGTTTTGTTCCAAATATCATAAGAAACATTATTTCTATTTCTATATTAGATATGGATGGTTTTAACATTATAATAAAGAACAACAGTTGTTCTATTTATAATAAAAATGTTTTATATGGTGTTGGAAAATTACGAAATGAACTTTACATACTTGAATTGCATTAAAATATACTTCAAATTGAACAAACTAATAAAAAGAAAAGAGATCGATGATGTTAATTATACCTACATGTGGAGCTGTAGACTCGGTCATATTAATGAGACAAGATTATCCAAGTTGCATAAAGATGAGCTCTTAGAGTTATCATATTATGAATCATATCCAACTTGTGAATCATGTCTCATGGAAAAAATGACTAAATCTTCTTTAAGTGAAAAGGGAGAAAGAGTTATAGAGTTGTTAGCGTTAGTACACACAGACATATGTGGGCCTATGACAATGACTGTACGAAGAGGGTATTCTTATTTTATTACATTCACTGATGATCACACAAGATTTGGATATGTGTATTTAATGAAATACAAATCTGAATCATTTGAAAAGTTCAAAGAGTTCAGAAGTGAAGTAGAGAAACAAACTGGCAAAAGTATTAAGATTCTTCAATCTATTTATGACGGAATTTTCGTTGAAAATACGTCCCTCAGAATTAAGTTAATTTCGACGGACATTCCCTCAGAAATAACTATTACTTCGTCAAAATTAGGTTTCGCACTGGCGGGAAAGTTGGCGCCAGGGAGGGCCTAATATTTCTGACGGAATTCCATCGAAATTATAATATTTTTGAGGGACTTATCATCAACGGATTATTCCGTAGAAAATAGGTTAAAATCGACAGAATCTATCCCGTCGTCTATTCCGTCGATGATCAGTTCGTCAGAAATAGTCGATTTTCTTGTAGTCGGTCTTATAATTTTTTTGATTATTAAATGATTGTTACCAAATAATTTTAATCTTATTGATTTAAGAACATCAGAATATGTCTTTTATAAAAACCCCTTGAAGATTTAAACAAATACTAGTTTTGAATATGAGCAGTAAATATGATAATCAAGCAAATAAATGATAAGAACAGTGAGAAAATTCACAAGCAATTTTAAGTGGTTTGGAGACTGAATAACTCTTAATCCACTCTTCTACTACTTGATTAGGAATCCACTAAAAGTTTAGTCACACAGTCAAGGACACTTTGCCCTCTTCAAGCCCAGCAGACTTGGATTTTTAGTCACAAAGACAAGGATACACTGCCCTCTTCAAGCCCCACAGACTTGGGTATTTAGTCACAAAGACAAGGACTCTTAGCCCTATGATGATATGATAGTATTGAGAGGTGCTGCTAAGTTTGCATTAAGCTCTTCTTCTGAAGTGCTTAGGAGATTGAACTTTGTAGTTAAGATCGTTGAGTTCGCTTTTTGGACTTGTGACAACCCAAAAATTTAGAAGATCATGAATGATTAAATTATAGTTTAAAGTTTAAAACCTAGAGTGGAAATAGAGGATTTATTTAATATTATTAAGAAAAATATATACGGTTTAATAATTGAAAGAGTGTAGAGAAAATATGGGTTACAAAATTCAAAACCTAGAATGGAATTATATTTAGAAGTATGTTAAGAATAAGGTATTACGTTACCTTTAACTTTACGTGAATTAATGAAATAGATTATCATATGATATATATGGAAAAGATTTTTAAAAAAAAGTAAGGAAGAAGAAGATCCAATGAAAGGTATAAAATTTCTAAAACCTAATTAAGTTTATGTATTTTATATTTATGGTTTAATGAAATGATGATCCAAATATTTGTAAACTCAAAAACCTTGGATCTTTATGTTGATGAGTGTTTTATGTTTAGATCTATCCATATTGGGTGTTGATTTATTTGGAAATCAGAAGAAAAGAAAAATAATTTTTCTAGTTTAGAAAACTCTAACTTTTTCTTCTTTTGATCATCTACCATTTGAGATCTAAACCTTTTTTTTGTAAAAAAGGGGTGATAGATATGTAAGTTAGATTTTAAACCCAAGTGGTAGCACTCAAAAAGGATTTCTTTGCATCAAATGGCAACTGTTTTACCCAAAACAGTCCTGCTGAAAAAGAACAAAATCTGGGCACAAGTATACCCCTTGGCCAGTTTGGTCCAGGGGCATTTTTGTCCACTTTTGTTACTTTAAAAATTTTGGGAAAATTTAGGATGTTAATATAATGAGATAGCAAGGTCCAGTCCAAAGATGGTGATTTTTAGATGTGTAGAATGAAAGTTACGAATTTTATAAGAAATGCTATTTTTAAAAGTAAACTCGAATAACTCGGTGAGTTTAACTAAGAAAATTCTAAAATTGCTACATGGGCTAGATGTTCATTGTAACGACCCCAAAATTCATACAATTCAATTATTGACTTTGGTCGTTAATAACACGTCTAACTTCTGATTTTATATCATTATTTGATGTTAAACTTAACAAAATGCGGAATAATTTAAACTTTTCTATCTTCTTACTTTAATTCCCTGAATTAAAATCTTTATCATCTACATGTTTTTGAATCATATATAATCCATGATTCACTTTATCAGAGTTAATATATATACTTACATATCAAATCGATATCCTTTATACATCAGAAAACTCAAACTTTAACTTTACAACTCAATATAAAATATACATCATAAAATATTGAGTACATCTCATGAACCTTAATCATGGTTTAAAGAAATAACAATCTTTAGCTAAAATATTAATCTTCGTATATTATTTCTAATCCACGTCATTCAAGTAGCACACAGTGTTACCTGCAATACTTAACCTGCAAAAATGGTTGTTTGCAAGGTTGAGCTCGACAGCCCAGCAAATCTAACAGTTTTCATGCATCACGTATCACATAATAACATGCTTATCATACATCTCATAAATATTGGACTAACATAACATACATGCTGCAGTTCATATAACAAGTATAAAGGTTGAGTTCCTTACTCAATCAACATTCATTACTCAATCAACGTAGTCATAAATTGACTTTAATGTTTCAAACTTTCAACATATATATAACACATCATGCTATTTGCAATAAAGATTTAAAATAGTTCATCATCAAGTTCACATAACAAATAGGAACTGAAAGACTTGTCTTGATCGTTGTTTACCAATAATAGTTTAATAGCTTACAGCTATCTGCACTTCACGTGCCCTACACAATTATATAATCATGTATATCAACTATTAGTCACATAGCAATGCATAGTAGTTGTAACGTAAACTTTACTCTATATCTCATAACACTTCCTATTATCAATACACAATGTTCAATTTGATTGTGTTAACTTTCGACTTATACCTCACTATATTTCATACTCGAAGTTCATTCAAGTGTTTAAGTCTTGCTAGAAAACATTATTGATTTTATATTAACCCCATTTCATATCTTATAATATTCTTTTCAATTAACTTAAAACACTTTTTACGTTTATTAACACTTGTCACCATGTTTCGACGTTCATTCGTCACACGCCCGATTTGTCTCTCTTGTGTATGCTTAGTATGCTTATACACTTATCGAATACATCATTTATTAATATTAAGTATTATTATATTTACTAATATTCATATTTTATAACTTAGAATAACATCTTTTATCGTCAAAAGCACTACACTTGCATACATGTATGCCTGACGCCCTCCGATTGCCTCCGAAAACACATCAGTCCCAAAGATGGCCATTTTAACCCCTGTTACCTATCTCAACTAGAAAATCTTAAAGAATAAAAGTTAAAGGTCTATTCTTCCTCGTTTCTGATCATCTTGAATCGACTCAATCGGAGTCCGTATGAAAACGTTATAGCCGTTTTACCAAAACAGGTCAAAGCAATCACACTTGACACACTATGGGCGCGGCCGCGCCCATTTCCTTCAAAACTTCCGCATGCCCGTGCCATCTAGCAGCGCCCAGCTGCCTGCCCGCGCTCCTGGGTAGCGCGCCCGTACTTGGCTTCGCCCAGAAGATTATAGCTTTCTCAATGTACATACTTCAAATCTTCATAACTTCTTCATTTTAAGTCAGAATTAGTTGGTTTTCGACTCTATGAACTCGTGAAACACTGAACTACTCATCTACATAATACTTATAACATTTCAAAAACTTTAACAAATCAATTTATGGTTTCCAATTCAGTGTTCATGCTATATTTTCATAATCAGCATATTTAATGAAATCTTACATCACAAATTCGTTTTAACTCCGTTTTAGTTCATTACAATTGGGTTGTTTTCGTTTCACAGGGGAGAACAACAAACCACTATAAATTTACAACTTAAATCATAGGATTACACCAAATTTTTACCTCTAAAACAAACCATATAGTATGTAATAACCTAGAGTCTAATTTTTCCATCTTTTACACAATTTAGACTTGATTGGTTTGATTTTAGATATGAACAACACTAGAAATTCATTACATAATCAACACACATAGATTCTTCATCAATTCCTAAGGTCAAATAACCATAGTAATTTTTAACAATGAAATTAAGGAACAAAGATTAGGAACTTAAGAATTTCTTCATACCTCTTGAAACCTCCTTAGCTTTAATCAGATGATGAAAAGGTTGGTTCTCCTTGATTCTCCAAGGCTCTTCTCCAACTCTATAGAGAACTCCTTTTCTCTCTCAATTTTCTCTCTCCTCTGCTCTATTCTTCTTTCTCAGACTTAGCACAACTTAACGTATTTTTTTATTTAGTCTATCAATTAAACAAACCAAGGGCTCCCATCTGTTACATAGGCACAAGGCCATGTTTGGCTAGAACCCTAACCTCCTTATCCATTT